>JACEEZ010009391.1:227500-316329 GCA_016584305.1 Chionoecetes opilio | reverse complement strand
CACCTGCCCTTCAACAACAACAAAAAGTGATTTTTTTTTTTTTATTTTTATTTTTTACATGCTTGGGAACATCCCCAAGTATCCAGAATTTTGGCTTATCTGGCACCCGAACCCCCGCGGCTGCCGGTTACTTGATGTTTTACTGTACTTGGCGAGCCATGAGCAATAAATGGTCCAATGTAACACATTAACTTATATAAAAGTAGATATGGAGACAGAAGAATACAAGCTCGACTCAAATTCTATAAAGTACTGCAATTGAGTAAAATAGTCAAGCTCTTCCTTCAGCAGTCCTAACCCTCACCTGGTTGAAGTAGAGGCTCCACATCATCCTTGGCTTGTTACTGGTGTCATCTGGCTCTGTGGTAAGAAGGCGTTCCACAGCAACTCTCAAGTCACTCTCAGCATTCTGCCCTGGCAAGTCATGTGCACACAGTCTGTTTGTGAAATTTGTACAAATGTAAGAATTTGCCAGTTGCTTCAAACTACTAAGAAAATATATTAAAGCTTAAATCAGCATGATATCTCTGATGATTGAGTCACCCGCGCCCCCATTCTCACTGTCTCCAGTCTCTGTATATTCAACATCACTTTCACTATCAGCGTGGTCTCACTGGGTCTTTTTCTTTTGGACATATATCTAGTTCTTATCTGCAAAGAATACTGTGAAAATAGGGAAACGATATTGGGTTTAATGCAAGAGTTAACCAGTATCTTACTCTTTCATCCCCTTCACTGGTAAACTCTGGAACTCTCTTCCTGTATAAATTTTTTCCCCCTTCCTACGACTTGAATTTTTCAAGAAGAGTATCAAGACACCTCCCAAACAAAATTGATCCAACCACCCTTTCTTTATTCTCTTACTGTTTTTTTATGGGGACTGGCAGCTAGCGGGCTTTTGTGTACTTTATTTTTTCGCCCTTGGCCATTCTTTTTTGATGTAAAAAACAAAATAATTACATTTGGTTTTGCTTCTGGATAATCTTTGCAGCCAAGATAGATGGTCACTGTTTCTCTTCTAAATCTATCAATGGTGAAGTTCCATATGGTTCTGGTGTATCATACAGTCTTTCTATTACTCACTAATGATCTCATCAGTGTCCTTTCCTTTGCTATGTTGATGACTTTGCCCCTGCGTTTTCTGTTTAATTCTATCATGTAAACTTCACCATAGAAATTACATGATTGATGTTGACATCCTAAAAAAATGTTTCAATGCTGATCTTTTCAGAATTTCTGAAAGGAGCAGAAAGAGCCTTAGAGTCTTTATACCTGAACAACACTCTTCCTTCGCCAATCAACCAGACACAATCCTCTTCTTTAATGACCCTTACCTGACCTTCCTCTATATGGAGCAACCTTAGCTAGAAAGTCTACATCGCAACTCTTCCTGAGTCAATTATCATAAAGTAATTGACTCAGGAAGAGTTGCGATGTAGACTTGCTCTCGTTGTGTCTCGTTGATTGATGAAGGAAGAGTGTTGTTCAGGTATGAAGACACCCAAGGCCGGTTCACACGAGCATTGTTTCCCTCTGTTTCGGCATCTATTCCTGCAACAGTTTCGGCACCATTTTGTTGAAACAAGTTCCTGGTTTCGAAGTGACCGCCAAGATAGTAATCTTGCTGTCGATCTCGAAACGTTTGCCTTTCGCCTCAAAAAACACATCCTAAAAATAACGTCTGGCAAGTTTTTTACCCTTTTTTAAAACTACCCTACAGGAACTACCTCATGTAGGTCTCGCGGCCTCTTGTAGCTTCCTTATTTTCTTATGTTCTTCTTATGTTCAAAATTAGATAAAAAGGAAGAAAAAGTCTCCCGTAAAGTGATGAGTATCCCTAAAATGTTGGCGTTTTGGAAGACCCGAGTTCGATCCCGAGTGAGAACCATAAGACCACTTAAAATATTTCTGCACTGTCGAGTGGCCTAAGAACACCCACATGCTGCCCATTATCTCTACCTTTGATTGCAAGTGCATCGGAGGACACAGGGGGCGGCATGAGCCTCTAATCACAGGCGTCACTGTATAAATCCTGCCTGCGCCACCACGGGTGAGGGTCAACCATCACAGCCCTCAAGTGAACCTCCAGGGCCTGCCATCCGAGCCCTGGGCTGGGTCACTACCTACAGGCACTATAGGTATATATGTAGAAGAAAAAGAAAAGAGAAAAAAAAAAGTGAGGTACTCACACATGTCCTTGGGGCAAACGTAGGTCCAGGTCCCACCTCCAACACAATAACAGGATGTGGATTACCCACCTTGGCAGGCACGCGCAGCAGAGTCAGCTGCTCCTTTTCATTGGCAGATGGATCTTTAACAGTCAAAAAGTTCAAAATTATAAATATATGAAGATGGATTTCATTGTTACAGTTCCATTTATACAATTGATCATATGGAAACCCTAAAGTAAAAATAAAATGCACCACGCAGCATCCATAAAATCTGTTGTCTATCTATAGAGTTCAGCTGCACAAAGCAAGATAATTGTGTCAAACCAGTATGGTTCACAGTCAAACTTGACCATAAATTGTCTCGTCAGCCAAATTATTACAGTATGATTGCAGTGATAGGAGTGGCAAGATTCCATAGAGCCTTCTCGAATAATTATAGAGGAGATCAATACAAGGGTTGACCAGGGATGCATTCCTGACCACTCACAACCAGGGCTTGGAAACGGTTTAAGGGAACGAAAACGAAAACTGAAACGAACGAAATTATGCTCGGAACAAAAACGAAACGAAAACGTTATCATATTTACTGTTCCGGACAAAAAACGCTATTTTGAAATCCCTGTAACCGGTTAATAACGTTATTTTTTCGTTCCATGCCATATTTGGTCACTAATCCATTTTCACTTCCAGTAGCTAAATTATTTAAGTAAATGCATCTGTATTACATACATACATTAATTAAGTCTACTGTATTTGTTCACTTAGCAATTGACGATGTGGTTTTGTTTCAAATAGTATCATATGCACCACTTTTCATTAATTTGTGAAGAATAACTATTTTTTTCCAATAAATTATGAATTATGTCTTCGTGATATGCATCACGTTCCATTATTTTATTACACCTTCCAATCATGCAATCGTTAAACTATTATACTGCAGTTTGGTTTAAGAATATGCTTAGATTAATATCCAGTATTCGAAAAGGGATTATATATCGTGAGTTGTCCTTAAATTTAACTGGTCATGCATGCTGGTGCACCAAATTTCAATGTGAGTGTCCTAAGTTCGAGCCTTGGGTCCACATGTAGTATGATTTCATGAGTAGGTTATTAAATGGGCTGGTATATTAGAATGATATAGTTTTACCATATATAATATAATAAATTAGGATCATGTCTTTAGACGACGAGATTGATACTTACTACGCTTCCTGTTTACTGTACTTGGCGAGCCATGAGCAAAAAGGTCCAATGAACACATTAACTTAAAAAAAAGTAATAGGGAGACGAAGAATACAAGCTCGACTCAAATTCTAAAAGACGCAATTGATAAAAAGTAAAGCTCTTCCTTCAGCAGCCCAAAACCCTCACCGGGTTGAAGTAGAGGCTCCACATCACCCTTTGGGCTTTTTATGGGTCATCTGGCTCGTGGAAGAAGGCGTTCCACAGCAATCCAAGTCACTTCAGCTTTTGCCCTGGAAGTCATGTGCAACAGTCTTTTTGTGAAATTTGTAAAAATGTAAGAATTTGCCATTTGCTTAAAACTACTAAGAAAATTATTAAACTTAAATCAGCATGATACTTGATGATTGAGCACCCCCCGCCCCATCTCATGTCTCCAGTCTCTGTAATTCAACATCACTTTCACTATCAGGGGGGGCTCACGGGTCTTTTTTTTTTGGACATATATCTAGTTCATCTGCAAAGAATACTTAAAAAAGGGGGAAGATTTTGGTTAATGCAAGATTTAACCAGTATTTACCTTTCACCCCTTTCACGGTAAATTTGGAACTCTTCCTGTAAAAATTTTTTTCCCCCTTCCTACGACTTAAATTTTTTTCAAAAAGAGTATCAAGACCCCTCCCAAAAAAATTGACCAACCCCTTTCTTTATTCCTTACTTTTTTTTATGGGGACTGGCAGCTAGGGGGCTTTTTTTTTACTTTTTTTTTTTCCCCCTTGGGCCCATTTTTTTTTGATGAAAAAAAACAAAATAATTAATTTTTTTTGCTTTGGATAATCTTTGCAGCCAAGTAGGGTCACTGTTTCTCTTCTAAATCATCAATGGTGAATTTTCCCTAGGTTTGTGATATACAGTCTTCTATTACTCACTAAGATTCATCAGTGCCCTTTTTCCTTGCTTGTTGATGATTTTTGCCCCTGCTTTTTTCTTTTTAAATTTATTGAAATTCCCCATAAAAATTTTTTTTTTACAGATGATTTTTGACATCCTAAAAAAATGTTTCAAGCTGATCTTTCAGAATTTCTAAAAGGGCAAAAAGACCCTTAGTTTTTATCCCTGAAAACCCCATCTTTTTCGCCAATAACCAGACACAATCCTCTTCTTTAAGACCCTTCCCTGCCTTCTCATAGGGAGAAACCTTAGCTAGAAAGTTCATCGAAAAATTTTCCGGAGTAAATTTATCATAAAGTAATTGACTCGGGAAGAGTTGCATGTAGATTTGCTCTGTTGTGTTCGTGATTGTAAAGGGAAAGAGTGTTGTTCGGGTATGAAGACCCCCAAAGGGGCCGGTTTCCACGGCATTTTTTTCCCTCTTTTTCGGCATCTTTTCCCGCAAAAATTTTCGCACCTTTTTGTTGAAACAAGTTCCTTTTTTCGAAGTGCCCCCAAGATAGTAATTTGCTGCGATCTAAAAAACGTTGCCCTTTGCCTCAAAAAACACACCCTAAAAAAACGTCGGGCAAGTTTTTTCCCCTTTTTTAAAACACCCTACAGGAATACCTCATGTGGGTTCGCGGCCCCTTTGTAGTTCCTTATTTTCTTATTTTTTTTTTTCAAAATTAGAAAAAAAGGAAGAAAAAGTCTCCAAAAGTGATGAGTATCCCTAAAATGTTGGGTTTGGAAAGACCGATTTCGATCCCGAGTGAAAACCATAAGCCCCTTTAAAAATATTCTGCACGTCGAGGGGCCCTAAGAACACCCACATGCTGCCCATTATCTTCCCTTTGATTGCAAGTGATGGAGGACACAGGGGGCGGCATGAGCCTCTAATCACAGGCGTCACGTTTTAAATCCTGCCGCGCCACCACGGGTGAGGGTCAACCATCACAGCCCCAAGTAAACCCTCCGGGCCCTGCCTCCGACCCCTGGGCGGGTCACTACCTACAGGCACTTAGGTATATAGTAGAAGAAAAAGAAAAGAAAAAAAAAAAAGTGAGGTCTCAACATGCCTTTGGGGCAAACGTGGTCCGGGGCCCCACCTCCAACACAATAACAGGATGTGGATTACCCCCCTTTGGCGGGCCGCGAGCGAGTCAGTTTGCCCTTTTTCATTGGCAGAGGACTTAACAGTAAAAAAATTTCAAAATTATAAAATATGAAGATGGATTTCATTGTTACGTTCCTTTTTAAAATTGTCATAGGGAAACCCCCCTTAAAGTAAAAATAAAGAAACCACGCAGCATCCTAAAATCTGTTTCATCTATAGGTTCACTGCAAAAGAAGAAAATTTGTGTCAAACCAGTAGGTTCAAGTAAAAACTGACCAAAAATTTTTCCCGTCAGCAAATTATTACAGATGATTGCGGGTAGGAGTGAAAAGATTCCAAGACCCTTCTCGAATAATTATAGAGGAGATCAATACAAGGGTTTGACCAGGGATGCTTTTGACCATCACAACCCAGGGTTGGGAAAAAGGGTTTTAAGGAACAAAAAACGAAAACTGAAAAAACAAAATTATGTCGGAACAAAAACAAAAACGAAAACTTTATCATTTTTACTGTTCCGGGAAAAAAAAAACGTATTTTAAAAATCCCTGAAACCCGGTTAAAAACGTTTTTTCGCCATGCCAATTTGGGTACTATCCATTTTCATTTCCCAGTAGCAAAATTTATTTAAGTAAATGCATTTTTTAAAATAATACTTTAAATTAAGTCTACTGTATTTTTCACTTAGCAATTGACGATGGGTTTTTTTAAAATGACTTTGCCCCACTTTTCTTTTAATTTTGGAAGAATAACTATTTTTTTATAAATTATGAATTAGTCTTCGTGATGCATCACGTTCCTTATTTTTACCCCTTTCCCAAATAGCAATCTTTAAAACTATTATATGCGTTTGGTTTAAGAATTGCTTGTTTAAAATATCCAGTATTCGAAAAGGGTTTATATATGTGATTTGTCCTTAAATTTTAACGGGTTTTCATGCCAAAGCTTTGGTGCCCCAAATTTCAATGTGAGTGTCCTAAGTTCGAGCCTTGGGGGCCACATGTAGTATGATTTCATGAGTAGGTTTTTTTAAATGGGCTGGTATATTAGAATTTATATAGTTTTACCATATATAATATTTAAAAAAATAATTAGGATTTTATGTTTTAGACGACGGGGAAATTTATACTTAACCCCACGCTTCCTGTTTGCATATGAAATGCGTTTTTCTTATTTTTAAATCGTAAATGATATAGTTCTTAGAATCAAGGGTTTGATTTTTTGGAACTTGCACCAGAAAGTATGGCTTTTTTACCCTCTATAAAAAAATTTGCATGTATAGGCAATTATTTATTAGGGCTAATAGGGTACTATTATTTCATGGTTGAAATAACGTTTTAACGGTTTTTATTTTTTTTAAACCCGGGTTTAGGAACATTTTGTTTTTAGGGGAACGAAAAAGGAAACGTTAATAATACTGTTTTTGATAGGAAAAGAACCTTGAGAAATTATTTTGTTTTCAAGCCCTGTCACAACATGATTTAGGGTGTGTTTGTTGTTATGGGTTTTTAGAATACACAAAGGCACAAAAAAAAAGAAAAATAAGATATTTACTAAAAAAAAACAGAATGCATTATTTACTAGAACTTTTTTAATAAGTATGATGCTCTGAAAAACAAACCGAATGGGTTTGTAAAATAATTTAAAAAAGGTTTATGAACTCTCTTCTCTCTCTCTCCTTTTTACTCCTTTTTATTTTTGTCACTTGTTATCAATATTCCCGATTGTATATGATCTGAATGATATAGGTCTTTTAACAATCATGTCATGGCATGTTGTGTTTTCTATATGTGTTGTCGTGTTTATTGATATCTTTTCTTTTGTTTTAAGTCAGTTTTTCCCTAATTTTTATGAGGTTGAGACGAGATATGCTTCCAAATTTTTATCCCTTGCCTCAATTCTTCAAGCCTAATGTGCCCGACCCTTCAAACACGCCCCATGTCTTCCTTGGTGCCCGGTGGATGGCGACCCTGGCACTTCCACTCAAAAAAGCTTTCCCCAATCCTCACCACATTTTTCCCTCTTTACGTGCCAAACCACCTCAATTTCCTTACTCTCAGCACTTACTCGCTCCTTCAATCCCCTTTCTTGCCCCCTCTTTATGGACACTTATCTCTCCATGGATCCCCGTATACAGGGAGGTCCCGTAACGAGAAATCAAAGATACGAGGAGTAAATTAGGGTCTATTTTCAATATAAGAGATCGAAAACCAATGCTACGACATTCAAATGGGGTGAGTAAAATTTTCCAAGTTTAAAATGTCTACCCGTAGCATCTGGGCCTGTATGTGATGTACAAAGATTTAGATGCACAGGAGATTTTTTGGGCAGTGGAAGAGGTCTGCAAAAACCCCCCTTTTCCCTTACCACCCTACCCCTTTTATCACGTGGGGTCCCCCACAGTACGTTTTTTGCGGGATTGTCCTTGGAGTCAATTTAGGATTTGTTGGTTTACTTAATGTGCTTATTTTGATTATTTGTGCCGTCCTACGTGTGTACACTCTTAATTCACGTGTTTTGTGTGGTGGTGCGGTGGTGTGGTGGAGGTGCGAACGTGGGGGTACATATTGTATAGGTGCCTTTTTTTTTACAGGGTAAAGCTTACCTGGTACCTGTGTTAACTATGGCTCAAAACGTTCAGTGTCTTCAAGTGCGAGTGCAAATGGGGTCCCGGAACCAAACCCATATTTTACCATTAGTTATGTATTTTTGCATAGAGATTTCGCTTTACGAGTATGCCGGTGGAACCTAACTGCTGTATCTTTGGGGCCCCCCTGTATCTCAACATTCTCCCCCAATCACACCCAAAACCCAAAACCCTCCTAACTTCTTCACATCAAAGCAGATCAGCTGATTGGGGGGGTGTTGGGTGAGGTGCCCCGCTTTCCCGCAGTTTCTTCCCCCAAAAGGAAAAAAGAGAAGAAAGAACTTAAGTTCCAGGGCGGAAAAGACTGAAAGACTCGATGGATGCCAGCCACTCCATGCGAACTGCAAGTTAGGGAGTCAATGGATGCCACCCGGTGTTCAAGGATTAAGGTAAAGTGAATATCTACCACCGGTCAGTGAGGAAGATGGCTCGGGACACTCCTTGAAGGGGCCCATCTTGGGGGAGGTACTCTTGGGGGGCCTGAGAGGCACTCATCACTAGGTGGCTGCAGGTGAACCTTTGGCCTTCAGACAGCAGACCTCGACAGGTACGAGAAGGTGAATGTACCACCAGGGAGGAGACAGGCTTACGCAGGATGTAGATCCCCTCAAAGACAGCACATAACCTGCATGAAGAACATTGTTATGAACTTGTGGAAGTCTTGTTAAACTACAGGCCTCCACCCCTCCCACTGACTCATTGCACAAGACTTACTTCTTATTCTCATCTCTATTCTGTCCATCTTCCTAATGCAAGAGTTAAGCCAGTATTTTCACCTTTTCATTCCTTTCACTGGTAAACTCTGGAACTTTCCTCCTGTTTCTATTTTTCCACTATCATACAACTTCAATTCTTTAAAGAGAAGAGTGACAAAGATACCTACAAAACTTAATTGGCTCACCCCCACTGGATGTCTCTCACTATATTCGCTATGGGGACTGCCAATCAGAGGGCTTTTTGTTGATTTTTTTTGGCCTTAGACCAGTCCACCTTGATGTATGAAAAAAAGAAGCTTGTACTACCCCTCCACAAGTTCCACGGAATCTAGCTATACTGACAATGAGACTGTGAAGATTGCATCCACTAGGCTGCCTAATATAGAAGAGATAATCCCAGTTGCTTGTTTTTAGTTTCAAAGATACTTATGGGCAGGCTTTGCAGTGTTATAATATAACTTACACACCTCTTGTTTTATATAAAAACACCGCAGAAGGCTATCATTATGCACATAATATAGAGTAAACAGACACAAGGGTGTCCATTGATAATAATCTCCGGCCATCACTCTATACCCACCTGCAGAATGCCTGAGGGAGCTCTCCACTGCCATACATGGAGAAGAGGAATGGGGTGGTGCCGTAGCGGCCCAGGCTGGTGAGGAAGGCTCGGGTTCGCTCCAGTCCCTCCCGACACCCGGCTCCGTCGCCCACCATGCCGATGGCTTCCGTCACAAAGGGATAAGATTGTCTGTCAGCTTCCTTGAGCGCAGGAAATCCACGAAGGGTTCTCAAGGTGGTCTGTGAAGAGGGAAAAGGCAGGGAATATATCATGAGTAAATGCATGTGTTGTGGGTACAAGGACATGTATGAAAAAGATGTAATAAAAATATAATCATAATATTGATTTACTCTGTAATAAAATTACTTGTTATAAAAATTTAATCATAACATGGATTTACATTCTTACATTCTACCAAATACATCCTCTGGTTGGAAACAGATTCATAGATCAGCCATCAATGGACATCTAACATATAGATAGTCTTTGTTTCCCTTATTTTTTCAAACCACTGGTCGTCTCCTAAACAAGTGAGTTGACACTTTACTGAAACAGATTGCAGCTTCTTGTTTTTGTTTCCATGAAAAATTTACAACTAAAGGCAGGGAATTCAGCCTCAGCCTTTGTTCCTGTCAGTCATTTCAACAAACACTTCTCTTATTAGATATATGAAAATATTTCTGCGAACAAGTGGAATTTGTATAATCAGCATAATGTTAACTAAATTAGATTATGTTGCTACTCAAACATGTAAATGTAGGGTGCCACCACTTGTGTTAGCAGGGAGGGAATGTTTTACTCAATGTGAAAACAGTATATCAAAAGCCTGTACTCTGCAGTGCTTCTTTCTACACAGTGCTATGAAGCAAATGCTGCCACAACCAAGTAAATCCTAAGTTAATGGTGAGGCCCTCACCCTGCAGCTCTTCTTGGTGACGATCATACTGGTGACAGAACTCTAGGAACTTCATCAGCAGACGTTCTCCACCAGGGAGACGGCAGAGGTAGTAAACACGTCACTACGAGAGCACGGCACCACCACCAGCCGCCCTCGCTCCCTCCACACCAGGTCACCACCCGGGAAATACACTTGAACTCTACGTATCTGGTGGGTAGGAACAAGCTTTAGCAAAGAGGTCAAGGTGAAGAGATGCAAGCATTTTTTTAACCATTTCTTTCACCAATAAGTCCTGAATGGATCTCACAGTTGGGCAGCATACATTATCATCATTCAAAGCTCTTTACATTCCAGCATGTACATTATTCTATCTATCTAGTGGCAGATCTCTACGCTGCTCAATCTTTGGCTGTTCTTCTGAAACAAGTCCATATCTTGGTGGTCATTCCATATGGTTTCATTCCATATATATTTTTCTTACATTCATTTAAGCTTCTCTCAAACAAGTGGAGCAGAATACAACAAAAATTTAAATAAATTGTTTTTATGGGAAATGACACTATCAGGGTAAAGATGCCAACTCTCTCTCCTCATTCCTTTGACTAGCCTTCTACTACATACAGGATGGCTACACAGGAGCAAGATTAGAGAATGATTTCATGACGAACAAGGAACAAGACATTTTGTGTTTGGGGAGTCAAGCATGGTCTCCTCAGGAATGCCCCCAAGAAATTGGGAGGGAAAGGGAAATCACCAAGATTTTGAGCGGCAATTTAATTTTTTTTAAAAATCTGGTAAACGGGTAACAAAATTTTGCTACTTCCAGCTCGGGCCCCGAAATCAATTTTTAAATGTCTCCCGACCCCGTGATGTAGGGTCGACGATAGTAGAAAACCCCTATCCTGGCCCTCTGGTACCCTCCCACCCCCTCCCAGCCAGGCTCTAAACCCTTTAAAAAACACCTTTCGGGCTAAAACCCCAACCTCCCGTGAGGGAAAGGTAAAGGGCTTTCAAACTGCCAGTGAAGTTTCAATACAAATGGAAAAGGGGCAAGAAGCAAAACCCATCCCCCCCCCTAGGGGTTTAAATCAAAACCCCAGGGAAATACCACCATCTTCTCATCAACATCCTCGCGGGCCAGTAAAGGTTCGAACCCTTTACCCTTTGTAACCCTTTTAAAAATTTGGAAAAATTTCCCCAAAACTAAACTTTTTTTCATATTTGGTGAGGAGCCCCCATTCAAAATGTGCCCGGGGCATGCCTCCCAAGTTTGGGTTTTGACACTCCCCAATGGTCCAGTTGTAGCTTAGCATTCATCCCCTTGGTTTTTAAGAAATTGAATGCTTTCTTTTTGCTTTTTGTTTCGTATTTTGTGTTTTGTGTGTGTTTTAAATCCATGGAAAACCCAAAAAAAATACAAAACCCCCCCAAAAGGTATAAATTGTTTTCGGGTCCCTTTTCCGGGCCCCTTTTTGGCCCTCAGTCTTTTTGCATTTATCTTCATTTATCATGAAAGCCATATGCCCATTCTTCATTTGATATTTTTACCCCCTTTTTTAAAAATTTTTTGACCAAAATTTGGATTGGTAAAAATCAAAAATCCTACTTTATAAATGTTTTGAAAGGGAAAGCCCCCAATTTACGAAAGGGAATTCCTTTTGGAAACATTCCGGGGGGCTGTTCAAAATTTCATTTTTGTTGAAAAGCCCAACATAATATGAGGTACACGTGGGAAACCGAAAATTTTAGGGCTTATAAGATGCAGCATTTTGGGAAAGACCCCCCTGGGAAAAATTTATGTAAAAAAAAAAAAATTTACTAAGTAAAAAACCCCCCCGGGGGGTTTTTTTCAAACGGTGGGGGGGGGGGGGGGGGGGGGGGGGGGGGGGGGGGGGGATGGGGGGGGTTTTTTCTGCTGCTCTGTTCCATGTTTCCTATGGTGTATCTTTACAACTTCTATTTTTTGAGCGATATACAAGTAAAAAAAATTTTTGTTTAATTATCAGGGGGTAAATAATTTTCGGGCCCCCCAAAAAAAGGGGCTTATAAATACTTTGGGACAGCCTTTGGGGGTAAATAAATACATCCCACAACAGCAACGATAGTTGGCACTGTTGGCACCAATTTTGCCCGAGGGGGACAATCACAGCGTAAAGGACAGATTTGGGGGGAAAAAAAAAACCAAAAAAAAAAAAATTTTTAAAAAAGGGGCCTTTGGGAAAAATTTTAAAAATTTCCCCGGGGGGGGTTTTTTTTAAAATTTAAAAAAAAAAAAAAAAAAAATTTTTTTTAAGGGGGTTTTTTTTTAAAAAATTTTAAAAAAAAATTTTTTAAAAAAATTTTTTTAAAAATTTTTTAAAAAAAAAATTTTTTTTAAAAAAAAAAAAAATTTTTTTTAAAAAAAAAAAGGGTAAAAAACCCCCCCCCTTTTAAAAAGGGGGGGAAAAAAAAAATTTTTTTTGGGCCCAAAAAAATTTTAAATTTTTGGGGTTTTTTTTTTTTTTGGGTTTTTTTAAAAAAAAAAAAAAAAAAAAAAAAGGGGGTTTTTTTAAAAAAAATTTTTAAATTTTAAAAAAAAGGGTTTTAAAAAAAAATTCTTTTCCCCTTAAAAAAAAATTTTTGGAAATTAAAAAAAAAAAAATTTTTTTTTTTTTTTTTTTCCTTTTTAAAAAAAAGGGGAAAAAAACCCTTTTTTTTGGAAGGGGTTTTTTTTTTCCAAAAAATTTTTTTTAAAATTTAAAAAAAATTTTTCCCCCAAAAAAATTTCTTTTCCCCCTTTAAATATTTTGGAACCCCCTTTTTTGCCCAAAAATTTTGGCCAAACCAAAAACCGAAATTTGGTTTTCAAAAAATTTTTTTTTTTTGGTTTTAATTTTGAGGGGGGTTTGGGGGGAAAAAATTTTTTTTTCCAAAAAACAAAATTTTTTGGGTTTTAAAAAACAAAGGGGCAACCGGGGGGAAACCCCCCCCCCCCCCCCACACCCCCGGGGGGTTTTCCCCCCCCCAAAAAAAAAAAAAAACCCCCAAAAAAATTTTGGGGGTTTTTTTTTTTTGGGGGGGGGGTTTTTTAAAAACCAAAAAAAAAAAGGAAAAAAAATTTCCCGGGGGAAAAAAAAAAAAAAACCGTTTCGGGACCCTTTTTTAATTTTTTTTTAAAAAAAAAGGGGGGGGTTTTTTGGGGCCCCCCCAAAAAAAATTTTGGGGGTTTTTTTTAGGGCCCCCCCTGAAGGGGGTTTTTTGGGGGGGGTTTTTTTTTCCCCCTTTTTGGTTTTTCCCCCCCCCTTTTTTTTTTTTTTTCCCAAAAAGGGGGGGGGTTTTGGGGGGGGGGGGGGGGCCCCCGGGGTTTTTTAAAAAAATTTTGGGCCCCCCAAAAAAAAAAAAAACCCCCCCTTTTTTGGGGGGGAAAAGGGGGGGCCCCCCTTTTTTTCCCCCCCAAGGAAAAATTTTTCCCCCCCCCCCCGGGGGTTTTCCCCCCCCCCAAATTTTTTAAAAACAAAGGGAAAAAGGTTTTTTCCTTTTTTAAAAAAAAAAAACCCCCCCCCCCAGGGGTTTTTTAAAAAGGGGGGTTTTTTTTCCCCCTTTAAAATTTTTTTTCCCCCCTTTTTTTTTCCCCCCTTTTTTCCCCCCTTAAACCCCCCCTTTTCCCCCAAAATTTTAAACCCCCTTTTTTTGGGTTTTAAAGGGGGGGGATTTGGGGAAAAACCCTTTGGGGGCCCCCCCCCGGGTTAAATTTGGGGGGCAAAAAAAACCCCCCCCCAAAGGGGGGGAAATTTTTTTTTTAAAAAAAAGGGGGACCCCGGGGGGGCCCTTTTTTCCCCCCCTTTTTCCCCCCCAAAAATTTTTTTCCCCCCCAAAAAAAAAAACACCCCCAAATTTTATGGCCCACCCAAAAAGAAAAAAAAAAAAAAGGGGTTTTCCCCTTCTTTCCCCCCCAAAACCCCAAAAATTTTTTTTAAAACCCCCCCCTTTTAAAAAAATTTTAAAACTTTTTTTATTTAAAAATTTTTTAAAAATTTTTTTTAAAAAATTTTAAAAATTTTTTTTAATTTTATTTTTTAAATTTTTAAAAATTTTTTTTTAAATTTTAAAAAAAATTTTTTTATTTAAAAATTTTTTTTTCCCCCGGGGGAAAAACCCCCCAAAAAAGGGGGGAAAAAGGGGGGGAAAAAAAAGGGGGGGAAAAAAAAATTTTTTTTTTTCAAGGGGAAAAAAAAAAAATTTTTAAAAAAAGGGAAAAAAAAAATTTACTTTTTCCCCCCCCTTTTTAAAAAAATTTTTTTAAAATGGTTTTTTTTTCCCCCCTTTTTTTAAAAAGGGGCCCCGGGGGTTTTTTTTTTTCCAACCCCCCTTTTTTTTAAAAAAGGTTTTTTTTTTGGTTTTTTTTTTTTTTTTGGCCCTTTAAAAAAAAGGGGGGGTTTTTTTTTTTTTTTTAAAAAAAGGTTTTTAACCCCCCCTTTTTTTTTTAAATTTTTAAAATTTTTTTTAATTAAAAAATTAAAAAATTTACCCAAAAATTTTTTATTTAAAAAAAAATTTTTAAAAATTTTTTTTTTTAAATTTTTTTTTCCCCCCCCCCCCCAAAAAAAAAATTTCCTTTTGGGGAAAGGGGGTTTCCCTTTTTGGGGGAAAAAAAGGGGGGGGGCCCCCCCCCCCCCCCCCAAACAAAAAAAGGGAAAAAAAAAAAAAAAATTCCCCTTTAAAAAAATTTTGGGGAAAATTTTTCCCCCTTTTTAAAAAAAAAAAGAAATTTTTTTAAAAAAAAACCAAAAAAAAGGGGGGGGGGCCCCGTTGTTTGGGGGCCCTTTTCCCCCCTTTTTTAAAAAAAAAAAATTTTTTTTTTTTTTGTTTAAAAAATTTTTTTTTTTTTCCCAAAGGGCCCCCTTTTTTTTCCCCCCCCCCCCCCCCCCCGCCGGGGGTTCCCCCCAAAAAACCCGGGCCCCCCCAAAAAAAAAAACCCCCTAAAGGGAATTTTTGGGGGGGGCCCCAAAAAAAAGGGGGGGGAAAAAAAAGAAAACCCCAAAAAAAGGAAATTTTTAATTTTTTTTTTTAAAAAATTTTTTAAAAAAATTTTGGGGGGGGGGGGGGGGAACCCTTTTTTTTAATTTTTTAAAAAAGGGTGGGGGAAAGGGGGTTTTTTTTTGGTTTTTTTTGGGGGGCAAAAGGGGGGGGAAAATTTTTTTTTCCCAAAGGGGGAAATTTTTTAAAACCTTTTAAATTTCCTTTTGGGGGGGGTAAAAAAGGGTTGGGGGGAAAAACCCCCCCCCCCCCCCTTAAAAAAAGGGGGGGGGGGAAAAAGGTTTTTCCCCCAAGGGGCCCCCCCCGGGGGGGAAAAATTTGGGGAAAAACCCCCCCCCCCCCCCCAAAACCAAAAAAAAAAAAAAAAAAAAGGCCCCCCCCAAAAAAAAAAATTTCCCCCCCAAAAAAAAAAAACCCCCCCCCCCCTTTTTAAAGGCCCCAAAAATTTCACCCCCTTCCAAAGGGCCCCTCCTTAAAAAAATTTCCCCTTTTCCCCCCTTTTTTTTTTAAAAATTTTTTTCCCCCCCCCCCAAAAACCCCCATTTTTCCCAAAATTTTTTTTAATTTTTTAAAAAGGGGGTTTGGCTTTTTTACCCAAAATTTTTTTTTTTTCCCGGGAAAAAAAAGGGAAAAAAACCCCCCCCGGGAAAATTCCCCAAGGGGGGGGAACCCAAAAAGGGTTTTTAAAAAAAGGGAAAAGGGGGGGGGGAAAAAAAAATTTTTTTAAAAAACCCCCCCCTTTTTTTTTAAAAAATTTTCAAAACCCCCCCCTTTTTTTAAAAATTTTTTTTAAAAAAATTAAAGGCCCCTGGCCCCCCTTTTTTAAAAAAACCCCCCAAAAAAATTTTTTCCCCCCCTTTTAAAAATTTTTTTTAAATTTTTTTTAAAACCCCCTTTTCGGGGAAAATTTTTTTTTTTGGGGAAAAAATTTTTTTCCCCCTTTTTTTTAAAAATTTTTTTTAAAATTTTTTTTTAAAAAATTTTAAAAAAAAAATTTTTTTAAATTTTTTTTAAATTTTTTTTTTTAGATTTTTAATAAAAAACCCAAATTTAAATTTTTTAAAAAAAAAAAAAAAAAAATTAAATTTTTAAAAATAAATTTTTAAAATTTTTTAAGGGAATTTTTAAACCCCCCTTTTTTTAAAAAAAAAAAAAAATTAAAATTTGGGGCCGGGGTTTAAATTTGGAAAAAAAAAAAATTTTTTTAAAAAAAATTTTAAAATAAAAAAAAACAAAATTTTCCCCCAAAAAAAAAAATTTTTTGGAAAATTTTTAAAAAACGGGGGGTTCCCAAAATTTGGGGTTTTTTAAAGGGGTTCCCAAAATTTTTTTTTTTTCTTTCCCCCCCAAAAAATTTAAAATTTTTTTGGTTTTTAAAAAATTTTTTTCCCCCCCCCCCTTTTTTTTTTTTTAAAAAATTTTTTTTTAAAAAAAAAAAATTTTATTTTTTAAAAAAACCCCTTAAAAGGGGGCCCCCCCCAACCCGGGGGGGAAAAGGGGAAAAAGGGGAAAAAAAAAATTAAATTTTTAAAAAAGAAATTTTTAAAAAATTAAAAAAAAAAAATTTAAAAATTTTTTTTTTTTTTTGGGGGGAAATTTTAAATTTTTTTAAAAAAAAAAAAAAAGGGGCCCCTTAAAATTTTTTTAAAAACCAAAAAAGGGGGGGGGTTTTTTTTTTTTTTGGGGGTTTTAAAAAAACCCCCTTTTTTTTTGGGGGGGGAAAAAAAAAAAAGGGGGCCCCCCCCTTCCCGGCCAAAGGGGGGGGGGTTTGGGGGGGGGTTTTTTAAAAAAATTCCCGGGTTTTTTTAAAAAAAAAAATTTTCCCCCCCCCAATTATTATTAATTGCGCCATGGGAAATGGGCTCAAATACTCAGAATGAAGAAAGCTACACGATGGTGTCGGTAAGAGTTCTAGGACTTTTGAAAGCCCACTACCAAAATAATACCAATATCTATACTTCAAATATTCCACAAAGTCTAAACACATAGCAGAAAAGCAACAAAGGCATACCTACAACATTAAATCTAAGCTATATGTCATAGGTAGCAAAATATTAGAATATCAATTCGTGGGGGCATCCTGCAATATATTATGACCGATTTTGATTACCGTCATTCCCTTTACATTTTAACTATAGTATAATTTTTCATTCACATTCACTGCACTGTGAATATTTTATTTAGGTACATGCTCATAATCATTTGTTTTCCCCTACAAATCCTTTTTTTTTTTAATAACTTGATAAATTTACGAAATTTATTTTTTCCCTCAAAAACACCAATATTTTATTTTTTCTAAAAACCTCCTGTAAAATAGGGGTGCGTCTTATGCGGAGGTGCATCTTATGCGCCGGCAAATACGGTATATAATATATATATATATACACATGTATATATATATACATGTATATATACACACATGTATATATACACACATGTATATATACATATATATATATACAGGGAGGTCCCGTTATACGAGCATTCGGTATACGAGAATCCAATGATACGAGAGGTGTAAATTAGGGTCTGTTTTCAATATACGAGATCGAAAATCCAATGATACGACATTCAAACTGGGGTGAGTAAAATTATCAAGTTCAAAATGCGCGCCCTACCACTCCCGGGCTGGACAAAGGGGGATTTGGTTGACCCCGGTGAGGTCACCCCTAGCAAGCCGTGATCTGAAGGGTAATTAAGCATATGGCGCGGCCTGACATTTAGGGGTAATTAGCAGGTGTGCGGCCCCAACCTTGGGACTGCAGTCAGGTCACCCCTAGCAAGGCACGACCTGAAGGGTAATTAAGCATATGGCGCGGCCTGACCTTTAGGGGTAATTAGCAGGTGTGCGGCCCCAACCTTGGGACCGCTACACTACCTTCTCTTGTATCACGCGGCGTCCCCTACATTACAACGTCTTTTTTGCTTATGAATGTTTTATGTTTAATTAATGTGCAGTTATGTTATTTTGTGTGCTATTTTCTCTTTCAGAATGCTTTTTCTACAGAATAGGTAGTACAGTGTGGGTAATATAGACGCTGTGTGTTTGTTGTGTTTGCTATAGTTTATTTTAGCTTGAAAACCATGTTTGTTTTTGTTTTTTTTTGTATTTTTTTTTAAATTGATGGGGTCCTGGAACCAAACCTATATTTTACCATTAGTTACGTGTTTCGTTATACGAGATTTTGCTTTACGAGTATGCCAGGTGGAACCTAACTGCTCGTATCTTCGGGACCTCCCTGTATATATATATATATATATATATATATATATATATATATATACAGGGAGGTCGCGTTATACGAGCATTCGATATACGAGAATCCGATGATACGAGATGGGTAAATTAAGGTCTATTTTCAATATACGAGATCGAAAATCCAATGCTACGACATTCAAACTGGGGTGAGTAAAATTATAAAGTCATTTACTGACTATATGATTTTACCTAAGGTTGTACGATAATCAATCTGAAGATATGATCATTCTGGTGGCTCGGTACGACAATGTGGCCTACAAAAATTCACAACCCTGGGCGAGAAGCCAGCAACGGAGGTAGTATGGCCAGCAACGACCTGCTCTCGCACTACCTAGATACTACTTTCCCTAACGACGGAAGCTACAAATGCTCCCTCGGTAGGTCGTAAACGAGTAGGAAGGTTGTGACTGGCTAAGGCGTCATCCGTCACCAGCCAATGACAAACAGTTTTTAAAACTTCTCGACCAATCACAAGCCAGCGAGACATATTTCCGGGCAAGAATGGCATGCCAGACTGCCTCTCTCTGCCTTCTGTCCCCGTCATCTTAAACTAATTCTCGTTTTATTTTGGAATGCTTGCATTTTAAGGAGTTTTAATGTATCAGATAGTAAGATGTATAAGTAATGAGCCTGTGTTGCTAGTGTTTTGGTGGTAGAAGGTGTGTATGTGGGTTAAAATAGTTAATATTTGTTATGGGGAGGCCCCGCGGCAAGAATTTCTCCGTCACTCACTGCCCCGCCAGCAGTCACCTCCATCATAACATCTTTAAATCACCCTTATTTAAGGTGACACACGGTGCTACATTGATTTAGATAATGACACGTGTATATAACATCTCACCATAATCACTAAGTTGTATAATAACGAGTATAAGACGTTTAAGCCTGCCCAAACCTACAGTGGCGGAGGAGGCGGCGGCCTGCCTCGTCCGCCGCCTCTCTCAAAAACCGCCGTCATCCGCCTCACCTGTGCCTTCCTGAAGAAGACAGTCAGCTCCTACGCCTGTGATAGCACCATAGGATATCACCAGTGATCATAGGATTCCTCAAAGGATCCTCGCTTTCCTACTAAATAATTACCAAGGAGATCTCCGCTGGCGGCGGAAATCGGCCGCCGCCCGCACAACACAACACCCCGTTATCAGCTGTATAATATGTGCCTTCCTGAAGAAGTCAGGTCAGCTCCCACGCCTGTGATAGCCCCATAGGATATGACCAGGGATCATAGGATTCCTCAAGGGGTTCTCGCACCCCTATTAAATATTACCAAATGTTATTTTAGCTTGAAAAACATGTCATTTTTTTTCTTCTTAATTGATGGGGTCCTAGAACCAAACCTATATTTTACCATTAGTTATGTGTTTCGTTATACGAGATTTCGCTTTACGAGTATGCCAGGTGGAACCTTACTGCTCGTATCTTCGGGACCTCCCTGTACACATATATTAGGGTGTCCCTTATTTGGCAATTTTCGAATTTCAACGGGCAGTCATATTGATCCAATTACTCTAAAAACGACGTGCAAAATATTAAAAAAAAAAATTTATATACAGGGGTCGCGCAATGAGTTTAAAATCTGACATATTTCACAATAATTTTACTACGGTTCTTGGTTTATTATAATAATACATGCATGACATTTTGGCTTGTATGTCACTGCTTTGAATCTAGGAAGCCCTTTCAAACATGTTTGTACTGGTTGTGTGGTGAAAGTATCTCTCTGGCCACCCCCTCTCTATGTCACGTTTCAGACTGGATTTTGTCAATAAGTTAAAACATGTCAGCCGGGCAGGCATAACTGCTGGAGCTGTCGCTGATCGTCCTGGGCGGACAGCCGCTGGGTGGGATCAGGATATTGCGTACTGGTGCCCTCCACCGTGCCCGCTGTATGACAAAAATCATTAACGCCATCAAGATCTACCTGTTCCGCGATCCAGAGCAGTTCCGCCTCACTGCAGGAGAGAAATCTGGAATTTGACGCCTCGTCGCTTTCACCGTCTCGACGTACGTGTCGTCTTGGTTCCGTGCGACATCCCCGACTGCAGACCCGGCACGAGGCCTCCAACTGCTCAAGATGTTGGTGTCCTACCCCGACAGGGCAGTGGCCATGGCGACGGCAACGGTCTTTAAGCGCCATCTCTGGTACTTGAGCGAGAGGCTGGTTGCTCTTACGTTCTTCGACGATCACCTGGCCATTGAGACGAAGCGGGAGATGATGAGGGCTCTGCAGGAGGAAGAGGGTTCCGACGAACCTCCTCGATGAGCAACGGTCGAGCTTACATCCACTGATCTGGCAAAGAAAACTGTTGCAAGTTTCGTGACGTCTGTCACGCCGTCCTTCTTCGAGATCCTTGGGTTGGATGCGGGTCTTCTGGCAGTCGACCCAACGGCGTGCCCCGACAATCTGGGATACACCGCCGCTGCCACCTGCGTCAAAGAACTGCACTGTGAACGACTTCACTGAGCGAGGCGTCGCCCTGATGCAGGGCTTCAACCTGGCCCTCACCAAGAACGAAGAGCAGAGGCAGTTCCTTCTGCAAGTCGTGGAGGAACACCGGAGGAAATACCCGACGCCCAAAAGTCCACAGTGACTGTGAACTAGGCGACAATGAGTGGGAGATGGGCGCCCATGAGACCCCCCTAGAGGGGCTAGTACTCGAGAAGAGGGGGACCTAGAATCAACGCTGTGAAATGAAACGTGCTTACAACTACGTTTATTACCTCAAATAATGTAATCATTCAAAATTCAAAAGCACTGTTAGTGACAAATCATTTTGAAAATGACCTATATCGGCACATAGAAAATGTCCAATTCTTGAAGAAAATTATAAACTTCAACCTCATTGCGCAACCCCTAAATATTAATATTTCTAGACAGATCTTTACATACGTTGTTCTTCGAGCAAATGGAACACTTCGACCGCCCATCCCGGGTAAAATTCCGAAAAATCAAAATTCCCATCAAATAAGGGGCACCCTAATATATATATATATATATATATATATATATATATATATATATATATATATATATATATATATATATATAATATATATATATATATATATATATATAATATATATATATATATATATACATACATCAGTAAAAGCCTTATAACTCGGCACTGTATAACTCGGAATTTGATATAACTCGGCATGGCAAAGACAAGGTTTTTATATATATATATATATATATATATATATATATATATATATATACAGGGAGGTCCCGTTATACGAGCATTCGGTATACGAGAATCCGATGATACGAGGTGTACATTAGGGTCTATTTTCAATATACGAGATCGAAAATCCAATGATACGACATTCAAACTAGGGCGAGTAAAATTATCAAGTTCAAAATGCACGCCCTACCATTCCCAGGCTGGACAAAGGGGGATTTGGTTGACCCCAGTGAGGTCACCCCTAGCAAGCCGTGACCTGAAGGGTAATTAAGCATATGGCGCGGCTTGACATTTAGGGGTAATTAGCAGGTGTGCGGCCCCAACCTTGGGACTGCAGTCAGGTCACCCTTAGCAAGGCGTGACCTGAAGGGTAATTAAGAATATGGCGCAGCCTGACCTTTAGGGGTAATTAGCAGGTGTGCGGCCCCAACCTTGGGACTGCAGTCAGGTCACCCCCTAGCAAGGCGTGACCTGAAGGGTAATTAAGCATATGGCGCGGCTGACCTTTAGGGGTAATTAGCAGGTGTGGGGCCCCAACCTTGGGACCACTACACTACCTTCTCTTGTATCACGTAGCGTCCCCTACATTACAACGTCTTTTTTGCTTGTTATGCAGGTTTTATGTTTAATTAATGTGCAGTTATGTTATTTTGTGTGCTATTTTCTCTTTCAGAATGGTTTTTCTACAGAATAGGTAGTACAGTGTGGGTAATATAGACGCTGTGTGTTTGTTGTGTTTGCTGTAGTTTATTTTAGCTTGAAAAACATGTCTTTTTTTTTCTTTTCTTTTTTTAATTGATGGTCCTGGAACCAAACCTATATTTTACCATTAGTTATGTGTTTCGTTACACGAGATTTCACTTTACGAGTATGCCAGGTGGAACGTAACTGCTCGTATCTTCGGGACCTCCCTGTATATATATATATATATATATATATATATATATCTATATATATATATATATATATATATATATATATATATATATATATATATATATATATATATATATATATATATATATATGCCTATAGCGCGTGTATGCAGTGAGCTCCAGGGGTGGGATGGTAGGCCCTGGAGGCTCACTTGAGGGCTGTGATAGTTGGCCCTCGCCCGTGGTGGCGCAGGCAGGATTGTTATAGTGACGCCTGTGATTAGAGGCTCATGCCGCCCCCCTGTGTCCTCCCAGGCACTCACAGTCGAAGGTAGAGTTAATGGACAGGGCATAGTGTTGCAGTAATTAAGTGCTCAAGTGATGTAAAATTAATTTGTACAGGTACAGTACTGTATACAATACAGTACAGAGTTGTGATTATAAAGTGATTAAAGTGATACCAGTGTTAAAATGTGACTGAGTCCCCCTAACATCTTCTACATGTTACAACAAGGCTCCCCTCTCCTTGGATTACATGCCTGCTGCATGTAAGAATGCTGCTGCTTCATTGGTAAATGTAGTTTTTGTGCTTTTACAGTACTGTTTTTTTTTTTTTTTTTTTTTTTTTTTTTTCCCCCCCCATATCAGAGGAGGACATTGCATAACTTGGCACATTGAATAACTCGGCAAGGAGCCCCTATCGTGCCGAGTTATAATGCTTTTACTGTATATATATATATATATATATATATACATAGTATATATATAATATATATATATATATATATATATATATAATATATATATAACGTATATATACACACGTATATTACAACGTATATATATAATATATATATATATATATATATATATATATATATATATATATATATATAAATACTGTCTATATCTCACCTGGCAATGTTGGATGAGATGAGGAGCTCCACCATGGGACCCTGGGAGTACAGCAGCTGTGGGAACAAGAGGCAACTGTTCATTAGACTCTTATCATTAATGAATAATCTCACATCCTTCCACTGCCCTATAACCATCCAGTCTACATGAGTATGTGCACTCTCTACGCCAGTGATTCCCAAACTGTGTGAAACTATCATCTCTTAAGTGTGCTGCACGAATTTGTTGAAGATGTAAATTTGTGAAATGGTCTGATACAAACTTAATTTTCTTAATGGTGACAACTTATTATGAACTACAGTATGTGTCGTCCTCGGTCATGCAAACAGCCTCATGCTGGATTAGTTTTGGGGCATTTGTAAGGAAAAATTAATTGGCTTAAATGTAAAAATAAAGGTTCACCATGGAAATACTATAATCTTTTAAGTGTCCTCATACCAAGTTTGCAAAACATTATTCCAGGTTCACCTTAGGGGCCAAGTCCAGGTTGAACTTTCTATTAAGATTCAGAAGTTCTTCCTGAGATAAAAAAAAATTCTCTCCATCTTCTTCTGGTCCGGGGTCCCTGGTTGTACCATCCTGGGGGTGCTCTGGAGGTGGCGTTTTCTGTGTTGTGTCCTCGACTGCATCTTGTAATGTGTCTTGTGGCGTAGGTGAAGGTGAATCCCCTGTATTTGTCTGCTGTATGTTCTCATCAACAGTGCCTTCCTGCGAGCAAACTTCATCACTTGAGGCAACTGTGGGAGGCTCTGGAGGTGGACTATGTATTGGCTCCTTTCTGTAAGGAAGCGAGTGTAACAGTTATATGAACAGTATCGCAAATTTAAGTTCATCAGCACTGCAGCAAAGCTACAGCCATGTGGACAAGGAGTGCGAGACACAACTACAGCAACGTGTAACTAACTGAATGCATGGAAAAATAATAAGTTAAAATGACAAGTATATAGTAATGTGTATAATGCAGTTAGTCTATCGATAACTCTGATGCCTCATCACCTATGGGAGCATTCCACAAAGAGGTAGCCATTGCAGAAGAGCCTCTACCACTCCCTAACCAATCACTGGGTTATTATGAATCCAACCCGGGCAGGTGGGGCTCGAAGCCATGGTAGGCAATCCACCTAGGCCCTCATTCAAAAACTGGGCTTGCCTGTCAGGAATAGCATCCGAGGCGTAAAACTCATTTGAATGATGAACGCCGACAATGCAATTGGAAGCGAATCATAGCGAGAGGTCAAGATATACTGTGACACATTTGAAGAGAAATATTCAGAATAAGATAAAAATTAAATAAAACTAATTATCCTCTGTAGAGTGAGACAGCATGTAATACAAAAAAAAGGCAGCATTAACATGAGTCATAAATCTAACAAGGTGTACTCACGGGACATGCCAGGTCTGCCTTACTCCTGAGTAGCCCTGGGACGGGTTGCCCACACCGACAAGTCGCTCTCCTTCCTCAAGCTCACAATCCCCTGATCACACAAGGCAGGGGTTACATATTAAATTCATGGGTATTATAGTATGTGAAAGCATACCTATTGGCTCTTAATGTTACATTATCAAATACAGTGTTGATAGGGAAGTGATAGGAATCCATCATACAGCAACTTATGATTTACGACATTTAAGACAATCATGGTAATCAAAATTGATAACGACAAAAAGATCTTACACTCCAGTTGTGAACATCCTAAAGGTAGTTTAGATAGTTGTCTATTCTATGAGAATTTCTGAAAGATGTGTATTCCTATATCACCCATTTTGATAATTATACAGATGAGTATTTAATTTCTTTTTTTTTTTACGTCATATTTGTCTGGTTAAGGGCAGAAAAAAAAGTCTGTGCTGCCAGACCCAATAAATCAGGCAGTAAGAGATTTCAGATAGGAGGGTGGGCCAAAATAATTTGGAAGGTGTCTTGATACTCTTGAAATAATATGTCATTGGAAGGTGGAAAGATAAAAACAGAAAAACAGCTCCAGAGTTTACCAGTAAAAGGGATGAAAGCTTTGACTTCCTGCCTTTCTAAAGCTTTTGAATTTATTCTTAATAAGAAGATTCTTAAGCATCAATCTGCTCACAATCTTCAATCTGATCGTCAGTACGGTTTCCGTAAAGGGCAATCTACTGGCAACCTTCTAGTTTTCCTAACTGAATTTTGGTAATCCTCTTTTATGAGTTTTGGTGAAACTTTTGCTGTTGACCTTGACATATCAAAAGCTTTTGATAGAGTCTGGTACAAATCTATAATTTCCAAACTCCCCTCATTCAGTTTCTATCCTTCTTAAAAGAGGATGACTGAGATTCAGTTAAGAAAGCTAAAAGATCACCCTTTACCTTTACCTCCATTCACCTTAACACATGTACCTGCATCCCTGTAGCAAGCTTTCTCACCACTTGGTAATCTGTCACCCACTCCAGACATGTTCAACACATCCCACATAGACAAGTCAATTATGTCAAATGCCTTTTCCAGATCTATTACAGTAAACCCTCACTACAGCAAACCAATTTGGGGGAAGGGGGCGACGTTATATCCGAAAGTTCGTTACATCCGAGGGATCTTAACTTTTCGCATATAACAAACTTTGTTCGTTATATGCGGTTAAAGTTTGCTATTTCCGACCATTTCAGTGTATAATGAACTTTGTTTCTTACATTAGATGAAAGTTTGTATACTTACATACATTCTGCCATCACAAATACTACACGCATACAGGGAAATTAACAATGGTGGGGGCGCTCCGGTGCGGCTGCGCTCTGCGCACCCGCAGAGCCGGCCCGGTGCGCTCCGCGCTCCCAAAAAATAGCTATACACTACCCTCCCGAGTTTCGCACTTGCTTTCTTCCGGAGGCATAGCGCGAAACTTGCGGATCGCGAAACTCGGGTATTATAAACCCTGTAAAAATGCTTATTTAGTCCGGTTTTTTTTTTTTTTTTTGTGTGTGTGTGTGTGTGTGTGTGCCTACAGCGCCGTTAGGCAGTGACCTCCAGGGCTGGGATGGTAGGCCCTGGAGGTTAACTTGAGGGCTGTGTACCTACCGTATTTTACAGCTTATAAGACTCACTTTTTCCCCCAAAAAATATCCTGAAAATGCCCCAAGCCCCTGTCCACCCAGCAGTGAATGGGTCCTGGGTGTTAGCCTAGGGTTTGTGACCCGCTTCCCGGGGTGGTGGCTTCGGCCAACACTACGAAGAGAAGAGGAGGGAGGAGAGGAGCTTGAGATTGAGCTTGAGTTGGGAGTCACCCAGCGGATGCTGTTTTGGTCTGAGTGAGTGAGCCTGACACATATCTTGTCAGCTGATGGTTGTGTGACAGTGTTATACGACAATAACACTGTCACAATGCCTTCCTCTCTTCTCTCCTGTCTCCTCCAGTACCTCCAGAAACCACAGTACCACACACGTCATGGTTAATCTATAATAATATAAGCGAAAGTGTGTATGTGTGTCTATGTGTGTGTGGTTCCGCCCCCCTTGGCGCAATCCCATCATATGGCACAGTTTTGGAACCAGGTCGATCAGGGGAAGGTTTTAAGCCCACTTATGAGATGATCCGATAACTTTTTTTTTTTTTAGCAGCCTATTAGCGAGAATTGTGAAAAAAAGTGGGTTGCGAGAATTGAGGAAACCTTGATGTAGGGTAATGGGTGAGTGAATGGGTGGGGTGATGGGTAATGGGTGTGGGGTGCTGGGTGAGTGAATGGGTGGGGGGTGATGGGTGAGGGAATAGGTGGGGGGTGATGGGTAATGGGTGTGTGGTGATGGGTAATGGGTGAGTGAATGGGTGGGGGGTGAGAGTAAGGTGAGTGAATAGGTGGGGGGTGATGAATGGGTTGGGGGTGATGTGAATGGGTTGGCATTAATAAAATTACATTTCTACATCCATGATTTCAGGAAAGTAGAAGGGGGCTATCTGGAGAGTCTGTGTTTGGTGGGCCGAAGGCCCACCAATAGCCCTTGCAGGAGCTAGCAAAAAGTCCGCCCGGAGGGCGGTTTTGCGGCTAGTCACTTATAAAGGAGTATTTTGTGGTAAATAGTAAGGTAAGGTGCTACTTTTTTCGAGGGTGTCCCTATCTATGCGACACCGGCTGCTCCTGTAGAGAAAAACACAAACAAATGAAAAAAAACAAAGCAAAACTACATACAAGCTTTTACTAAGCCTACTATAATACAGGAGAACCTCGTTTTTCCGGCACCTCGGGGGGGAGTGCATGCCGGGATAACTCATTTTGCCCTGTTTTGAGAGTTACTCTTAGGAATCGCCCAAAATCCTTTTTTTTTTTTTTTGTTGTTTTTCATCGCAAGGAAACCGGCAAGGGCACAACAAAAATGGGTAACACAAAGCCCGCTTAGTTGCCAGTCCCTATAAAGAAGACAGTCAGGAATAAAATAAAAAAGAGGGGTGAGCCAATTTAGTTCGGGAGGTGTCTTGGTTACTCTTCTTTTCAAAAGATTTAAGTCATAGGAAAGTGAAAATAGAAACAGGAAGAGAGTTCCAGAGTTTTTCAGTGAAAAAAAAAAAAAAAAAAAAAAAAAAAAAAAAAAAAAAAAAAAAAAAAAAAAAAGCCTGGGTCGATTAGTGCCGTTTTTTTGAATCGGTTAAATGAGGTTCTCCTGTACTATACCTAAGCAGGAAGGAAGGAAGACGGTCCGTACGTCTCTTATGGGGGGCGGTAGCAGAGTGGGTAGCGTCAAGATATATGTCAAGCTCGAGCACGAGTTGACAGACTACCTACAAAGTTGATACTAAGCAGAAAAGGTCACAAGAAAGAAGTAGTCACCGAGTGGCGTTCTCGGTGATCAGAGTTCGATCCTTGATGAGGGCTGTAAAAATCCACTTAAAATCTTCTCTGCACTGTTGAGTGGCCTTTAAAAACACCCCAAAACGCTGCCCATTAGCTCTACCTTCGATTGCCGGGGTGCATCGGAGGATACAGGGGGCGGCATGAGCCTCTAATCACAGGCGTCACTATAGAAATTCTGTCTGCGCCACCACGGGCGAGGGCCAACCATCACAGCCCTCAAGTTAATCTCCAGGGCCTACCATCCCACCCCTGAAAGTCACTGCCTAACGGCGCTGTAGGCACACACCAAAAAAAAAAAAAAAAAAAAAAAGAGGCGAAAGTCGGGGATATAATGCGCGAGTCGGGATGATAAGAATTTAGGACTCAGCGCGAAACTCGAGGATCGCGAAACTCGCAAAGCATGAAACTCGGGAGGGTAGTGTATAATAAAAAAACAGCTTCTAGAAGTTATTTACCTTATATATTATGAAAAAATTGTACTGTCAAGCCAAAAAATCACAAGTTAAAGTAGATCTAAGTATTCACTAATCCATGCGCATTGTTGCCGCTGAAATTTTTTAGGAAAAGTCGTCTTCGATTGGAGCGCCAGAAAGGAGCGCAAAATTAAAGTTGCGCTCTGCGCTCCCAGTTCAGATTTTCGCGCTCCGCGCTCCTGCGCACCAAATTTTGGTAGTGCGCACTGGAACGCAAAATCGGAGCGCACGCGCCCACCTTTGGAAATTAAAACAATACGTGGTGAGGCACGGGAGGCAGGCAACATAGTTAGGCATGGGAGGCAGGCAACATAGTGAGGCATAGGAGGACATGAGAGGAGGTGTTTACGATCGGGCAAAAAAAGCTATACTGATCAGCACGCAACCACGCACCGCCCAGTCGTCTTTGTTTTCACTGCCACCGTCCGACCTGCATGTACATGTTCGGCTGGCCCACCACCAAACCAAACCCCGCATTTACTGAATTTATTCGGTAAATCCCCCCATTTATCGGACTGGCAGAATTCTTTTGTTAAAAATAGGAATTTGTTATATATAGAGGTCTGTAAAAGCGAGAGTTTACGGAAATAGGTAAAGGTGGAGGCATACGCTATGCTGCGTGTGGCCTTGGTGCTCATCTCCGTGGCATTAGCACTTTGAGCCTGTGGTGGGTGAGAACCCGTTACCTCAGGACACAGGGTTAGTGTGACATCCGGGTTACCACAGTTACCTTCCCCAGGTTTCCCCAGGTACCCATTTATCAACCCCGAAAGGGAGGATGAACAGCTGGTTGGGCTGGCCGCCGACTTTCTCAAGGGTTTGAGGGTCTGTGTTAATGCACTGGATGGAATGTGTCTTGCAAAGTCCACTGCCTCGCAAGAATAATTTTTCATACATAAAATAATCCAGCCAGCCAACATTCAAGAAGGAATATGAATAACTAAACTGATAAGTACTCAATCGAGGGAACAAACTATGATGAGACTCTATTCAGCTAACATTGGGAAGAAAAGAACCTTTCATGAGACTAGACTGATGGATGACCACAAACCTAATGGAACATCGGCGGGTGTGGCGGCGACCTCCTCCACCCACTGCTGCACTCCCTTCAGGGTGAATGACGCCCACTGCACTCCATAGTAGTCATTCCTGAAATGTGAGGCGTCTGTCAATGCTTAGCCACTGCAGGAGGCAAGGGATCATCTAAATACAATGATTACCAAGACATTACTTTATTGGTCATGATGGCAAGACAATGCTGTGCCTCTTCAAGTCTTCCTGAGATTCATGCTAATCTGTAGGATGAGGATGGAGATGTGCTCATCAGACAGGAGGCTAACAAGTACAGTCCAAGACGTGCTCCCAGTCCTCCACCCTTGCCTCTTTTAGGTACCTTCTTACACACATACAGGAAACACAGAAATATGTGTATTCTAAATCCCCGACATCTGAGATAACCTGCCATGATGATCCATCGAGTCAGTGTCACTCATCACAGCCTGAGGGTGACTGCACACCAAGGAACAGGCTAATTCTTCAGCTGTAAGGAAATTGCTTTGAATGGTTTAACAGATCTTTAATAAAACTCAAATGAATAAATATATGAGTAAATGGCTCACTTATCAATATGCAGGACTTTTTTGCCAACACGCGCTGCCGCCGCTGCTACCACACACTCCACCATTCCTGGGGACAGAGACACGGAAATACGTTACAACATTTACTACGAGAAAAGATAAAAAAAACATCTCTGACTGCTTTAAAGGACTGCTTGCTAAAATGTTATTAATATTGTGAATAGTCTGAAGGGTAGGGTGGGGTGTGTCCTGCTTCCCAATATTTTGTACATCCAAAATCCTGGGCCCAGTGTTTCAAATTGCTGTTTTTTTTTCAGGGCAAGGTCTGCTATACTGCATAGGTAATGTATAGGTAAAAAAAAAAAAAATCTGGACGATTACTTTAAAGTAATCGTCCAGACCCATTTTTTGTTGCACAATAAATTATGTTGAATTTCAACAAGTTATATTCAAAATACCTAATCCACAAAACATAATTCATTTCCACGCCATATTTCCCTAAAAACATGACTTTTGTAAAAAGCGCAGGAAAAACGCCCGGAAAAAAGCCCGGTTCCAGGAGTGGCACGAAACTTGCTGATGACGGCCCGTGAGGCGGACAAACTGCATCACACAGCCCGCCTCTCCCCCGGCGCACACACGTCTCAACACATTTATCGTGGCCGTATAGGTCGGGAACAGGTGGTAAGCTCTCTGGAATGGCACAGCTTTCTTGCTGCACCCATAAAGGATGCAAGTATATGCCATATCGCAAAAAAAAAAATCAAAAACACCCAAAATTCTTCAAGTACTATATTTATTTCTAATTTTACGTGTATTTGTATTATCGCGGGGTTGGGAGGCCGCCTCATGTGACGTCACCGAGCTGTGGTGCGTCGTCTATTTGTCATGAGGAGCGTTTTGGAAGCTCGGGCAATTTTCATTTTTATTGCGGATTATTTAAAAACGGGAGCTGGATGACAAAATATTGTTGATATACTCGATAATGGCTATATTTTTACTGCATTGAATCAGGAATGATGAAATGGTCTGGACGATTACTTTAATTTTTAATTGTTCACTGTATCTTTTTTGGTTAAGATTCATTTTATCGTCCCTGCCTTATCGTTTACTACCTTATGAAGGACTAAACCTTTGTCATACACGTCTTCTATAAACTTTCAAACCTCTTGGTAAGCTGTTACTTTGGTCAAAATCACGGACAAAAATGATCTGATAAGAATAAATAAGGTGCTACTCCGTTGTCGCCATAAGCACAGTCCAGACCGCAGGACGGGCGCCTCTCCCAGCCCTCCCTTACGGACAGCAACCAGGGTAGGTTAGGTTTAGTTTAGCCTTATTTTAAATTAAACTAAACCTACCCTACCCTGGCTGCTGTACGTGAGGGAGGGCTTGGCCCGCGGTCTCTGACTATGCTGATGGCGACAGCGAAGTTGCACCTATTTATTCTTATTAGATAATTTTTGTCTATGATTCTGACCAAAGCAACAGCTTGCCAAGAAGTTTGAAGGTTAGTAGAAAACGTGTATGACAAAAGGTTAGTCCTTCATAAGGTGGTAAGCGAGATATGGCAGGGGCGATAAAACTAATTTTAACCTATTATTTTTCAATTAGAATAATGACATGATTCTTCTTAAGCATTAATGTTATGTTTTTATTAGGTTTTAACAGTTATTACTACATGATTTGTGTATTGAATAATACTTGTGGGCAAACAAACTCTAGATTTGGGCGAAAAGACCGTAAACTTTGAGTGAAGGTTAAGGCGGAGAGGTCCCCAGCCTGCCTTACCTGTGCCCACCACCACCACATCATACTCCCGCGGCAGCTCCTCGTCCATCCTGGCCTGCACGCGTCACAGCAGCCTTGATGGACTCACGTCCTGCTCATGCCCCGCGCCCCTCCACCAGCGCTGTGACAAGGGCGCAACACACTCAGGTCGTCGTCTTCTGACCTCTGACAGTTTAGGTTACTTTCAAGGTTCACCTTCTCTTGTTCCTTTTGCCTGGTTGGTCACCAGTCTCCCTTGTATACTCTTCACTTATCTGCACAGCCTAGTCTGAGCTGACACACTAAGGTTTGAGACTTGTTGGTCCTGGCGGCCAATCCTTCCTGCTGCTGGAAGAGGCCTGTGGCGACCTACGCGATCGTTTCCGCCTTGGTAGAGTCCTGTGAAGTGATGACAGGCGTGGTGCTGGCCAAACCTCAGGAAGGCTCCACACAGGTGAGACACAGGCGAGAGGGATGACCGCGGGGCGCGGCGGTGAGGGACTCCTGCCGCCGCCAGCAGGCTGCCCACCTCAAAAGTTGACACGTCCAAAGCGAGGCCTTGGCCAAGTACGCGATGTCGGTGGGAGTGGAAGCCTGCACACTGGAACAGGACGAGTTCAGTGGCGTCCGCAATGCAGCACCTGCACCTGTGTTATGGCAGGCGGGGCGGGGCGGGGCTTTGTTGTGGCTGTTTGGCTCATCTCCATCCCGGGATGCATTTGAGTTTGATGAGTCACAATAATCAAACCTTAAATGAATATATACTTTTTACTTATTATCATTTAGGTAAAATATAACTTAATATTTGATGTACTGTACATATGCATTTTCATTTTTTTGTTCTATATCTGGATATTTACAAAAAAATTAAGCAAAATAGTCTGTATATGCATCGCACTGAATGCATTATATTTGATGGAATATAAAGACATAAATTATTGTGATCTCTAGAATGTTCATTTTGGGGAACGCATGATTGAATACCTGTGTTATTTAATACCTGAATAGTAGCGAGACGGTCTACTCAGTGGGTTTTTTTTGTCATGGTCGCAACGATGACAGGTACGGTACTGTAAATAACACTAAAAAAAGTCGCCACCTGCAGTGATGTCGCCAGCCGCCATATATTACGAATTATAGCATCATTATTGATTTGTATGTGCCACTGAAGATGTACACAGTAGTTTATATCATGACTGTATACCCTGTTTCAGCGTTGTTTTATGCTTTGTATCTGCAATGGACCCGTTTACTCACAACTAAAACACGGAGTATTATGAAGCTTTGGGTGCAATATAGGCTACATATCACTGTACTCATATTCTTTTTGCTGAGAAATGCACCATAAATTAAATATATGGCTTTTTTGGGGCCAAAATATCACAACACGGCGGAACGCGCTGTGATTGGTTGTGACGTAGTAAGCGCAAACTCAGATCTCGCCTGATCAGCTGATCGGCTTGTTTGGCTCAGCAGACCGCAGTACCTATCTATGCATTCAACATGTACCAGACAAAAAGAACATATTATGCTTGTTTTGTGCTAATGTGCAAAAACACCATAATTAAAACTCCAGAGAATGTGTTCATAACTATGCCTAAAGACAAGAAAAAGAGGAAACAGTGGTGGATGTCTGCAAGGCGTGATTTCTCGATGAAGGAAAATTCATACTATTGCTGTGAAGACCATTTTGATGTATTTATGTACTTGTGCATGGATAAGTAACTTGCAAATGATATGTAGCTGTGGGGCTTTAGCTGAGCTGTGATAAGTTGCGGGAGTAGTATGCAGTATGCAAGTCTTTTGAGGTAGGGATGAGACAGGCTGGGTTTTTCATATTAAGTATACAACACGCAGTGAGTTAGGTAAAATTCTAGAGTCCTTTCCCGCCCTTATTAGAGTGTTTTTTCCTCCAGACCTTCACAGATCCCTTCAGATACCTCTAAACTGTAATTATAAAGTGGGGGGGGGAGATGCCCCCTTCACCTCCCTCCCCTCCTTAACGACCCCACTGGACCCCTCAAAAATATAATATATGTTTAATATTACTAATCTAACCTCACTATAACCTAACTTAACCTTATCTCACTAATAACCTCATAGCGAGACCCCCATAAAAAAATAATTACTAACCTAACCTTGTAAAATTATAGTTTTATTTTACTATATAACCTAACTAACCTTACTAACTTAATTGCATTACCCCTACTACTGCAAGATGACCAGTAATCCTCCTTCAAGTGATGTAGTAGGTATTCACTGTGTTTGTGAATATGTAAGTTGTAGTTTATAAGGAAAAAAGTGGATAGACAGAGATAAGTGGCCCGTGACACCAGACAAGTGATGACTTCTGGGATCGGCATTCCTTATAGGGAGCTTAAATGAACCTGCAATGACATGTACAGCTAGACAGATAGACGAACTCATAGAGGAACAGGTAGAAATGTATGGCTTTCTTTCCCCACATAAGCAAAACATACACCCTTCGTCACTCTATTCACCACTACAACCTTTACTAACCATACATTTCTACCTGTTCCTCTACGAGTTCGTCTATCTGTCTAGCTGTACATGTCATTGCAGGTTCATTTAAGCTCCCTATAAGGAATGCCGATCCCAGAAGTCATTACTTGTCAGGTGTCACGGGCCACTTATCTCTGTCTATCCACTTTTTCCTTATAAACTACAACTTACATATTCACAAACACAGTGAATACCTACTACATCACTTGAAGGAGGATTAATGGTCATCTTGCGGTAGTAGGGGTAATGCAAGTTGGTGTATTAGTAAGTAGTACATATAGTAGCGGCCGCTTCACAGCTGTTTTGCTCTGTTGTCTTCGCTAGTGACGTCACAACATGGCGCCAGTCGTTTTAGAGCGTATAAATTTTCCTGTACTTAAATTGGCTGTATCATCAAAAATACTGTTCACATAGAAAAATCAACATCACTGCCCAACTATATGAGGCTTGAAGATGTCAAATCAATCCTTACCTCAAGTAGAGTAAACGGGTCCATTGGTAGCCTATATATTGCTGTCACAGCACAGCCTAACACTACCATTTATACCACTACTACTCCTACTACTACTACTACCACTACTACACCTGCCTACTGTCTTCTACACCTGTTCCAACCATTAAATTGTTACATCAGGATCCTTCGATAACTATAGGTTCTCAGGTGAGGATGAGACGCGATCTGCTTTGTCTTTTCTACAGCAATGTGAGGATATTATGCAAAACAGTAATGTTACCTCAGGAAATGAGAAGATTTCTTTTGTTAGGTCACAATTGCAACCTGGTTCATTAGCCAGTGATGTGATTGCAAGGGAAAGCGACCGTGACGGATGATGGTAAGGGTCGCGTCGCTTTCCAGATCCAGGATCGTCTGAGCAGGTAGGGAGTGGACCAAATGGGTGTCGGAGAGAAAACACACGGGGATTGTGTGGAAGTTTAATATTACACTTCAGTCAGTTAAATAATACAAAACTCAATAAAATAACAGATACTACCACTGAGGCTTTGCAACACCCTTCCTCGTTCTGTCTCCGTGACACGGGCAGGAGAAGATACACATACTCACGGCGTGTCACTGGAGACAAACGAACGGAAGAAGTGGAGGCACCTCGTCGTAGTAGATCCTAAAACCCCCAGCCAAGGGAGAGAGGTGTGCTCCATGTCGGCACCAAGCCTACACCCAGCAAACACAAAGACGGAGGGCCTCCGGAGGCCCTCCGTATGTCTTACCGGCGGCCCGACGGAAGTGTACGACGTAGGGCCGCTGGGGATTTGCTCAGAGGCTCACCGGCGGGCCGCTCCCAGCGGCCCGCCGTAGGGCATATGACCATTTGCCGCTGTTATATTAACTGATTGAGGAATATTATATGGCTATACTTTCTAAGTATACTGCAGATATAGAAATGTTTTAAGGGTGTGCACAACCCATTAGCCGATTATAGAGTAATGGCTGTTCAACACTTATTAAAACATTACTATATCTGCAATATACTTAGAAAGCATAACCATAAATATTCCTATGTCGTTATCCAGTAATACGATGAAAAGGAGATCATAATTGCTACGGACATTGTTTATTTCATAAGTACACAAATATTTTCGTTATTGGGTTTACATGGTGGTGTACGTGGAACACTGTACAGCCATGTAGAAGGATATAGGTTGCGGCGAACATAACTACATCCACCCACTGGTGCGTTTTTCCACTAACTGATTTGATTTCACTCACTGACACAGCGGCAGCGTTCGAGGAATTCCTAAAAAAAACGTGTCGTACTGCAATTATTTATATTATTCAGTCTATTTCGATATAATGAAGGAGCGAAAACATGTTATAACTAAGTTCTCATTATGTTATCGACTGGTTAAGGGTGACAATTTAAGGCCTTTTGTGGGTTTTTAACCCTTTATAATGACTATCGTACGTCTGGCAGTTTAGTGTATTGATAGCTGATAAATTATTTCAAATAATATTCTATTCTAAATTATGATATTATCCATTTTAACTTCATCATCTACATATTCCTTATTAGGTGTACCGTTGAGTATTGATATGTGTTGATAATTATATGTTGGAAATTATTGAAATAAGGGAAAATATGACCTTGTGCTATCCCGTAATCTTTGCTCGGATAATCAAATGTTATTTTTATATGTAACTACACACATAGACTAACTGATAACCTTTTTCCATGTAAACTCCTTCCTATGTACGTATCTCATCTTTATTTCTATGTATCTCTGGGTGTTGCTGATCAAGCTGGCAATATTTGAAATAAACTGAAATATGATCATTTTTATAAACTATTATAAAAGCTTCTATAACAATTTTTAATAGTTTGAACAGGCCTAATAATAGTGATGGTACCGATATTGAGATACTATGTATATTACTGTGTTAATATATATAAAATGAAATGAATATTTTCCACTAACAAATAGGTACCAGCGCGCCTCCGGAGGATTGACGTCAAGTTGCCGTTGCTTGTCACTACTGATGTATTACTACATCAAGATAATCATATAACTGTTGTTTCAAAATGTTTACACATAGAAATATTCAATTCTTCAAATTTTGTACATTAATTTTCAACATAGTAAATTTTCCCGTCTGAAAATACACCAGCGGCCCTTCGGAGGGCTGACGGAGGTAAATTTGCCGCCGGCGGCCGCCGTTCGCCGCTCTACAGCCTACGTAGGCCCGCCGGTGATGGTTAGCTGGGCTCTGTGTGGAATGCCGATGCCTGGATCTCTCGTAACCTCGGTTGGAGGCCTCTCGAAGCAGGTAGTGAGGGGTTGAGGCCTCGGGAACCAGGTCGTTAAGGCGCTGACCTTCGCGGGCTTAACGACCTCAGAGGCTGAAGGAACCCAGCAAACACAAAGACGGAGGGCCTCCGGAGGCCCTCTGTATGTCTTATCGGCGGCCCGACGGAAGTGTATGACGTAGGGCCGCTGGGAATTTGCTTAGAGGCTCACCGGCGGGCCGCTCCCAGCGGCCCGCCGTAGGGCATATGACCATTTGCCGCTGTTATATTAACTGATTGAGGAATATTTATGGTTATACTTTCTAAGTATATTGCAGATATAGTAATGTTTTAAGGGGTGTTGCACAACCCATTAGCCGATTAATAGACTAATGGGCTGTTCAACACTTATAAAAACATTACTATATAATGCAATATGCTTAGAAAATTTAACCAGAAATATTCCTGTGTCGTTATCCAGTAATACGATGAAAAGGAGATTGCTAGGATCATAATTGCTACGGACATTGTTTATTTCATATGTGCAAAAACATTTTCGTTATTGAGTTTACATGCTGGTGTACGTGGAACACTGAACGGCGTGAACAGCCATGTAGAAGGATATAGGTTGCGGCGAACAACATAACAACATCCACCCACTCGTGCGTTTTCCAAGTAACTGATTATTTTCACTCAGACACAGCGCCAGGCGCCGTCAAGGAATTCCTAAAAAACGTGTCGTACTGCAATTATTTATATTATTCAGTCTATTTCGATATAATGAAGGAGCGAAAACATGTTATAACTAAGTTCTCATTATGTTATCGACTGGTTAAGGGTGACAATGTAGGCCTTTTGTAGGTTTTAAACCCTTTGTATTGGCTATCGTACGTCTGGCAGTTTAGTACATTGATAGCTGGGAAAAGATTTCAAATAATATTCTATTCTAAATCATGATATTATTCATATGTTAACTCCATCATCTACATATTCCTTATTAGGTGTACCGTTGAGTATTAATATGTATTGATAATATGTTGGAAGTTATTGAAATAAGGGAAAATATGACCTTGTGTTATTCCGTAATAATCTTCGCCGCGGTTAATCAAGTGTTATTTTTATATGATACTAGCTACACACACAGACTAACTGATAACCTTTTTCCATGTAAACTCCTTCCTATGTACGTATCTCATCTTTATTTCTATGTATCTCTGGGTGTTCCTGATAAAGCTGGAAATATTTGAAATAAACTGATATATGATAATTTCTATAAACTATTATAAAAACTTTTATAACAATTTTTAATAGCTTGAACAGGCCTAATAATAGTGATGGTACCGATATTGAAATACTATGTATATTACTGAGTTAATATATATAATATGAAATGAATATTTCCCACTTACAAATACGTACCAGCGCCCAACGGGCCTCCGGAGGAGGATTGACGTCAAGTTGCCACTGCTTGTCACTACTGATGTAATACTACATCAAGATAATCATATAACTGTTGTTTCAAAATGTTTACACATAGAAATATTCAATTCTTCAAATTTTGTACATTAATTTTCAACATAGTAAATTTTCCCGTCTGAAAATACACCAGCGGCCCTTCGGAGGGCTGACGGAGGGTAAATTTGCCGCCGGCGGCCGCCGTTCGCCGCTCTACGGCCTACGTCGGCCCGCCGGTGATGGTTAGCTGGGAAGGGGCGGGGGGCGAGCTTCGAGCTACTACACATCGAAGCACCACTAGTTCCCCGCTCCTCCTCAGCCGGCCGATGGTGGTAGTGGTGCTTTTCCCTCACAATGATGTGTGCTTCAGGTTTTGATGGGAAGTCGCTCAATTATGATTATGATGTATTTTGTCGGAACTTCCTGAGAATTTTTGGTATAGCGCAACATAATGATTCATTGCAATGGTCGTTCACTTATGCTGAAGCATTGACCACACAGCACAGTTGGGTAGTGCTGGCAGGTTGAGAGGTCAGGCAGATGCAGCTAATATTGCCTTAGAAGCAATGGAAGCCTTAAACCTTGCTTAATGGTTTGAAAATTATCAATTGACAGTGGAGAGATTTAAACTCATTCTAGAATTTCAGTATTACATCACCTTTTGACTCCACAAGAGCGTCGTATCGCTTCATCTCTTGATTTTAAGCCAGGTGATAACCTTCTTGAGTTTCTACAAAAATTACTAGTGGCTTCGTGAGATGCCTAAAGGGTGGTTCACACTGAGGTTTTTTCGGCATTTTGTCGACTGAGAAGTCGGTCTGGGTCTGGGGCTGGTGTCATGATCGCAATAGGTTTTTTAAAAAAATCACACACCGCTCACTCGGTCTTTTATCGACCGACTTGCAGAGAATTTCGCGCGCCAAATTCAAATAAACGCAGAAGCCAGCACGTCCCTCTTCCCCACTCACCCCAATTATTGGTATAATTTCGGTATTGGGCACTAAAAACTAACAAATTTAACTTACATCATCGTGCAGATCTTTTCATCTTTAATTTGAATCCCAATTCCCCATGCCAATGGCGATACATATAATACGGAAAATTTTCAATTTTAGCTAGCCATAAACGGCTGTTAGTTTAAATCAGATTATGTTAGGTTAGACGTGGGGTTTGATTTAGTAGATGATATCAAGGAAAAAATGCAACTATCAATACTACTTCATAATAGGTAAAGTGCGCGAAAACTTATCTATCGCGCGCCAAATACACACAAGCTAGCCACTAGCTCCCTATAGCCCCTAGCGCGACGTGACCCCTGACCCTGCTGCCTGAGACCCTCACTGTCCCTGGTACAAGAACGTCCCGGAAATCATTGAACACTTGCTGCTGCAGTGTCCACGCTTCCACGCCCACCCTGTTAATTATAGTGCTACACGCTAAGCTCCTCGCCCTGAACGTCACCACCTTTGACATGCCCACTCACTGCTGACAGCGACAGGTGTCCATCCTTCACAACTCTGTCATCCACCTCACCTGTGCCTTCCTGAAGAAGACAGGTTCAGCTGCCACGTTTGTGATAGCATCATAGGACATCACCAGAAAAAAGCGATACTAAAATACTAGATACAAAGCGATACTAAACGCAGAAAAGGTCACAAGAAGAAGAAGAAGAAGATTTGTCGACCGAAACGAATTGCGTGTGTGAACGTAATCTCCGCACTAGCCCGCAAGAGACAGACTTCTCTGTCGACAAAAAATGCCGAAAAAACCTCAGTGTGAACCAGCCTTAAGACTCCATTCCCGCTTAATGAGTCAGTGGCGTCAATGTCAAGGGAACCTCAATTTCCTTCATCCTTACCTCCTCCTCCACCACCTCCTCCACCCCCAGGTTTTTCTCCGTCTACTCGTGCACCAAAGCAGTGTTACTATTGCGGAAAGCAAGGTCATTCTGATAATTATTGCTATTAGAAAAAGAAGGAGATGAAGTCTGCTCATAAAGGCAGCAATATGCAGGTTGTTCAGCAGAAACAATACTTGCCTCCTCGACCTCATCCACCTCGGTTTGCACCACCTGCAAGGCCATAGCAGCCTCGTATGCAGTTTCGCCCTCCTCCGAAGTGGTGTGTAATTCACGAGCGTGGAAATCATTCTACAGAGGAATGCTTTTTGATCCTGAGACTGAAGGGTTCTCAGACGGTGACAGTGGGTAATGCGTACGGCTATCATCAGCCGGGGGAAGATTCGCGCCGGGTTCAAAGAAACCCAGATTAGTTTCTGACACAAAGTCACAGACACAGCAGCTCATAGTCCCTTCTATTATTGCTGCTTGTCTTTCTTTGATGACAATTAAGTGTTTCACTCGAGACAGTTCTATTGCTCTTGGGGTGAACACAGGTGCTTCATGTAATATTCTCAGTGAGTGTGCTTATGTAAATTTAAACAAGTTATATAATTTTCCCTTGTTACCTTCTACAGCCACTCTTCAAAGTGTTCAAGGTCTCACACTAGAGGTGATGGGCACTGTGACCCTTCCTCTATGCCTTGCCCCTAACTCCAAAATTTTAAACATACAGTTTATATTAACACCACATTTTGCTTTACAATGTGATGGCCTTTTAGGTCTATAATCTCTTGCTACTCATCACATTGATGTAATTCCACAGCACCATGCAATTTCATTAAATGGCGTTCTCTTCCCCGCAATGACAAGTCCAGCCCCATTGTTGGATAAGCCTCTGATTTTTCCAAACAGTGACCAGCAAGCCGTTTCTGCTAGTTTAGGCCCTGACTTGCCTTCTAGCGGGGAGACGAAACGTTCAGTCCCCCCTGACGGCTTGGTGTCTGCTGTTGTCATGGGAGACCAATATATTGGCCCCACATGTTCTGTTCGACTTGCGGTGAGAGTACAAGATGCTCCTGTCGGCAGTTACCTAGTGTATTTACCTGACACTATTCGCGTAAGTCGCTTGGCGCTTGAGAGAACGCTTTCAGCGGTATGTGTTGATCACATAAGTGACGCAGTTGTCACAAATGTTACAGGGTCCCCTATAACACTTAAAAATGGTGTTTTGTTATGCAGCTTTGAGAGTCAAAATAGTCTGACCTTAATGGATCCTTCACACGTTCTTGCAGCAGTCTCTACGCAGACGAATGTTAGGGAGGACCAGGCAGACATAGTCAAGCAGTTAACACCTTATGTACAGGTATTGGATTTTCCTGAGGCTAAGCCTGATCTTCTCGCTTTGCTTGCGACACACAGGCCTGCTCTTGCCTTACCTGGGGAACCCCTAGGAGTGACAGACAAAATCACTCATCATATTGTGCTTAAACCTGATGCACAGCCTTCTTATATACCGTCTTTTCGTATGCCTCATAGCCAAAGAGCTGTTGTACAGGGCATGATAACGAACACGTTGGATGAAGGAATTATACAGGAGTCTTATTCTCCTTGGAACTCACCTTTGTTATTGGTGAAGAAAAGTGATGGTACTTACCGGCCTGTGCTTGATTTCAGGAAAGTTAACAATTTAACTGTACCGGATCATTATCCACTCTCTGTTTTGAGAGACCTTTTGCAGTCTATAGGGAAGGATAATACAGTCTTTACCAGTTTGGACCTCAAGTCTGGTTTCTGGCAGATTCCGTTAGAAGAGAAATCTCGGGAAATAACTGCCTTCTCAACAAATAATGCTCATTATGAATGGCTGAGATGTCCTATGGTTTTGAGGAACTCACCTCTTACATGCCAACGTCTAGTAAACAACTTGTTTCACGGCATTATAGGTGATGGTTTGTTCGTCTACATGGACGACCTCATACTTGTCTCCAAGGATTTATCCAGTCACTTTGAGAAACTTGCCCTTGTTTTTCAGAAACTTATTGAGGCTGGCCTTAAACTTAACGTGCGCAAATGCAGTTTTCTCAAGTCACGCATTGACTTTTTAGGCCATGCTGTCGACAAGGATGAAATCCACACGTTGGATTGTAAAATCAAAGCCGTCAAGAATTTCCCAACCCCTACCACCACAGAAAAGGTACGGTCTTTCCTTGGGTTGTCGGGTTACTATCGTGCTTTTGTAAAGAACTATGCTTCTATTGCTAGTCCTCTGATACGACTTTTGAAAAAGGACGTTCCTTTCACTTGGAATGGTCCCCAACAACAAAGTTTTGATACTTTGAAGCAGGCTCTTACACATGCGCCAATTTTTACATTTCCTGACTACCAATTGCCTTTCACTCTTGTGACAGATGCTTCGGCACTAGGCGTTGGTGCAGTCTTGATGCAAACAGTTGAAGGGAAACGCCCTCATGTTGTTGCATATGCCAGTAGAGTGCTTACTGATGTAGAGTCACGGTACTCAGTAACTCACCTTGAAGCTCTTGCTGTAGTGTGGGCTCTTAAGCACTTTAAGGAAATTATCTATGGTTATCCCATTACAGTTTACACTGATCACACTGCAGTGCTGAATCTCTTTAAAGGGAAAAACCTCTGTGGCCGTGTGGTCCGGTGGTTCGTCACTATTCAGGAATTTTATCCTACTATCAAATATTTACCTGGTGATAAAAATCATGTTGCAGACGCACTTTCACGCAACATTCCAGTAGCAGTGCTCTCAGACACTTCAAATTTCTCTCTACAAGACTTATCAAATGCTCAACGTCAAGATCCTGTGTGATCAAAAGTTATTTATGCACTAGAGTCTGGAGATGAATCTTTATTGCCTAAATTGTCAGTTCCACTTTTACAGTTTTCATTAGTTGATGAAGTTCTTTGTCGTAATGTTACTATGGACGAGAACACGGTTACTCAACTAGTTATTCCTACCAGTCTAGTGGAAACTGCTTTAAAACTCATTCACGACATGCCTCAAGCAGGACATCCAGGTCGAGACAGAACCTTGTCCGCTGCTCGTCGTAAGTTTTATTGGCCTACCATGCGCATTGATGCAGAGAAACATGTTACCCAATGTCGTTTATGTGCACAAATCAAGGGTAATACGAGAACTGCTCCTATCCTTGAATATCCTTTACCTGAGTCGTCCTTTGACACTGTAGGCATCGACTTATTGCAGCTTCCTCGAAGTCATCAAGGGTCACCATATGTTCTGGTATGTGTAGACCACTTCACACGTTTTGTGATTCTAGTCCCCTTGCCTAACAAGTCTGCTATAACTGTTGCTCATGCTCTAGTTTCAAATTTAATTTGTCCCTATACAACACCTAGAGTGCTCATTTCAGATAATGACCCTGAATTTGCTAATCAAATTCTTCATAACATTTGTGAGCAGTTCCAAATTAAGCAAACTTTCATTACTGCTTATCACCCTGCGAGCAATGGGCTAGTTGAAAGGACTAATAAGAAGATTCTTGATGTCCTTCGCTGATTGTCCATGCTGGTGAGTTTCATGACTCTTGGGAGGACTGGTTAGTGGTTACCTCATGTAGCTGCGTCGATAAATGGCTCAGTAAATTCCTCTACAGGAAAGACTCCACATTTTATTTTGTATGGTGTCGACAAGCGATTACCTTATGATGAGCTTTTGCAATCTCCTAGCTGTCCCTGTCTACTCAGTGGACGATTATGCTAAAATTCAACTTAGATCTTTTCAGACCATTCACAGATCAGTTCGAGGAAGACTTAAAGTAATCGTCCAGACCATTTCATCATTCCTGATTTGATGTAGTTAGAGTATAGCCATTATCGAGTGTATCAACAATATGTTGTCACTTCTTGCATCCAGTCAGCCGTTTTTGAATAATCCGCAATCAAAATCTGTAAATTCCCCGAGCTTCGAAAACGCTCATGGCAACTGGCAGACGATGCGCCACGGCTCGGTGACGTAGCAAAAGGGAGGCTCCTCTTCCCGCGCTGCTGTGTGTGTGTGTAATAGTGTTTGTGTGTGTGTGTAGTAGTGTTTGTGTAGTAGTGTTTGTGTGTGTGTGTGTGTGTTTGTGTGTGTGTGTGTGCGTAGTAGTGTTTGTGTGTGTGTGTGTGCGTAGTAGTGTTTGTGTGTGTGTGTGTGCCTAGTGTGTGTGTGTAGTAATGTTTGTGTGTGTGTAGTAGTGTTTGTGTGTGTGTAGTACTGTTTGTGTGCGTGTAGTAGTGTTTGTGTGTATGTAGTAGTGTTTGTGTGTGTGTGTGTGCCTAGTGTGTGTGTGTAGTAATGTTTGTGTGTGTGTAGTAGTGTTTGTGTGTGTGTAGTACTGTTTGTGTGCGTGTAGTAGTGTTTGTGTGTATGTAGTAGGGTTTGTGTGTGTGTAGTAGTGTTGTGTGTGTGTGTGTAGTAGTGTTTGTGTGTGTGTGTGTGTGTGGTAGTTACGTTTTGTGTGTGTGTGTGTGTGTAGTAGTGTTTGTGTGTGTGTGTGTGTAGTAGTGTTTGTGTGTGTGTGTGTGTGTGTGTGTAGTAGTGTTTGTGTGTGTGTGTAGTAGTGTTTGTGTTTGTGTGTGTGCGTAGTAGTGTTTGGTGTTGTGTTGTTGTGGTGTAGTAGTGTTTGTGTGTGTGTGTAGTAATGTTTGTGTGTGTGGTGTAGTAGTGTTTGTGTTGTGTGTGTGCGTAGTAGTGTTTGTGTGTGTGCGGTAGTAGTGTGTGTGTGTGTGTAGTAGTGCTTGTGTGTGTGTGTGTAGTAGTGTTTGTGTGTGTGTAGTAGGTGTTTGTGTGTATGTAGTGTTTTGTGTATTGTGGTTTGTGTGGTAGTGTTTGTGTGTGTGTGTGTGTGTGTGTGTGTGTGGTAGTAGTGTGTTTGTGTGTGTGTGTGTGTGTGTAGTAGTGTTTGTGTGTGTGTGGTGTGTGTAGTAGTGTTTGTGTGTGTGTGTGTAGTAGTGTTTTGTGTGTGTGTAGTAGTGTTTGTGTGTGTGTGTAGTAGTGTTTGTGTGTGTGTAGTAGTGTTTGTGTGTGTGTAGTAGTGTTTGTGTGTGTTGTGTGTGTAGTAGTGTTTGTGTGTGTGTGTGTGTAGTAGTGTTTGTGTGTGTGTAGTAGTGTTTGTGTGTGTGTAGTAGTGTTTGTGTGTGTGTAGTAGTGTTTGTGTGTGTGTGTAGTAGTGTTTTGTGTGTGTGTGTGTAGAAGTGTTTGTGTGTGTAGTAGTGTTGAACCTCAGCAGGCTCCGCTAACACCTGTTCATCCACCTCGTACTCTGGCTCAAACATATAGGGTTGGGCTCCCATCACAATCTGGTTCGTTTTCCTCATATACGCGAGCAGCATCATTTAGTTCGGTCTCAGATTAAGCATCGTACTCTAGATCTATCAAAGCGACAGATTCACTGTCTGACACCTAAGTACAATCGCTCATCATAACATTTGCCGGCAGGTCTCACAGAGGCAGACGAGTGTTGTTTACATTGGAGCGTCCCTTTTGTGACGTCATCAATAACATGCGTAGCCCTGTTGGAGGGAAGAAAAAAAAATTCGCGCGCTTTTTACAAAAGTCGTGTTTTTACGGAAATAAGGCCTGGAAATCAATTATTTTTGGTGGATTAGGTGTTTTGAATGTACATTCAACATAATTAGGCAAAAAAAAATTGGGTCTGGACGACTACTTTAAGGCTTCTCGTCAGGAGATGATGCGTAGACAGCATAGTAGGGCTTGTCCTGTTGTAATTTACATAGATGATTTTGTTATGAAACGTTCTCCTGAACGCCAAAATAAGTTGTGTTCTAAATTTTCAGGACCTTATTTAGTCACCAGTACATTGCATGGAAATAAATACATACTTCTTGATCAAACTCATAATACTACAGAAGTAGTACATGTAGATAGGCTAAAGAGAGTCAAAGTGACCTCTCCTGCACTGACCAAGTCTACTACTTAGGTCAACATGCCTTAATTTTTTTTCTCACACATCATTAGTATTGTGAATGTAAACTTTAGTAGTATTGCATTCTTAGTAGTATCTTATTATTAAGTTTACATTTCATGTTATATTCTTAGTATGACTACACTAGTATGTATTTTCTTACACAATGAGAGTATTTCATAATTTTTGTTTATGTATTGATGAGCAATCTTGGTTCCACATACCAAGCAGGATGTGATGTGTATCGCTCTGTGTGGCCCACGCGATAAGTGAACTTTAAAAAGTGTAATGTGTAATGACTGTGAGGACACAGTGAGGTGTGGCCGAGCGATGTGCTGGTGGTAACAGCACATGATGTATAAACCTACATAACGTGCTACATTCATGAAGCATGGACTGGATGAAAACCTTGGCTGTACTCTGGGGTGGAAATGCAGTGACTATCATCCTCTTATATGTAGGTCATCACTACATACAAGAGAATGCAAACGTAGGGAATGCAAATACCCACACATAAAAGGAACTAAAAGACCAAACAACCAGTACCCCAGATCAACCCAGCAAAGAAATCAGAGGGAAGACAGAGGGCAACGATCACCACATACACATAGAAACGCTCCACCCCCTGAACACCACAGGCAAGATACCCAAAGGCCAAATGGACCCCCTCCTCAGGTATGGAACAATGCAAGTGGCCCCACCACACATATAAATAGAAATAACCCCACCATTGGCGTACAACAAAATGTGGACCAGGGTAATTTTTTAGAGCACATGGTGGAGAAACTACTGGACATGGAGAAACACTCTCAGTCCACAATCAACCGTCTAGTAGAACGAATAGACAGACTGGAAACAAGGCAGAGAGGGGGCTGCAGCCTCCAACACTAACCAGTTTCTATACTGGAAATATCAGGGGCCTTTATCCAATCTGCAATCAGACAAAGGTCCCAATGATTAAAGAGTTAGCAGAGACAGAAAATTTTCTCTTTATGGCCTTCACAGAAACTCACCTCACAAAAGATCACCTGGATGCAGAAGTGCAAATAGAAAACTACACACTCATCAGACAGGATAGAGAAGGAAGAAGCCATGGAGGAGTGGCAGTGTACGTAAAACAAGAGGTAGCAGCCAGTGTAGAGGTACTTGTATCTTTCTCAAATGGTACAACAGAAATGCTGGCAATATTTATCAAAGACATTAACCTGGTAACAACAATCATATACAGGCCACCTAATACTAGTGTTAACGCTTTTCAAGAAATCACAACCAAACTCCGCAACCTTCTAGAAGATCCTCCAAATAAATCTACAGTATTTTTAATACTGGGGGACTTTAACTTGCCTCACATTAGCTGGCCCTCCATGAATATCGCAGGTGGTACACCAGAAGAAAAGGGCCAAGCGGTAAAATTAACCTCACTTATGGAGGAGTATTTTTTACACCAACTAATAATGGAGCCCACAAGAGGGAACAATATATTGGACCTCATCATCAGCAACAGCTACGACTACCTCCACTCCTATGACATTGAGAAGACGGTGATGTCAGACCATAACCTCATCCATGCAAGGGCCAACATCAGAAATATTCCCACAAGAAACACAACAACGTCAGGCAGGATAGACTCTTTCCATGCATTAAATTTTTATGGAAGGAACATTGACTGGGATAAAGTCCGAAAAGAACTAGATGCCATAAAATGGGAAAACATCTTTAGTGGAATGGAAGCCCACGAGATGTACGAAGTACTCTCCAGCAAATGCCTCCAAATTTGTAAGGAACACATTCCCCTCAGGCGGTCGTCAGGAAGGAAACACCAAATACCCAGGGACAGACGAATACTGATGAAAAAGAGGGCCAATTTACAAAGAAAATTAAAGAAAGTAACCTATGCTGGGGCAGAAAACGCAATACAACGTCAGCTACACTTACTGGAAGATGCACTTGCTCAATCACACGTACGGCAGAGAGAACAAGAGGAACAACGTGCCGTGGAAAATATAAAAGTCAACTCCAAATTTTTCTACTCTTACGCCAAGAAGAGATTGACCAGCACAACATCGGTTGGCCCTCTAATGAAAGAGAACGGGGAACTTGAAGATGGCCCACAGGAAATGGCAGAAATGCTACAGACTGAGTATCAGAGAGTGTTTAGTAAACCTGATACTCAGAAACGGGTAACAGATCCATGTACTTTCTTTAGCGAAAGGAAATGTGCTGACATTCTGCTCACGACATTTATGATAACCAGGGAAGACATAATCCAAGCCATAAGCAACATCGACCCGCAAGCAGCAGCAGGACCAGATGGTTACCATACTGTGTTTCTGAAAAATTGTAGGGAACAACTGGCCACACCCCTGAAGATGCTGTGGACTACATCCCTCCTCACTGGCTCCGTCCCCAATGAACTCAAGCTGGGGACAATAACACCCATACATAAAGGAGGAAGCAAAGGACAGGCAAGCAGATACAGACCAGTGGTCCTCACATCACACGTCATCAAAATCTTTGAAAGGATACTGAGGGTCAAGATGGTAAACCACCTGGAAGAAAGAGGGGCCTTCAATGATGGACAACATGGCTTCAGAAGAGGCAGGTCTTGCTTATCAGAGCTTCTACAACACTATGAAGCTATATTAGAAGCAACTCAGGATGGAGATAATGCTGATGTAGTCTACCTAGACTTTGCCAAGGCTTTTGACAAGGTAGATCATGGCATTCTCCTCCACAAACTCAAGAACCTTGGCATAACTGGCAGAGTAGGGAGATGGATCCACAGTTTTCTCACCAACAGGCACCAAGTTGTCACCATAAATGGTAAACAGTCATCACAGTGTCAAGTCATAAGTGGTGTTCCCCAAGGATCTGTGCTTGGCCCATTATTATTTCTGATCATGATATCAGACATTGACACAGATCTCAGATATTCCACTGCTACTTCATTTGCTGACGACACCCGTATACGGCATAAAATAAAAACATCCCCAGACACCGATCTACTGCAGTGTGACCTCAATACAATAATAGAGTGGGCCGAAAATAACAATATGGAATTTAACGGAGAAAAATTTGAAGTTCTGAGATATGGCAGAAATACCTTTATAAAGACCACCACTCAATATATGTATCAACACCAAACCATACAAACAAAAGACTTCACAAAAGACCTGGGAGCGTATATGAGCAACGATGGAACTTTCTCCCTACACTACACAACCATCACCTAGACAGCGCGACAGCTAGCAGGATGGGTCCTGAGAACATTCCGTACAAGGGAGGAATCCTGCATGCTGACGCTATGGAAGTCCTTAGTAAGACCAAGGCTAGAGTACTGCTGCCAACTATGGTCACCCTACAAAAAAAAAAGGACATCACCCTGCTGGAAGCACCACAAAGGACCTATACCAACAAGATATATGGTCTTCAGCACCTCAACTACTGGGAGAGGCTGCACAGACTGGGCCTCTACTCTCTGCAGCGCAGACGAGAGAGGTACATCATAATCTATGTCTGGAAAATCCTGGAGGGTCTGGCTCCAAAAGTAGGCATGGAGGAAAATAAAAACCCTAGAAGAGGCAGGCTGTGCTATGTACAGAGTACATGCGCCTCCTCAAAAGGACTACAAACACTCATACACCACAGCTTCTCCCACAATGGTGTACGGCTCTTCAATTGTGCCCCAAGACACATTCGGAACCTAACGGGCGTCACCACGGACACCTTCAAACATCACCTTGACAAGTGGCTGGCTGATATCCCAGACCAACCACCCACGCCAGGCTACAGTAGCTCCCATGACAACACTTTACCTTCAGTGGTCCTGGAGGCAAGAAACAGGGAGCTACATACTACACCTGGAATGAGGGGAGGACCACCTCAACTCCGCCGATAACGGGCAAGATTCTTCAAAGGTAAAGGTATCAAAGGTAAAGGTAACGTATCACCTAACCTATAAAACCTATATATATATACACAGCGCGCCAAAGTATTGTTCGCGATATCATAACACAGCGCTTCCATACGGGAATTCAGAAAATGTACTCTATGGCAGCCTACTGACTTCCGAGAGAGATATCTTACATATGGCAGCTTGTTTAAGGCACGGGCAGTCCATCAAGACCGTTGAGGAATGTTCAGATGCCACTTGTCAATTATAGACGAAGCATCTTAAAAAGTATCGCCTTCCTTCCCGCGAGTAATTTGAACAGACGCGCATTGGTATAACTATCATTATTTTCATAATGGGTGGCAAGAAAGACCTAACAAAGGAGCAAATTAAAGTTATTGTATCTCTACACAAGGCATAGAGGCCAGTGGAAGAAATATCAAGGATTGTGGATGTTACGAGGAGATGTGTGCATAAGTGGGTGGAGAGTTTCACGGTGGGTTGGCGGTGTCGCGGCAGCCGCGACACCGTAACAGTATAAGTGGCCAGGGCGAGGATGTAAAACATCAGCAAGCACCCTAAATGTCATGAAACGTCAAGTGGATGCCCATCCTCAAATAAGAGCAAGAAAAATATTGCGATATGACTTTTACATCCTCACCCTGGCCACTTATACTGTTACGATGTCGCGGCTGCCGCGACACCGCCAACCCACCGTGAAACTCTCCACCCACTTATGCACACATCTCCTCGTAACATCCACAATCCTTGATATTTCTTCCGCTGGCCTCTCTGCCTTGTGTAGAGATATAATAACTTTAATTTGCTTCTTTGTTAGGTCTTTCTTGCCACCCATTATGAAAATAATGATAGTTATACCAATGCGCGTCTGTTCAAATTACTCGCGGGAAGGAAGGCGATACTTTTTAAAATGCTTCGTCTATAATTGACAAGTGGCATCTGAACATTCCTCAACGGTCTTGATGGACTGCCCGTACCTTAAACAAGCTGCCATATGTAAGATATCTCTCTCGGAAGTCAGTAGGCTGCCATAGAGTACATTTTCTGAATTCCCGTATGGAAGCGCTGTGTTATGATATCGCGAACAATACTTTGGCGCGCTGTGTAAGTTAACCTTCTTATAAGGAGCATGTAAACCCTATGTTAAACCATAAGCGGTAACTCAAGTCGTAAGTGGCTTTCCCGCCATACACTCAGTGTGTCTTGGGCCTTGACTACGATAGGTCATGGTGCGTCGTGGCTCTTAAGGATTAACCCCATCACACTACTACGGTGTTTCCTTCCCCCTACTGGAAAGAGACATTGGGAGGTCCTAGAGAGGCTGGCACATGTGGTCGGCCCCGGTTGTCATGTGGGTTGGCGTCAGGCCCAGACCGTCGCCGTCGGTCGTGGGAGTCGTGAAGGGTCCCGACTGTGTGGTGCATGCTCTATACACTCGGGGCGGGTCTGCGACTCAAAAAAATAACGGAGAAAGTCGGCTCTGTGCTGGGACTCGTCGCTGAAGGGTCCGAGCCTGGCGCCGACCAGTCGGGGCTGTACAGCCTGTACTGCGACCAGTCGGGGCCGTGCTACGACTAATCGTCATGAAATGTCCGTTATTTTAACGTGGGAAAGTCGAGGACGGAGAGAGAGAGAGAGAGAGAGAGAGAGAGAGAGAGAGAGAGAGAGAGAGAGAGAGAGAGAGAGAGAGAGAGAGAGAGAGAGAGAGAGAGAGAGAGAGAGAGAGAGAGAGAGAGAGAGAGAGGGGAAAAGAGGAAATTTTTGAGATATTTATTATCATTATTATTATTATTATTATTATCGTCATCATCTAATATACTATAGGAGTAGCCGTGTGTGTGTGTGTCTGTCTGTCTGTCTGTTTTGGGTAGCCGAAACTGTAAATTCAATTTTGATAAGAGTAGGCTCATAAATTCGCAAATAAATCATAGGTGGTAAGCGGCTTGGTCCCATGTCGATTGAATAATTTTGAAGGGGGGTTTTGGGCTAAAATCACTTTAGAAGTGTTAGATTACAGGAAAAACTCTGCGGTAACGTCTTGCCGCATTCCACAAACTCAGTAGATTCATGGACGTTTGTATTCATCTAGTTGTATTTTACAGGGCCAGAGCAATGCTCGTGTGGCCCCGTCTCCATATCAACATTTTTATCATTCATCCTTAGTGCTTTTGTGTTGGCCGAAGCCAGCACCCCGGAGAGCAGGTCACAAACCCCGGCTAACACCCGGTACCCATTCACTGCTGGGTGGACATTGGCTCGAGTTTTAAGGAAACAACCCATCTGTTTCCGCTCCACCCGGGGATCGAACCCGGGACTTCTCGGTTGTGAACCGAGCGTGCTTCCCTTACACCACGGAGTACCCGTGTGTGCGTGTGTGAGTGTGTGTGTGTTGGAATCACACGGCACACAAAGGGTTGGAATCACACGGAACGTGGTCTACCCCGAGGCACTTTGACCAGTGACCAACGACAGCAACAACACGATTGGAGTTTGCAATCACATGTTGTCTAATATATACTACTACTACAAACATCAATACATGGGTCCGAAGGGCCCACAAGCACTTGTCTAATATACTATAGGAGTAGCCGTGTGTCTGTGTGTCTGTCTGTCTGTATTGGGTAGCCGAAACTGTAAATTCAATTTTGATGAGAGTAGGCTCAAAAAATCGCAAATAAATCGTGGGTGGTAAGCGGCTTGGTCCCATGTCGATTGAATAATTTTGAAGGGGGGTTTTGGGCTAAAAACACTTTTACGAGTATTAGCTTACAGGAAAAACTCTGCGGTCACGTCTTGCCGCATTCCACAAACTCAGTAGACTCATGGACTTAAACGTTTGTGTGCGTGTGTGAGTGTGTGTGTTGGAATCACACGGATCACAAAGGGTTGGAATCACACGGAACGTGGTCTACCCCGAGACACTTTGACCAGTGACCAACGACAGCAACAACACGATTGGAGTTTGCAATCACATGTTGTCTAATACTATATACTACTACTACAAAAATCAATACATGGGTCCGAAGGGCCCACAAGCACTTGTTATCCACTATAAATAGAGCAGTATCTTTAGTGCAGTATCTTTAGTGCTATACTGCTTCCGCAGTATCTCTAGTACCTAGGCGATTGTTATCATCATGTCGTAGTTATTGTGTTCAATTAATAACATTATGAGGTACATAAGTATTTGTGGCCTAGTCAAGGTGGATGTGTGGACAACAGTGTGGCCGACATCGGTGGCGTGGTTCACTACACAAGCGAAGGTTGAAAAGTGGTGTGGGGGATGGGCCAGAGCGCTGCCCACATCTTCAACCACTCGGCGTCAGTCGCAGCACGGCTGGGAACAGTTGCAGCATGACGGCAACCGTGGGTTTGCGTCGTGCTGCAACTGTCGACAAATGTCGCCGCATGACGTCTACTCAAAGATGACCTTTACATTTTCAAATACCCCTATAGTTTGCGACTATCGCCGACAATCGCGGACTAGTCGCCGACTAGACGCCTAACTACGGCAACCCGTGCCAACCACGCCAATTTTGGAGCTTCAGCTCCCCAAAAATCGGCTGCAGTCGGCACCGACTGGATGACTCAGCAAGTCTTGACCGGTCGCCGACGCGAGTCGTGGAGATGTGAACGGGCCTTAATATCTTTACAATAGGATTATCCGCATGATGCAGGTGTAGGGACCGTGTAGCTTTTTTTTTTTTTTTTTTTTTTTTTTTTATGGTAGGCTCTGGAGGTTCACTTGAGGGTTCTGATGGTTGTTGGTCCTTGCCCGTGGTGGCGCAGGCAGGATTTTTTTTATAGTGACGCCTGTGATTAGAGGCTCATGCCGCCCCCTTGTGTCCTCCGATGCACTCGCAATCGAAGGTAGAGTTGATGGGCAGGGCATGTGGATGTTCTTAGGCCACTCGACGGTGCAGAAAGGTTTTGGTTTTCTTCGGGGATCGAACTCGGGTCACCGAGAACGCCAGTCGGAGACGCTAACCACTCCGCTACCGCCGCCCCAAAGGATGGAGAAAAATGGAAAGGATGCAGAATAATACATGTCCAAATCACCAAGCATAAAACCTTCCTGTAAACTTACTATAATCCTAAAATGTGAGCAAGTGTATAATACAGCGGTTCTTAACCTGGGGGGCGCGCCCCCTTAAAGGGGGGCGTGGTGAATTACAAAATGGGGGTAAGCCAAGAGAGAAAAAGGAAGAAGTGTCAAGTATTCAACTTGAAGCTCGGCCTTCGCTTTAACATGAAGCTCGCTCGCGAGGATGAGCGAAGAAAGTGTGTGAACAACTCTGCGGTAACTCTTTGCTATGTTTCACTAACTCTGTAGATTCTTATGCAATATATATATTTTTTTATCATTAGATTATTACAATTATTATTGTTATTTTAATAAGTATTATTTTCATCAACATTATAATTATCGTTATCATCATTATCATTGCTATTATCTTTATTAGTATTATTGTTATTATTATTATCATTATCATTATTACTATTATTATTTTTTACAATTACCATTGCAATATATATCATTAAAAGTATCATTATTATTACTATCATATTATTATTATTACTATTATTATGAATATTGTTATAATAATAATAATAATTATTATTAATTTTATTAATATTATTAATATCATTATCAATTATTTATTATTATTATCAGTATCCCTTTCGCTTGAAACGACGTGCTCTAACTAAATCTGCTGGGTATATGCAAGGTGTTCATGAATAATTATGTGCACAATAAAGGGTTAAAACACGCATCTTTTCAGTTTCTCTTTCTGATTCAGGATTACTTTGAAATATCTTGGTTGAAGAAGTATAAGGGGGGCATGGAGGCAAGGACCAACTACTAAAGGTGGCGTGGTGGTAAAAAGGTTAAGAAACACCGGTATAATATGAGTGCGTGTGCCTGTTTGCCGTCCTTGGCGAGGGACGGGGGTCGCAAATTTCTATCAAGGCCATTCAAGGGGTTGCATTCCTAACATGTTTGAGAACCAACGCTCTATGCTCAACCATGCTCTACAGCGCCACGTCTTACCTCAACCCCACCCCCCTCTACAAAAAAAGAAAAAATAACCCTCTGGATACACAACTCCGAATATTTCATCAAAGCAAACCTCACGCCACACCTCACCTTCTAACCGATGAAGATTCCTTCCATCCCTGACGTCCTCGGAGTCTCCTTATGAATGTACTACTCTTTTTGAAAAGCTGCTTGCTTACGAAGAAATTCAACCGTTTTAATTTTCACTGATATTCGTTGTACAGGTCGTCAGCACACGAAAGTCACAGACATCTTTCTCAGACTTTTCAAATTCTGACGCTTCTCTTCCATATGGTGTGGTTAGCTGATGCAGTGAGGAATTATTGCATTTACTCTCTCGTCACTTCATCAGCTAGGCCAGCCTTCCCACAACGCATTGCCCACCCCATGCTTTATCATGGACGGTCTGGCTGAGGGTCAGTGTTCGCTGCGCAGTGCGCCATCATTAGAAAGGTGGAAAAAATACTGAAAATGAGTGACTCAAGGTGGAAATGTAAGAAAAGATAATTTCTATTCATATTCTCCCAAAGTACCTCATGATCGTGTTGGTAGCCCTTCTAAGCATCTTTTTAGCGTGCTAGTCATCATGGTCATGATATTATTTATATATATATATATATATATATATATATATATATATATATATATATATATATATATATATATATATATACTGTATGTGTGTGTGTGTGTGTGTGTGTTGTGTGTGTGTGTGTGTGTGTGTGTGTGTGTGTGTGAGACGAATTCTTAAATGAGCTCATCGTTTTGGGGATCCTTGCTAGTGATATTCAAGCTTATGGACTCCTTATAGGTATGTACTGTACCAAAGACTTTGACTGTACTGTACCTACCTTGAGGCGAGGATAAACTGGCACGGAGTGTAACATGTTCTTTATCCACCAGCCATACAGAAACTTAGAAAATGACAGCCAAATAACCATGCCAAAGGATCATATGCCAAAGGTCGTATTGGTATCATGGTATCATAACAACCTACCACGTGAAGGAAAACACTGGGGCGTAATGTTTACCGGTTAGTGTCATATAACTTGATATAAGTGGTAGTCAAGTTATATCATTGCCTCACCTTCACCTTCCCACGGCCCACCAGTTGACCTTGTGACCTTTCGGCTCCCTGCGTGCCTGACAGGGTGCAGGGGATGCTCGAGCAAGGCAATATTTAATAACAACATGACGAGACCTCGGGCAACGCCTCCGCGGCAGGACCTTCTGTTGACGCTCAAACTTTCGTACCGCGGGTCAGGTGCGCGTGATTATGATTATGATTTATCACACCACCAACTATTATATTTTTCTTTCCTAACCATTCAAGTTTGGTTTGCAGATGTTACAGGAGTCGCAAAGCTACTTACAGTCCCCTGCTTCATTGAATTCGTGGTAAAACAACTTTCTGGGAGACTATGCAAGCAGGCAAGCAGGATACCTATCTATAATGGAAGCTACAGTGGGTGTGTTTACTTTTTGTATAATTCTTTGTTAGTGCGAAAATTATTGAAGGATTTCATGTAATGATTTATAGAATATCATGTGTGTATGAAGAGTAACTGGTAAGAGTAGCTACTTTGATTGCTTCCCATGCCTTCACAGCTGGTAAGTCGATTGGGTAGCATGTGTGTATGAATGAGCAGGCACCTCGCGGCACGCAACAACACGTCAACACCCTATTACATTATACAAAATAATATGTAATGGACAGGAGGAAACCATTCAAACCAAGACAGCAAGTTAAGTAGAATCCTCAAATAGATTTAAACAAAGGGCAGCGTACGTGGAGACCGGTGAATTAACTGCTATTGTTTTTTTTTTCGTGCTGTGGACAGTGGAACCAAAAGGATTCTTATATGGGTGTTTAGTGATCGTGCGGCAGGCAGCGGCGCGGCCACCCAGCCACCAGCACACTGGCTTGAAATCGCCACTTTTCGCCAGTGTGAGATGAAGCGCGGTGAAGTGTGGGTGTAAACCGTCAATGTGGTGCTCTTCTCGTCTTGAAACCAGAAATTAGTATTGCATCCACCTGGAGTAGTTAAAATAGAGTGAAGTGAGTGTTAACCATGCACGGCGTGTGTTGACCTGTAGGTGAGTGGCCTCAGGCGAGTGGAGGGCGGCGTGGCATGTGAGTGGGCACCCGCCATCGCCTTTGAGTGGGCACAATCTTCTTCCATTGAAAGTGACGGATGAAAAAATAACTCCAGCGTGACCTAACCCCAGGGAGGCTGACCTCTGCACGCAGGTCAGTAGCAAGGGAGGGCACGGTCATAAGGAAGGCTGATATGTGATGTGAACAGGTGCTCGTGTGTGTGTGTGTGTGTGTATTAAAGTAATTTACCGTTGCAATAACTAAATATTAGGGTAAACGTTCTGTGTTGCATATGCTTCATGAGTTAATCATGGCGGGATGCCTGCTAGTTGTTTACGTATTTACTCATTCGCTCATTTATGTGTATTTTTAAATTAAGCGGCCCAGTGACCAATGCACGGTGACTGCATGTAACAACGACAGGCGGCCGCGATGTGGTATTACCGTATGTGTTTTGGATCCCTAGGAGAGAATGGAAGGATCTCTCCTCTCTCTCTCTCTCTCTCTCTCTCTCTTTAATTAACGAAGTAAAGTGACAAGAACGATCAATAAACTTGCCTACATTATTAACATACATTGACACTTTACTAGGTACCAATAATGATCATAAAAAACACATTATAATGATGCTAATAGTAATAGTAAAGATAATGTACTCGTGAATTTAAATACAAACTATTTAGATAACGGACCGTAAGTGACCAGTGCGTTATGTAAACAATAGCTGGGTATAAACTGCTATGATAGAAAAAATAATGATGCAATGTCTATCTTGTTATTGCCTTCGTCTGTGCCGCATTTTATGAGTATCTGAACTTATCCTTAGCTTGAATTCATATAAAGTTTAATAAGAAATTAAATTAGTTATTATGATTTATCCTGACGTGATGTGTGTGTGTGTGTGTGTGTGTGATGGTCGGTCGCTCCGTTACGAAATGCAGTAGCAACAAACTATCAATTCTGGTGTGTGTGTGTGTGTGTATTTGGTGAAAGTTGGCGGGCTACGTGTGTGTGTGTGTGTGTGTGTGTGTTGGCAGCCAGGCAAGCAGGAAGATAGAAAACCAAAATGCACCTTCATAAATGGTGTAGATAAATTATGTTTGGGATGCACACTACACCCCTCTTCTACACCTTCTTGATGTGTTCATGGGCGCGTCAGCATGCACGCGCCCAACCTTGGCTTCACCCCATATAGATAGACAGGCTCCCGTCCCTGCCAGTTGTTTTGTAACCCAGGATGAGAGTTTGTCGGCCGTGAAAGTGCAGGATTGTGTTTATTATTGTCGCTGCCTCCTCTCATTATTTTAAGAACATTAGAATATAAGAAAATAAAGAAGCTACAAAAGGTAGTTCCGGTTACTTAACACTACCTACATCCACCTTTCATCCCCATCCACGAATTTATCTAGCCTCCTTTTAAAGCTACCTAATGACTCCGCACTAACTACCTGTCTACTGTCTATTTTCTTGTTATCACAGTCTGCAATTTCCCCCATGTGTACTATTGTGTAGCTATGGTTTTGTTGTAGTGTATGGAATAATAGTAATCGTAGTAGAAGTGGTAGTACTATATTGTTTACATACTTACGTGTAGATTTATTGCAGTATTAGAGGCAGTTATAGCAATAACTGCAGTAGTTTCATCGTTCGTAGTAGTTGTTTATAACCTTGTTTTTTTCTTTCGCTGCGTGTTTTTATTTTGTTGACTTGTTATCCACTTTATTTATGGTGTTTTAGTCTCCTTCATCCCTCACCTCTTCCCTCCTTCCCCTTTTTACTTTTCCTCCTTTACTTAAACCTTCCTCTTCATCTATATTTTCACTTCTTTCGCCTCTCACCTGCTATGGATACCTGTAACAGCTGTCGTCACCTCCCTCCCCTCCCCTCTTCTGCCTTAGCCTCCCCTCCCTCTCTCTTCCTATCACTCCTCACACCCCCTATCCTCACTCCCCCCTGCACGCACCTCTCCAACCCCTTCCCTCACAACACCTGTACCTCCCCTCCCCTCACTCCCCCCTCCTCTTCCCTCACTCCCCCTCCTTTCCCCTCCCCCCACCTTTCCCCTCCCCTCCCCTACCCCTTGGCTTAGACTAGTCACCACAACATGCACTCTTGATTCACCACACGAAATGCCTCCACACACACACACACACACACACACACACACACACACACATCTCCATGACACCCACTCAATTCAATCCTACCCAGATGTTTTAGTCATGACAGGGGACACACACACACACACACACACACCCACCCACCCACACACACTCTCTCTCTCTCTCTCTCTCTCTCTCTCTCTCCTCTCTCTCTCTCTCTCTCTCTCTCTCTCTCTCTCTCTCTCTCTCTCTCTCTCTCTCTCTCTCTCTCTCTCTCGGGACGTGATGAACTGATAACGTAGGATGATGATGAAGAGGATGGTCGATGAAGATTAAAAGAGTGGAAAGGATGAGTTAAGGAAAGGAGGAAGGAAAAAGAAGAAAGGACAATGGACATATATTTCTTATGGCAACCAATGGACGTTTCTCACTTAGTTCAACTTGAGAGTGAAAAAAAAAAGTAAGTTAGGAAGACTATATAATCCAGTGGTCCGCACCTTAAAATCTAGAAAGTAAATGACTCAACGAGAGAGAGAGAGAGAGAGAGCATTCACTACACATCGACATTTGAGCTTCTTTTCATTACTTCTCGTCCTTGAGTGGGAATGCGGGGAACGAACGAAACACACACACACACACACATACACACACACACACACACTCTCTCTCTCTCTCTCTCTCTCTCTCTCTCTCTCTCTCTTTAAACTGAAAATTAACATGGATATTGGTGCAAACAATTTTCGCCTCTAGTATCTTGAAACACCCTCCATATACATCTCTGAAGGATCTGAGTTTCCCAAGAGATACCCCGGACGAATGAATATGAATTTGAGTGCAGTTTTTAACTCGCTCTCCATCATGCCAGGCCCTTCATAGAGGTCCGTTGCGTAAAGGAATGCAAGGCTGGGTAGTAGTAGCAAAACTGGGACGCTCTTCTGAAAGGCTCTTGTGTGTTTCGCAATAGTAAGGAAACGAGAATAACCGCATTGCGTGGTCTGCACAAAGAGGGTTTCCTATCAAAGGATATGTTATTGTTGGTCATTGTTGTTATTGTATTGTTATCACTATTATTATTTATTTCCTGTAAGGGGATCTGTTATTGTTGGTTGTTATAGTTATTTTATTATCATTATTATTATTGTTTACATGGACAAAGGGATATTTATTGTATGATGCTTGGTTTTGCATCTTAAATCTTAATGAAAATAAGCTACGTATTGAGTGTGTGTGTGTGTGTGTGAGAGAGAGAGAGAGAGAGAGAGAGAGAGAATGTTAGGGTTGTACTGTACATGCTTTATCATAGTTATGTGTGAAGATTATCTTGAGTGAAGAGTTATTACATGTATGGTATTGGCAACGCCCTTCGTGGTGGGTGTGCTGGCGGGCGGGGGCGGGGTGACGGTGCCTCCTCCTCCTCCTCGCCCCTGCACCTCACACATCCAGTTTTTTGCAGGTTACAATGTTCGAAATCAAAAGGAAGCCAAAAAAAGGAAAAGTTTCTCAAGAGGTTCAAAACGTGCCTCTCCTTGCCGCTAATTGAAGGTTATGGTCGGTAATCCTCCTCAAGCGACCCCTCACCCCCTCACCCCCCCTCCAAGCCGCGGCCCCGCCCTTCCCGCCACCCCCCTCAGGCATCATCGCCCGCCGCGCCAGACACTGCTCACAACGCACGCCTCACACTGCTTGCCGTGGTCACCTTTACCACACGCTGCGAAATAATTTGTTGCCTCGTGTAGGTTGAGTTTTATGATGGTTTTGAGCTAAGGTACGATGGTGGTGATTGCATAATGGTGATGAGGATGATGATGGTTGATGAGGCATTGATGGAGTACCCTGAGAAAAACTGGTGATAAACGAGCGATTTTTATCCATATTTTTTTTAGTCTGGTGACAAACGAGTGATCTTTATCCATATTTTTTAGTGGTATACAGTGGCCGCAAAAAAAATGTATACATTTTGACCGCAAGAAAAATGTATACACCCGAAAGCGCGTAAAGATTTCACCTTCGTTCCCGCCATATAAATGGTGGGCGGAGCTAGTGAGGAGGGAGGGAGGTGGAGGGAGTCTCCCTCCACCCCACCACCAACACACAACCACACTCAGTGCTTTTCGAGAGCTGATAGAGAGAGGGTGGTTTTACGCATGCTCCGGACCGCCCTTTTTGACTTGGCAGCGAACCTTGGAGTGTTATATCTCGGCTCCCACTTGTCAGAATTGGACGTAACAAACTTTCAAATGAAGAGAAGACCCGTGCCCTTACCCTCCTGAAGGAAGGAGCATCTGTGATACGTGTGGCCGCAGAGGTGAACGTTACACGCATGGCGATTTACAACCTGAAGAAAGCTGTTGAGTCATTGCCACCCGTACCGTTCCGCCAAGGAAACCTGGTTCTGGAGCCCCCAAAAAAACATCTCCTCGGACTGACAAAATTATGAGGCGTGAAGTATTGAATGATCCTGCAATAACTGCCGCAGAACTGAAGAAAAATCATCCAGCTTTGTTAGGAAACGTCTCTGTTCGCACCATTCAACATCGCCTGCAAATTTCGCTGAAATTACCAACCCGCCGCGCCGCCAAAAAGCCTTTACTGACAGAAGCTATGAAGAAGAAGCGGCTTTCCTTTTGTAAGAGATACCGGCAGTGGACACCAGAGCAGTGAAGAAGGTCATGTTCAGTGATGAAAGCACTTTTAGACTGGTTAGGATGGCTTCAACGACAGTGCGCCGTCCAAGTGATGTGTCACGGTACCACCCAAAATATACCGTGAAGACCGTGAAACACCCAGATAGCGTTATGGTTTGGGGTGGTTTCAGTGGCATAAGGCAGGGGAGGTCTGTACTTCCTCCCAAAGAATGTTTACCATTAAAGGGGCAAATTACATGAAGTGTTACGTGATCATCTATTGTGCCAGGTTCAAATCGGCTGCAGGTGTTCATGCAAGGTTCTGCCCTGCCACACCGTCCAAAGTTGTTCAAAACGTTCCTAACAGACAATACATCCCGCTGTTGGACTGGCCCTCAATTCCCCGGCCTAAATCCGATTGAAAACGCCTGGAATAGATGAAAAGTGCGGATCCGAAGAAACGGCCGCGAACATCAACGGCTGAACAGAGTCCTGAGAAGCTGTGGGTGGAATGGACCTCTCCTACTTCACCAAATGCGGGATCACTATCATGCCCAAGAGGATTGGGATGGTCATGCATACAAGGGAAACATGCAGAACTAATATGTGAATAAGAAACCTGTTCACTGAAACTAAGTACTGTAGTTACATATTGTTGTTTTAATTGTCGACAAAATTATAATGTATACATTTTTTTTGCGCCACTGTATATACTTGGGTTTCTGAAAGGGGCTGGTCGTCTCTGAAAAAAGGGGGTGCGTAAAGTGGACCGTCAGGATGCAAAACGCGTCATGACCTGCACTTACCGTACAGCAGGCTGCCCATCATTGCTGACTTCGCACACATTGTGACAGATTCGACAGCCTGGCTAGCTCTGGGTCCCGCTTGGTGTCACCCGGTACCGTCACTAGCGCTTCGTTCCTCGTGTAACGCCGCGTGAGTTTCGCAGGATGGAGCTTGCAGCCTATGTTGTCTCAAGAAGGCGTTTGACTCAGTGCATCGTGAGTCACTCTGGGATCTTCTGCGACTTCGAGGGATTCCTGCAAGGACTATTGGTTTGATAACTGGTCTGTATTCTGGGACTGAGAGTGCTGTGAAGTGTGGGGCAGGTGTATCCGGCTTCTTTCCTGTGAATACAGGAGTGAGGCAAGGGTGCGTCCTTGCCCCATCACTTTTCAACGCTTGTATGGACTGGGTATTGGACAAGGTTGTAGATCAAAGTGATTGTGGAGCATCCGTCGGCAACACCAAGATCACTGATCTTGTTTTTGCCGATGATGCAGTAATCTTTGCTGAGTCGCTGGAGGTCCTGGTGATGGCTCTCGAGGCGCTGCACGAGGAGGCAAAGCCTTTGGGACTTGAGGTCTCCTGGCTCAAGACCAAGGTCCAGGTGTTTGGAGACTTACTAGATGAAGCTGTACAGTCTGTTCATGCGTGTGGCGAGGACATTGAGATCGTGGAAAGTTTTACATACCTTGGTAGCGCAGTCCATAATGACGGCGGGTCACGTCAAGAAGTCTTACGGCGGATTGGCATAGCCCACGGTGTTATGGACTCGCTCAGCGGGAGTATTTGGCGTTGTCGGTACCTGTACAGGAGGACAAAGATCCGGATCTTCAAATCGCTTGTGATCCCTGTCTTACTCTATGGTTGTGAGACATGGACACTAAATAGTGACTTGAAGAGACGAATCAATGCCTTTGGTAATAAGTGTCTTCGCAGAATCATGGGGTATCGCTGGGATGATTACGTGTCAAATCAGCGATTGCACCGTGAGACTGAATCGAGGCTTATTACCTGCATAGTCCGTCAGCGCCAACTTCGGCTATATGGGCATGTGGCACGCTACCCTGAAACCGATCCTTCCCATCGGGTTGTATCTGTAAGAGACAATCCGGCGTGGAGGAGGCCAAGGGGGCGCCCACAAGGCTCGTGGCTGGGGCAAGTTGATGTTTCTTGTCGAGAGCTGCTTGGTATGGGAAGGGAGCCTGCATGGAAACTCGCGCGTGGTGACCCCCGGGAGTGGCGTCGTAGGGTGGGCGAGGCGACGTGCCCCCCGGCGTATGCCCCCAATGATTGATTGTCTGAGATGTGTGTTGTTTATAGTGAATGCAGGGTAAAGAAAGTTGCCTAGAGAGTGTAACGAATAATCACGGTTGTTACAGTCCCCTGGTTACTACATGGAGAGAGATCCACACCACCTGACACACACACACACACACACACATACACACACACACACACACACACACACACACACACACACACACACACATACACACACACATACACACATACAGGTGATTCAAAGTTAATGTGGAGGATAAGAAACCACGAGGATTGCGAAGAATTGCAGAACGATATAAACAAAAATTATGAATGGAGTAAAAGAGACAGGACCACACAAGTATGGCTCAGACCCTGTATGCTGCAACTAGGTACACACACACACAACACACACACACACACACACACAAGGTACTCCGTAGTGTAGTGGTTAGCACGCTTGGTTCACAACCGAGAAGTCCCGGGTTCGATCCCCGGGCGGAGCGGAAACAGATGGGTTGTTTCCTTAAAACCCTAGCCCCTGTCCACCCAGCAGTGAATGGGTACCGGGTGTTAGCCGGGGTTTGTGACCTGCTCTCCGGGGTGCTGGCTTCGGCCAACACTAAGCACTAAGGATGAATGATAAAAATGTTGATATGGAGACGGGGCCACACGAGCATTGCTCTGGCCCTGTAAAATTCAACTAGATGAATACACAGACACACACACACACAGGGGCGGATTTATGGTGTGCGGGGCCCTATGCCAGTGGGAGTGCGGGGCCCTGAATGAAATGTGGGGTAAAATTCTAGTCCTTTCCCGCCCTTATTAGTGCTTTCTTTTTCTCCAGACCTTCACAGATCCCTTCAGATACCTCTAAAACGTAATTATAAAGTGGGGGAGAGATGCCCCCTTCAACGCTCCTTCCCCCCTACATTACCCCCGCCCTGGACCCCCAAAATAAAATTACTTACCTAATTTCACTATAACCTATCCAATAACCTCCTAACGAGATCTAAGGGCGGGAAAGGACTACCATTTTACCAGGTTAGGTTAGGTTATATTGAGGTTAGGTTAGTAATTTATTTTTTATTTTTTAATCTCCCCCACTTTATTATTACGTTTTAGAGGTATCTGAAGGGATCTGTGAAGGTCTGGAGAAAATAAAACCACTAATAAGGGCGGGAAAGGACTCTAGAATTTTACCAAATGTGGTTCAGATTTCATATTAGTTTAATTGAAACTTTCCCCCCATATTTTACATTATGTTGGTACTAATTTGTGGCATATTATGGTACATGCAATGTAACAGTGTTCGAGCAAATAAGAAATGTCCAGCATTCAGATTTTCATTGTAAACATATTTTTTCCTCTGGGGTGCGGGGCCCTTGCGGGCGCGGGGCCTAGGCCATGGCCTACTCGGCCTCCCCCTAAATCCGCCACTGCACACACACACACACACCACACACACACACACACACACACACACACACACACACACACAGAGGTTACACTCTCGTTGTATCTGTGAATGGCATGCCTCTTAACATTCAGCACTATTTGCTTACTTAATGAAGAATGAAATGAAAACTCATACTCGATGATACTTTTATTGTAGGGACGCAATTACTTTGCATGAATTTTTTATTATCGCAATAACGAGAGAGAGAGAGAAAGATATATATATATATATATATATATATATATATATAATATATTATATATACATATATATATATATATATATATATATATATATATATATATATATATATATATATATATATATATATATATAAAATATATATATATATATATATATATATATATATATATATATATATATATATATATATATATATATAATAATAAATATAAGCGAAAGTGTGTGTGTCTGTGCTGTCTGTCTGTCTGTCTGTCTGTCTGTCGTCCGCGATAGGTGCCGCCCCCTTGGCGGAATCCCATCATATGTCACAGTTTTGGAATCAGGTTGACCAGGGGAAGGTTTTAAGCCCACTTATAGGATGATCCGATCATTTTTTTCTTCTTTTTTTTAGGAGCCTATTAGCGAGAACTGAAGAAAAAAAAGTGGGTTGCGAGAATTGAGGAAACCTTGATGTAGGGTGATGGGTAACAGGTGAGTGAATGGGTGGGGGGTGATGGGTAATGGGTGAGTGAATGGGTGTGTGGTGATGGGTAATGGGTGAGTGAATGGGTTGGGGGTAATGGGTGGGGGGTGATGGGTGAGGGAATAGGTGGGGGGTGATGGGTAATGGGTGGGGAGTGATGGGTGAGGGAATAGGTGGGGGTGATGGGTGAGGGAATGGGTGTGTGGTGATGGGTAATGGGTGATGGGTGAGTGAATGGGTGGGGGGTGATGGGTAATGAGTGAGTGAATGGGTGGGGGGAATACATACATTTCAGGAAAGTTAGAAGGGGCTATCTGGAGAGTCTGTGTTTGGTGGGCCGAGGTGGTGGGTAATGGGTCTATCTGGAGAGTCTGTGTTTGGTGGGCCGAAGGCCCACCAATAGCCCTCCGCAGGAGCTAGCCAAAAAGGCCGCCCGGAGGGCGGCTTTGCGGCTAGTATATATATATATATATATATATATATATTATATATATATATATAATATAATATATATAATATATAATATATATATATATATAATTTATAAAAATATATATATATATATATATATATATTATATATATAATATATATATATATATATATATATATAATATATATATTATATATATATATATATATATATATATATATATATATATATATATATATATATATAATATAGAGAGAGAGAGAGAGAGAGAGAGAGAGAGAGAGAGAGAGACGACTACCGTTTTATTCATTAAGATAAGCAAACTGGTCTACATCAATGTTAGTTTTAAAAGAGGTCAGGACTGAAGGAGATGGCGGTAATAGTAAGCCCTGCAATTACAACACTTTCCTTTCTTCTCCCTAAAACGGACCCATTTTAACCCCTTCACGCCCAGGTCTTTCCTTTGATATAAAAATCGTCTGTTGTTAGCCATAAAATTACGAAAAAATTACTTAATATACCAAATTAGCTAGTAGACAAGGATACTAAGCAGGTCACATCTATAAAATATTGCTTATATTCACTAAAATTCGTCTAATGGTAGCCAAATTACAATGGAAACTAGGGGGGGGGGGGGCACTCAGTAGAGTGCATACCTCCGCCCGAATATTTTTCGATGACGGGGGTGCGAGGGGGGGGGGGGTCCAACATGGTAAATTTTTACCCAGATACGATGAAGTTACGAGAAAATCTAGTTTACCATAGTGTGTCCTAAGGCCTCAGTGATCCCTAGAGCGCTAAAACAGAAAACGGAATATTTTTACCGAAAACTAAAAACAAAAAAACAAAACCATTTCATCAATTGGTTGCCATGACAACAGTTGTGATTCGATTTCATCCAAAATTAAATCAGTTCTTCCTTATACCAAATAGACTTGGTATTCCAAGTTTGGTCCAAATATATTCATAACTTTTCGAGAAATCCTGTACACTAACAAACAAACAGACAGACAGACAGATCGGGGTGAAAACATAACCTCCCTCCAACTTCCTTGGCGGAGGTAATTACGTTCTGGACCTCAAGGGTGAAGCTACAACTGCCGCTTCGTTGTGTAGGGCAGAGGCAGGCAAAACATTGAGGCAGGGAACAACACATGGTGGAGGTCCCTGGGGTTGGGGATGAAGATGGGGGAGGATGTTGTGGTGTAACGGTCTCTCTCTCTCTCTCTCTCTCTCTCTCTCTCTCTCTCTCTCTCTCTCTCTCTCTCTCTCTCTCTCTCTCTCTCTCTCTCTCTCTCTCTCTCTGTCAATAATATCGATGTCCTCTTTTTCTTGTCTTCCAGTGAATAGGTTTTTGTCTGGTGTGCATTGTTGTCGGGTGGGTCAAATCTCTCTCTCTCTCTCTCTCTCTCTCCTCTCTCTCTCTCTCTCTCTCTCTCCTCTCTCTCTCTCTCTCTCTCTCTCTCTCTCTCTCTCTCTCTCCGTCTTGTGTTTCAAAGACTACAAACTGTGTCGATTTTGAGCGAGGGATGTGACACACGCCCCCCCCTTCCCCCCACACACATCATTGGCTAGGCGAGGAAGTATAATGTTTCCATCCTCCTTCTTTCCTTCCATCCTTCATTTATTCATTAATTATTAAGTCAATTATAAATTCCATCCTTCCTTCTTTCCTTCCTTCCTTCATTAATTCCTTCTTTTTTCATTTAGTTCTAAGGCGGTTACAACTTCCTTCTTTTCTTCCTTCCTTCATTAATTCCTTCATTTATTCATTTATTTCGAAGTCGATTATAACTTCCTTCCTTCCTTCCTTCCTTCCTTCCTTCTTTTCTTCCTTCCTTCATTTATAAGGCGGTTACAACTTCCATCCTTCTTTCTTTCCTTCCTTCCTTCCTTCCTTCCCTCCTTCATTTATAAGGCGGTTACAACTTCCTTCCTTCTTTCTATCCTTCCTTCCTTCCTTCCCTCCTTCATTTATAAGGCGGTTACAACTTCCATCCTTCTTTCTTTCCTTCCTTCCTTCCTTCCTTCCCTCCTTCATTTATAAGGCGGTTACAACTTCCATCCTTCTTTCTTTCCTTCCTTCCTTCCTTCCCTCCTTCATTTATAAGGCGATTACAACTTCCTTCCTTCCTACCTTTTCTCTTTCCTTCATTCTTTGCTTCCTTCTCGAGGCGGCTACAGCTTCCCTCCTCCTCCTCCTCCTCGGCTCCTCCTCCTCCTCCTCCTTTCACTCTGCTTCTCGTCTTGCTCGCCCTCCTCCTCCTCCTCCACTTGAGAGAGATGGGTGGAGAGGACAGGAGGGACGGTAGAGTGTTCAGGTTAAAGGGAGGTGGGAGATATGTTAAGCTTTTCTCAGCCTCCTCCTCCTCGTTTTCCTCCTCTTCCATTTTTTTCTTCTGCGTGTCAGTTGTCCATTAGTTGTCTCTACTTTATCTTTTTTTTTTATCGTTCATGTATTTACTTTTTGTTGTGTTTATATATTTTTCCCCGGTCCCACGCATTGTCCCGACGTTCGATGCAATTTCTTGTCCTGTTTCTCCTCTCTCTCTCTCTCTCTCTCTCTCTCCTCTTTTCTCTCTCTCTTCTCTCTCTCTCTCCTCTCTCTCTCTCTCTCTCTTCTCTCTCTCTCTCTCTCTATCTCTCTCTCTCCTCTCTCTCTCTCTCTCTCTCTCTCTCTCTCTCTCTCTCCTCTCTCTCTCTCTCTCTCTCTCTCTCTCTGTCAACTCCATCATCTTAGAAGACATCCAGCAGACAGCTCCTCTCTCCCTCCCCTCTCCTCCCCTCCCTCTCCTCCCCTCCCCCTTTCTCCTCACCTCCCTTCTTCCACCTCCAAATAACCCCTTCCTCATATTTCCCTTCATACACCCCTCCCTCACCCCCTCCCTTCATCATCACCTCATACACATGTCTTCCTCTTCCCCATCTCCCCCTCCCTCCGTATCACTCCTATCCCTCCTACATCATCTTCCTCACCGTTCCACCTTCCTACCCTCCTTCTTCTTGTGACCTCTACCGCATAGTATCGCTTCGTAGGTCCTCTCCTCTTCCTCCTCTTCCTCCTCCTCTCCTTCTCTTCCTGCTCCTCCTCCTCCTCTCCTCTCCTGCCCTTCCTCCCTCAAGCCTGCACAAGTTTAATCTCATAGGGCGTCACCCCGTCACCTTAGGCCCATTGAGGGAGGCTGAAAGAGGGGCAGATCCTCTTAGACGTGTGGATGGGGGAAGAGAAGGAAGCGAGGGGAAAGAGAACAGGGGAGGTTTAAGAGGATTGGGATGAAAGAGTGAATGAATGTAAATGTGTTTAGGAGGAGGAGGAGAAGAAGGTCAGGTGGGAGGGAAAGAAACGAGTGCAAGGATGAAAGAGAAAGAAAGGTAAGTACGTAAGATAAGTAGAACGAGAGAGAGAGAGAGAGAGAGAGAGAGCATAACGCGTCGAGGCACGAGGTAACATGACTTCTTTAAGAGAGAGAGAGAGAAATGCTTCACCTGTCAATATCGTTATCTTTTGAGACAACCTGTTAAGACTGCCAATATCTACCTCCCCCCCCTCTCCCCCTTACCCCTTTCTCTCCTATCTCTCACGCCGTTTCCTATCTCCTTGTCCTTATTCTTTACCTCCCATCTCTTCCTGTGTGTGTGTGTGTGTGTGTTGTGTAATAGTAGTAGTAGCAGTAGTAGTAATCATGGGTGTTTCAAAAATATACTTATAATTACTTCAGTCCTCCTCCTCCTCCTCCTCACAGTTCTGTTCCATTTATCGTATCAAGGTTAGGGAAGAAAGGAGGGAGGGAAGAGGAGGACAAGGAGGAGGAAGAAGGAAGGGAGGGAGGAAGGGTGATCCAACCTCTTGATGTCATGATGGAGAGCAAGGAGAGAAAGAAGGGAAGGAGATATTTCCTCTCTCTCTCTCTCTCTCTCTCTCTCTCTCTCTCTCTCTCTCTCTCTCTCTCTCTCTCTCTCTCTCTCTCTCTCTCTTTTAATTTCTTGAGTCCTGCCAGCCCTCTCCTACCCCTTCTCTTGCCACCCTTTTCCCGTCTTGAATCTCCTCCTCCTCACCCCACTGTATCTCTTGCCTCATAAAAAGTCGGCAACCCACACCGTTCTTCCTATTGCGTGTGTGTCCTGTACCCTCTACCCTGACCCAGTCTTCACTCTCTCTCTGTTTTGTTAGTGTGGGTACGTACTATACTAATATCTCTCTCTCTCTCTCTCTCTCTCTCTCTCTCTGTTTTGTTAGTGTGGGTCGTCTTACTAATATCTCTCTCTCTCTCTCTCCTCTCTCTCTCTCTCTCTCTCTCTCTCTCTCTCTCTCTCTCTCTCTCTCTCTCTCTCTCTCTCTCTCTCTCTCTCTCTCTCTCTCTCTCTCTCTCTGAGTGTGTGTGTGTGTTAGCAAGTTGTATTTTCCTTCCCTCCCTCTTCCACTTACATACACTTTTTCACCCTTCCCCCCTTCCTCCCTCCTCTCTCTCCTTTCCCTATTGTAGTGGTTGAAATGGAGGGCAGACAAGACGAGGGTAAAGTGTGGAGCGAACAACGAAGGGAAAGAGAGGGGAAGGGGGAGGGGAGGGGGGAAGACCTCGAGCGATGTTGCGTAACCCCACCCTCACTACTACTGTTGGCATGGCGAGAAGAGAGAGAGAGAGGAGAGAGAGAGAGAGAAGAGAGAGAGAGATAGTCATGGAGGAAAGTCTTATCGTGCAGTAACTTCTCCCAATAATTTTCATACCGCCTCCTCCTTCTCCTCTTTCCTCCTCTTCCTTCTCTCTCCAATCCTTCCTTCACCCCCTCCTCCTATTTTCCTTCTCATTCCATCCTTCACTTCACCCTACTCCCCCTCCCTCCCCTCCCAGATGCCCTCTTTTTCAAGTAACAGAGGGACTGTGAGAGTGGAGAGAGCGGTGGGGGAGAGCGGGATGGGGGTGGGTATCCTTGATGGCTGTTGCGTCAGTATGTATGTAGTGGTTTTGGCGACATATTGGTGGTGTAGGTTGTTGGTTGTTTGTTTTGTTGTTTTGTTGTTGGTGTGTTGTTGGTTGTTGTTGTTGGTTGGGTGTTGGTGGTTGTTTGTTGTGGTGGTGGTGGTGTTTGTTGTTGTTGGTGGTGGTGGTTGTTGGTAGTGGTGTTGGTAGTGGTAGTGGTTGTTGTTGTTGTTGGTGGTGGTGGTGGTGGTAGTGGTTGTTGGTGTTGGTGGTGGTGGTGGTGGTGGTGGTGGTTGTTGGTGGTGGTTGTTGGTGGTGGTGGTTGTTGTTAAGTTCAGTTAATTGTTTTTATGAAAGATATTAAAAAAACAGGTTTCCTTACTGAATATATGTGATGTCGGTCGCTTTGAAAGGGTAGTTGTAATGGAAGATGATATTAATTAATGCTAGTGCTATAATGGTAACATTCCGCTCTGTAGGTTGTATATACTTTTTAGGTACTAAATATATATTGTTGTTATTACTATTATTATATTTATTATTATTATTATCTTATTATTATTTTTGCTGTCACTACTACTATTATTACTAGTATTTGGTTACATTTATTGTTATGTCAGCACGCAAAACTCCCACTCTCTCTTTCTCTCTAGTTTTATATCCTGGTGCAAGAGGCACTTGTGGTTTGACACACACACACTACATCAGTCACACCCCATACACACACACACCACACACACACAACAACACAGTCCACACCACCACCACACAGTCACACACGCACAACACACACACACACACACACACACACACACACACACACACACACACACACACACAGTCACACACACACACACCACACAATAACAAGTGATGATAACATAGAGGAGGAGGGAGGAATGGTAGAGGTGGTGATGGTGATGGTTTAGTGGAGGCTGAAGGTTGTCTTTGTATGAATGGTAGTTGCTAAGCCTCCCCTTTTTTCTCTCCTTATAGTCCCTCCCTCCCTCTCCCTCCCATCACCCTTCCTCTTTTTTTTTTTAATCTTTTTAATTGCGATCTCCATGAAACTTTCGCCAATTGTTTACAGATTAGTGATACCGAAATCGATACATCAGTGTTAATTGATATGATGGTGTTGTTTATTATTATTTGGTATTGGTATTTGCTCTACAACCCCCCCCCCCCTCCTCCCCTCTCTCTCTCTCTCTCTCTCTCTCTCTCTCTCTCTCTCTCTCTCTCTCTCTCTCTCTCTCTCTCTCTCTCTCTCTCTCTCTTCGTCACTGCTAAGCCTATTTCTTCTTATCTTCCCTCACCTCTCTCAGCCTGTCCCAACCAGCCTTCCTCCAATATTTATCTCCATCTCCTTCCCCTCTTTCCTCTCCCCTTCTCCCCTCCTCTCTATCCCCTTCCATCCTTATTTTCATCCCCTTCCTCTCCATCCCCTTCCCCATCCATCCTTTCTCTCATTTCCTCCCTCCCATCCTTCATCTACCCTACCCCCTCACCCCTCCCCTCCCCCCAATAACAACCGGCTCCCTTCCCCTCCCCATCCTTGACCCCCGCTCCCCCTTCCTCCCCCTCTAAATCCTGTCTGTATGTGAGTTGACTACCTAAGTGTTGTCATGACGTCATATCTGACCCGGGAAGAGAGAGAGAGAGAGAGAGAGAGAGAGAGAGATTGGAAAGCAATAAGGGAACAGAGCATTCATTACAAATCACTTGATCGGTAAAAAAGAGGAGGAACTTGGAAGAGGAAGACAGAGAGAGAGAGAGAGAGAGAGAGAGAGAGAGAGAGAGAGAGAGAGAGAGAGAGAGAGAGAGAGAGAGAGAGAGAGAGGAAGGGGAGAGGAGAGGAGAGGGAGGTAATAGTTAAGAGAAAAAGTGAGGAAGAATAGAAGGAGAGATAGGAGAAGGCAAAGAGATATACAGAGGAAGAGAGAGAGGCAGAGAGAATGGAGAGAGGGAGGGAGGAATCGTTCAATACTGCTCGCTACACAATTATATATAGATAGGCATACATAGCTCCATCAATACCTCGAGGCAGACACAAGAACACATTCCCAGGTAGCAATACACACAACTCCCACACAGTATTCAGTTGTTCCCCCCCCCCACCCACACTCCCCCCACCCCCCTTACACTTGCATGCTGTCCGTGTCCTCCCCCAACTCCCCCCAACTCCACCCCCCTTAGCATTGTATATGTATGCCAGGGTTGACACGCACACACACACACACACACGCGCTTTTTATGTATAGTATGTATGTGTATGTATATTTTGTAACCTAAATTGGGTATGTTTTCATCTCATCTCGCTACAAATCATAGACACACACACACACACACACACACACACACACACACACACACACACACACACACACACACACAGTACAGCTTCCCTCATGGAAATTTACAAGTTTGAAATGGACTAAATGAGGAGGTGATATCGGAAAAGAATGTCCACCAGTTGAAAGAAAGACTGGATAAATGTAGATAGTTGATGTAGTTAGGATGATGCAGATGTGGTAATGATGTAGCCTATATAGCGTGTATGTATGTGTTCTCATCCCTACAAATCATGCTTATAGGTGTGGCTGTTCAGTTCACTATAAACCCCTTCACGCCCAGCTCTTTCCTCTGCTATGAAAAAATGTATGTTGTTAGCCATAAAATTAAGAAAAGTCACTTAATACACCAAATAAGTTAGTCGACAAGGATACTAAACAGGTCATATCTATAAAATATTGCTTATATTCACTAAAAAGCGTCTAATGGTAGCCAAATTGCAATGGAAATTATGCTCTGGGTCTTAAGGGGTTAAGACCTAAAACTAGGGCATGGGTTTGCAGCTTCAGGCCCGCGTGTGTAAAGGGGGTGTTAACGGAGTGGCCCTCGCGTTGGTAATGGGGTGGTGGTCAGCTGCCTCATGCCCCCCCACCCCCTCACCTCACCTTCACCCCCGTCTTCTTTCACTTTTGCCTTTATACATTCCTAGGAGGTGTGTGTGTGTGTGTAGGTGTGTTTGTAGGTGGGTGGGTGTATGTGTGTAAGTGTGTTCTGGGTGTAGGTGTGTGTGTGTGTGTGTATAAGGGTGTGTATGTGTGTGCATAAGGGTGTGGGTGTGTAGGTGTGTGTGTGTGTGTGTGTTGTGTGTGTGTGTGTGTGTATATATAAGGGTGTGTATGTGTGTATATAAGGGTGTGTATGTGTGTGCATAAGGGTGTGGTGTGTATAAGGGTGTGTATGTGTGTGCATAAGGGTGTGGGTGTGTATAAGGGTGTGTGTATGTGTGCATCAGACATGGGCATGATTATGATTAATTATTAATATAAAAAATCATAATCAAAGGCTGTGATTACATAATCATAATCAAATCATAATCAAAAGTTAAGCAACAGGTATAATCATAATCAAATCATAATCAAATATGAAGCTGCAGCTTTAATAATAATCAAATCATAATCATATTTTTCTTCATAATAATCAATGATTAAAATGTGATTATTGTGATTATTTCTTTGTATTTTCCATGTAGCAATTCTATTTCTCCTAAAGAAATTAGCCAATTTCATATATATATATGTTCCAGGCCAAGCATGTTTGTAAAGCATGACATTAACTAAAGGCGTTTTCTGCAGGGGAGCAAGAGAAATGTCGCTTGCAAGCGGTCACTTTTCTCTTGCTGTATCCCCGCAGAAAACGTTCGACCGTCGCTTGCTCCATGAGATGGCGACGCGGCGGCTGAGATGTAAGCAAAACAAAGATCAAATGACTATTTTGACCCTCTAGATATTTTCACACTGGGACGCATCCTATACCGTTCTATTCAGAAAAGTGTGCAGATTCAGGAAGTGTGCTTAGAAATTTAATGTGATCATAAATAGCCGAGCAATGAGATGATGAAGCCAAACAAGTGTGAGAAAATGTTTATGCCCTGTTTTACTTAACCCTTGTTTTCGTATACTTGTACTTACATTAGTTATAAATGTATACTAATGCGATGCAAAATTTCTTCAGGAAGCCGATAGTGGTCTCAGTGTTTCTTAATATCCAATGGTATTGTAATTTGTATTGTATTGTAATTTTTTTATAATAGTTTGTAAGTGATTTAAATACGTGTAGTTATTTATATTACTCAAATATAAAGAAGCAAAATGCACCAATTAGATGTGGTTTCCTTTAAGCTAGTGTCAATTGCAATAAAAAACACTGTTGACTAATGTATAACTGAACAAAAAAATGACCTTAATAATACATTACTGATGTACAAATAATCACAATAAAATGTGATTAAAGAGTAATTATTAGATTAAATCATAATCTAATCATAATCAAGCAATAATAGAAAAAATCTAATCATAATCAAAAATACGTAAAGCGAAATAATCGTAATCAAATCATAATCATAAAAAGGAAAAAACGAGTAATCATAATCTAATCATAATCAAAAATTATTCCGGATGATAATCAAAATCAAATCATAATAATTTTTTATAATCATGCCCATGTCTGGTGTGTATAAGGGTGTGGGTGTGTAGGGTGTGTGTGTATAAGGGTGTGTATGTGTGTGCATAAGGGTGTGTGTGTGTGTGTGTATAAGTGTGTGCATAAGTATGTGTGTGTGTAGTATATGACCCACCTTGAGCACACAGACCCACATTCATTCGGTCACATGAACGCTCATAAAATGTATTGGAATCTCAAGGGCAATTTTTATTTGGTTTGTTTAAACATTTGATTGGATTGCATTAGATTTTTAAGGAGGATCCGATGCTTAATGTAAGACACTTAATATTTATTGAAATGTGATTTGAGCTACATAAATAGTAAAACTGATTATTGGTACCTTAACATTTTTTTCTTAGTTTATTTTGAGTCAATATATAAATCCACTCTTTAATTAAGTAACATGCACCACCTTCATAATTTGTTTTCATGTATATATCTATTTATTTCTGTTTGTCACTTTAATTAATGAGCTATTCGTCAAATTGATAATCGTCACCATCTCAACACCTTTCCTTAACCACCTTCACACATCTGGGCTACTTACTTACACCCAAACCAACCTATTCCTTTCCTTATAAGGGGCCATTCAATAATTACGGAATGCTTTTTTGGGTCATTCTATACCCCCACCTCCCCCCTTGTCACGCCTTGTAACACATGTCCAGACCCCCCAAGAAAATTTTGTAACACCAGCTAGTAACCCCCCTCCCCCGAATTAGTAGGTTCCCATTATTTCAAATACAATAATGTAAGTCTAGCCTAAGTACCTGCAAATCATTATTTTTAGTTTCTTTGTAAAAAGTCTGAAAATGTTACGTAACGCATAGCTGCACCCCCCCCCCCCCCCCCCCCACACGGTCACGCTCGTAACACTCCACCATACCAGAAAGTATTCACGATTCACGACACCATTGGGATCTGTTTCTTTTCTCCCCAGTATAACAACGAACGGTAGGCTACATTATGGGTTGCCGATAACACACCATTGAAATCCACTCGCATGCACACCTAGGCCCTACATGGAACGTGTATTTTCCTTAGGCCGGGGAATTACGGGAAAATTGAGGAATGATATGAATTTTTCCTGCTCTCTCTCTCTCTCTCTCTCTCTCTCTCTCTCTCTCTCTCTCTCTCTCTCTCTCTCTCTCTCTCTCTCTCTCTCCTCTCTCCTCTCCTCCCTCTCCCTCCCCCCTCCCCCCCCCCCCCCCTTAGGCGTTACGTAATCTTTGAACGATTAACGTAAGCCTCCCGAGCATCCATCCTCCTTAACCAACTACGTACCTGCACTGTTCTTGATCCATCCTGTGCACGCCTTACACCACACCTCTGGCTCATTGGTATACACCTGTGCACCACCTTATGTGTTATATGGCAATGATAGCAAGCAGGGTGTTGTCATGGGTGAGGGAGGGGAGGGGCTGTCATGAGTGAGGGGAGGGGAGGGGTTGTCATGGGTGAGGGGCGGGGAGGGGAGGTGTTGTCATGGGTGAGGGTGGGGAGGAGAGGTGAAGGGAAGGGGTGGGGGGAGGACATGCAGGCAGCAGTGTCTTGCCTGTCTTGGGGTCCAGGCATTCCAGCTCGCCTTTAATAAGCCTTAACTTAGCCACTTGTCACCCTAATGCCTCCTCCTCCTCCTCCTCCTCCTCCTCCTCCTCCTCCTCCTCCTCCTCCCTCCCCCTCCCCCCCTCCTCCTCCACGTGCTTGGTACACAGCAGAGGTCACGTCTTGCTTTTAGGCGGTTTTTTTAGGCCTTTGCTTGAGGAGCCTTCTACTTTCCTATCCTTTCTCTCTTATTATCTAGTTAGTGTAGTGTAGTTAAATCAAACAGCCATATAAGGACCTAATGGTATGTTGCTGTTTGTGTTGCCTTTGTATTCCTCCTCATCCCCCTTCTCCTCCTCCTCCACGTGCTAGGTACACAGCATAGGTCACGCCTTGCTTGTCGTGCCCTCCTTCCTCGCCTCGCTTTTACTCTCGCCCTGAGTAGCTGTAAAGAAATGTGATGGCGTTTTATGAAGTATTGGAAAGTCGTGTTTATGCTTTGTATCCGTTTTTTTTCTGAGGTAAGTTTTTGTTGTTTTTCTTTTTGTTGTTTTGTTCTTTTTATTGTTTTTTTCTTTTGGTTTGTGGTTTTTTATTTGTTTATTCATTATTTTTGTGTGTGGTATGTTTTATATAACGGTATGTCATTGTTTTCACTGGGAGATTTTGTCCTTTCATCGGTGTGTGTGTGTGTGTGTGTGTGTGTGTGTGTATTCACCTAGTTGTATTTTACAGGGCCTGAGCAACGCTCGTATGGCCCCGTCTCCATATCAACATTTTATCATTCATCCTTAGTGCTTAGTGTTGGCCGAAGCCACCACCCCGGGAGGCGGGTCACTAACCCCCGGCTAACACCCGGTACCCATTCACTGCTGGGTGGACAGGGGCTCGGGTTTTAAGAAGACCGCCCGTCTGTCTTCGCTCCTCCCGGGGATCGAACCCGGGACTTCTCGGTTGTGAGCCGAGTGTGCTAACCGCTACACTACGGATTGTGTGTGTGTGTGTAAGAAAGTGATTTATTATTTTTTATCAGCTATATATATATCGTTATTATTTATTATATTTTTCTAATCATTATTATTATTGTGGTTGGTGGTAGAGGTGGAGGTGGCGGTGTGTTGCCCTTATCAGGCTTACCCTTCACGCCCAGATCTTTCCTTGGCTATCAAAAATCGTATGTTGTCGAGCCATAGAATTACGAAAAGTAACTAAATAAACCAAATTAGCTAGTGGACAAGGATACTAAACAGGTCACATCTATAAAAACATTGCTTATATTCACTAAAAATCATCTATTGGTGGTCAAATTACAATGAAAATTACGTTCTGGGCCTCAAGGGGTTAATTAAAGCGCACCACACACTCAGTCATGGTGTATGGAGCGAGTGCCTTTCTACCTTCCTGATGGAGAGAGCGGCGGAGGGACGGTGCTTGCGATCGGCTGGTGACCTTGAGAGACGCGCGTTCGACCCTCCGCCACCCATCCCTCTTGTGATTTGGAAGAGGGAGCTTGTGTGTGTGTGTGCTGCCTGTGCGTGTGTGTGTGTGTGTGTGCGCTATCTGTGTGTGTGTGTGCTCTGCCTGTGTGTGTGTGTATGCTGCCTGTGTTGTATGTGTGTGTGTGTCCTGCCTGTGTGTTGTATGTGTGTGTGTGTGTGTGTCCTGCCTGTGTGTGTGTGTGTCCTGCCTGTGTGTGTGTGTCCTGCCTGTGTGTGTGTGTGTCCTGCCTGTGTGTGTGTGTGTGTGTCCTGCCTGTGTGTGTGTGTGTCCTGCCTGTGTGTGTGTGTGTGACCATGCATGCACCACGCAATACACACACAAACACCACTTTTATTCGATCCCTTCTGTTTTTCTTCGCGCGCTGCCTATAGCACACGTAAACGAAAGACAATAACAAGATATAACCTAGATACTATAGTGAATGGGAACTTTTGAACATCGTAGACTGGAAGGGATTATATTAAGAGTGTGTATGAATAACTTAGGACACACAAACAACTTCTCACCTCAACTAGAAGGAAGAATATAAAACCTGTACGGTATATTGAAGGCTTTTATAGGTTGCTTCGAATAAATGAATATTATCTTTATATTTACGTATTAGATTTATAATGTAAAGGATTATTGTTTTCATCGACGTAGGTTTTATTTTGTTATTACATTTCGTTTATGTGTGTTATCTTGCTTGTATTTAATGATGATATAGTAATGAACAGGTGAAGATAGATAATACTTAAGTACTGTACAAATGTTGAAATCCTTGCTGGTCACAATACATACATACATACATACATACATACATACTTGAAAGAACGCAGTATTCTCAACCGTTCTTTTTTACTTCATATTTTCTCTTCCTGGAATCTGCCATCACACCGCCACCGCCACTCAGCCCTTCGTCAGTACAGCACGACAGCCAATACTCACAGCTATACAGACTGTGCCAATACCCAGATCTCACCCCGTTACACACACACACACACACACACACACACACACACCACACACACACACACACACACACACACACACACACACACATATATAAAGTATACGATTCACTACACCATTGGGATCTGTTTATTTTCTCCACAGCTTAACAACAAACGGTACATTATGGGTTGCCGATAATACACCATTGAAATCCACTCGCATGCACACTTAGGCCCTACATGGAACGTGCATTTTCCTCAGGCCGGGGAATTAAGGGAAATTGAGCAATGATATGAATTTTTCCTGCTTTCTCTCTCTCTCTCTCTCTCTCTCTCTCTCTCTCTCTCTCTCTCTCTCTCTCTCTCTCTCTCTCTCTCTCTCTCTCTCTCCTGGTTAATCTGTGGCAGTGAACACAGTAGCCAGTAGGCAGTGTAGCGTGCAGGCCAATATGGAATTATTGCATATTGTGCAATACTTATGCAGTAGGCCAGAAATCATTGCTGGTCATACATACATACATGAAAAACGCAGTATTCTCGACTGTTCTTTTTTACCTCCTATCTTCTCTTCCTGGAATCTGCCATCACCACCGCCACCGCCACCGCCACTCAGCCCTTCGTCAGTACAGCACCATTGCCAATACCCAGATCTCACCCCGTTACACACACACACACACACACACACACACACACACACACACATACAGAAAGCAAGTATGATTCACTACACCATTGGGATATTTTTCTTTTCTCCGCAGTATAACAACGAACGGTTTATTATAGGTTGCCGAGTATGCACCTTTAACATCCACTCGCATGCACACCTACCTGCATTTTCCTTGAACTTGGAACGTGTGTTTTACTTAGGCCGAGGAATTATGGGAAATTGAGGAACTATTAATTTTTCCTGCTCTCTCTCTCTCTCTCTCTCTCTCTCTCTCTCTCTCTCTCTCTCTCTCTCTCTCTCTCTCTCTCTCTCTCTCTCTCTCTCTCTCTACCCGCCAGGGTGGCGCGGTTGGTAGATTCACGGATTCGCGTGCAGAGTCCCTGCATTCGGTCAGCGGTTCGAGTTCACCAAGCTCGTCCTGGCGTGGTGGCGCTTTGTATAGTCAATAACCTTGTAGTTGATACTTGCAAAGTGTCTAGATAGGATCAAAGTATCTTATCGTCTCTCTCTCTCTCTCTCTCTCTCTCTCTCTCTCTCTCTCTCTCTCTCTCTCTCTCTCTCTCTCTCTCTCTCTCTCTCTCTCTCTCTCTCCTGGCTAATCTGTGGTAATGAGCACAGTAGGCAGCAGGCAGTGTAGCGTGCAGTCCAATAATACTAAAGTTTCTGTAGTGTGTGTGTGTGGTGTGTGTGTGTGAGTGACTGTGACTGTGGTGTGTGTGTGTGTGTGTGTGGAGATGTCGTCATGCTCTATCTAATTACACACCTTCACCGAGGCTGTGCAGGTGAAAGTGACATGCAGACTGCCATGGAAGTGACTGGACACCCGACCACCGACTGGCTTATTATCATTATTGCTTTTATTATCATTATCATTATTACCTCCGCCAACGAAGTTGCAGGGGTTATGTTTTCACCCCGATCTGTTTGTTTGTTTGTTTGTTTGTTAGTGTACAGGATTTCTCAAAAAGTTACGAATAGATTTGGACCAAACTTGGTATACCAAGTCTATTTGGTATAAGGAAGAACTGATTTAATTTTGGATGAAATCTATTCACAACTGTTGCCATGGCAACCAATTGATGAAATATTCGGCCGGAGGTATGCGCTCATACTGAGTGCATATATATATATATATATATATTATATATATATATATATATATATATATATATTATATATAATTTTTTTTTTTTTTTTTTTTTTTTATATTTTTATTAATGAAATCGAATCATAACTGTTGCCATGGCAACCAATTGATGAAATATTCGGGCGGAGGTATGCGCTCTACTGAGTGCCCCCCCCCCCCCCCCCCTAGCTATTATTGTTATTGTCACCATCTTTACAATTATTAGTTTTGATATTTAATTGTAGTAGTAGTAGAAGAAGTAGTAGTAGTAGTAGTTGTTGTTGTAGTAGTAGTAGAAAAAGTATTAGTATTAGTAGTTGTTGTAGTAGTAGTAGTATAGTAGTAGTAGTAGAAGTAGTAGTAATATGTAACAATAACAGTTGGGATGTCATTATTACTTTTGACATTTTTGCAGTTTTATTTTGTTGTAGTGGTTGTGGTTGTGATGGAGAGTTATCCTGTCACAAACCACGAAGAGAAAAAATACTGTGGATGTGAAATGAGGTCAATGTAATTATGGTGTGCGTGTGTGTGTGTGCGTGTGCGTGTGTGTGTGTGTGTGTGTGTGATATGGTCGGGAAGGATGATTACTGCAACACTACCTCAGTCAAGCATCCATAACGCAACACAACACACCTGCGTCGCCCACAACACACCTGGTTATGTTAATGATACAACACTGGTACAATGCAACACAGTGTCTCGTGTATAGATATTGCATTGCCTATACTATACAGTATACACCACAGGAGCAACACAATTAATAGGAAAGACATCGTTTACGTAAGTATTAAAGCTGCAACACATGTAACACAACACAGGTGCACTACTACTACTACTACACTACTACTACTACTACTACTACTACTACTACTACTACTACTACTACTACTACCTACTCTACTACTACTCCTACTCCTCCTCCTCCTCCTCCTCCTCCTCCTCCTCCTCCTCCTCCTCCTCCTCCTCCTCCTCCTCCTCCTCCTCCTACTACTACTACTACTACTATACTACTACTACTACTAACTACTACTATACTACTGACTACTACTACTACTAACTGCTAATGCTACTAACTACTGCTACTAACTACTACTACTAACTACTACTACTAACTACTACTACTACTTCTACCACCACCACGACCACTGCTACTACTACTACTACTACTACTACAATACCAAAAATATAGACTAACTAACGATAAACCACACACACACACACACACACACACACACACACACACACACACACACACACACACAAAGACACACACACACACACAGTCACAATAACAGGGGAAAGAGTTACAGGTATAATCAGGAGGATGAGACAGAGGAGGATGAAGAGGAAGAGGAAGTAATTGGATGCACTGTTTGTAATTTGAGTCTGAAGAAGAGGGGGGAAAAAACAAGTGTCTAATTTGGGATGGTGAATTGTGAGATCAGGTGTGTGTTTGTTTGTGTGTGTGTGTGTGTGTGTGTGTGTTTGTGTGTGTGTGTTTGTTTGTGTGTGTTTGTTTGTGTGTGTGTGGTTGAGGATGGCTGGAAGGGTACTGGTAAAGTGTGTTGTATTGCCATGGATACACACACTCTCTCTATCTTTCTCTCTCTTTATCTCTCTTTCTCCTCTCTCTTCTCTCTTTTTTTTTTTTGTTCTCTCTCTCTCTCTCTCTCTCTCTCTCTCTCTCTCTCTCTCTCTCTCTCTCTCTCTCTCTCTCTCTCTCTCTCTCTCTCTCTCTCTTTAAAAGGGCATCATAGCCAGTAGTTAAAAAGAAAAAAGAGCAATAAGTGTTGCCATCCGCAGCTGGGGTCAACCTGTGGAGAGTGTTCCGCATGAATGACCTTGGGGGGAGGGGGGTCAGGAGGGGCGGGGGCTAGGGAGGTGTCAGGTAGTACACACACACACACACCATGGCCGCCACCGATGGTCAGGTGGAAAGCGCGCTGGCCTGCCATTCTGTGGTAGCCGGTTCGAATCCTCACTGCTCCTGGGGATTTTTCACTGACAAATTTGGGCGGTTACTGTCCCCCTTGAGCAAGGGGATGTGTGTGTGTGTGGTGTGTGAGGTCCCAGCATTACCCAAAGATCGGTAATAAAGAGCTCCAAGCTCGTACCGGGATGGTTAAACTTGTGATCGCGAGTCCGACTCGCGTGGACAAGACCATGGGTGAATAACACACACAAAAGATATCTAATCATTCCACCGTCTTTTATATTTACTCCTACCCTTTGATATCGTAGTACCTGTTACCCTATTTCCGTCACTTCTTACTCTGTTCTCACCTTTCCGTCACCCTGTCGTGCCCTCCGCCCTTTCGCGCCGACCTGTCGCTCAGTTTTCTTCCCCCGAACACCTCCGAGTCACCGTCAGGGTCGCGAACACGAAAAATCCCGCTGGAGATGATGAAAGTAGGTGACTTGGCACTACACCTGGACAAGGAAGAAATCATGATATATAGATGTGATTAGAAGTCCTTTGAAGCATTGGTTAATATAGATAGGAAAAGTATGTGTGTATTGTAGGTGTAGTCAAAGACTACTATAGAGTAGTCTTTGGTGTAGTGATTAAAAAGCATTGTTTAGTGTAGATAGGAAAAGTCTTAATTGTGTATTGTGTATAGTGTAGTGTAGGTGTAGCGATTACAAGTCTTTAGAAGCATTGGTTAGTGTAGATAGGAAAAGTCTTAACCCTTTGAGACCCAAAACGTAATTTCCATTGTAATTTGGGTATCATTAGACGATTTTTAACGACTATAAGCAATATTTTATAGCTATGACCTGTTTAGTATCCTTGTCCACTAACTAATTTGGTATATTCAATAATTTTTTGTAATTTTATGGCTAACAACATGCAATTTTTTATAGCAAAGGAAATATCTTTGGCGTGAAGGGGTTAAGTGTGTGTAGTGTATACTGTAGTGTAGTGTAGGTGTAGCGATTAGAAGCCCTTTGAAGCATTGGTTAGTGTAGGTAGGAAAAGTAAGTGTGTATTGTGTCGCAGGTAGTGTAGGTGAAGCAGAGGTGACGGAGTGCCTCAGGGCGTGTTTTGCGTCACTTCTGATTAAATATACACATTGCTAATCGTGTGTGAGGATATTAAGGGAATTATGTTGATTGTTCTCCTTCAAAAAGAATATGAGCTGTAATTATTCGTCTATAACAAACACTTAATACTCGGTCGTTAATGATTAAATATGAGAATAATACTGCAATCTGTATTTTATAGTATGATTGGTTGAAACACTTACATTATCGAGCCGTTTAATATTAGGCTATTCATTCATAAACATAATATTTGCAAACATCATCAAAGAGAAGGATTTGAGTAGTATTAAAACAAAGTACAATGATGATAATGGTAATAATAGATGTAAAGTAATAATAAATAATAGATGATAGTAATAATGATAATGTGAAATCTACTTTGCCTTACGAACCGAAAAAAATCATTAAGATACGAGGCGTTTAATATTAGGCTATTCATTCATGGACATATAATATTTGCAAACCATCATCAAAGTGTATGATTTAAGTACTATTAAAACAAAGTACAATGATGATAATGATAATAATGATGATAATAATAATAATGTGAAGTCTATTTTGCCTTACGAACCGAAAAAAAATCATTAAGATAGACCAAAACCCGCCTTTCCGCGCTCTACCTTTAAAATCGTCCTGACTCGGGCCGATGATGGTGTGGAGGGTAAACAAACAAGGTCTGCTCGGCGCTGAAGATTTGTTGATAGTGCCAAACTTAAGGAGAAAAAATACCAGCTCTGCGAGGACGTTAAATACGACGCCTATACCATATGAGAGAGAGAGAGAGAAAAATACAAACAGACAGACACAGAAAGACAAATAGGCAAAGAGGTAGTTTTTAGTAGTAGAGAAGGAGGCAAAGTTTTTAAAATTTATAGAAAAATATGTTTCGACAGTAATACACAAAATCAAAGCCAAAGAAACACACACACACACACACACACACACACACACACACACACACACACACACACACACAAACACACCTATGACTCATAAAGCAAGCAGACGCAACCCTCACACACACACGCACAACAAAAGGACAGGTATAGAAGCTCGTCGCCCGGTCATAAAAACGCGGCCAGGTGAGGAGGTCGTGGTGTCCTAGGCGCTATAATATTACCAAGGTGTTCCCGAGGGTGGCAGGTGTTGGTTAGTTTTTATCTGCCATACCCCATGAGTCCCATTCCTCTGCCGCCTCCTAAACATGGGCAGGACGAGGTGACGGGATATTGGGTAACAAGATGAATGAAGGTGCTTAACCAGTCTATCATGGTACTAATATTCTGTCAGGTAATGGTAATAATACGCGAGGGTTTTATATTACGTCTCATCTTTCAGGTCGCAGCGCAGGGAGGGAGAACGTCACAGCAGCCCCCCTATATACACTGCTGCTGCTACAGGGAGAACAACGGTGAGTGGGACCGCTGCGGCACTACAGCTTATACCAGGGAGGGCAGCTGGTTGTTGTGGGTGTGGGCGGGGCGTGGAGGTGAGGGTACGCCGTGTAGGGGGTAGGGGGCGGAGGTGTAGCGTTTGACAGGAATGGTGGAGGTGTGGGAGGAGAGAGAGAAGGGTTGACATGGGATGAGATAACACACGCACACACACACACACACACACACACACACACACACACACACACACACACACACACACACACACACACACAATATATATATATATATATATCATACTACGGCTGCACATGTACTACTTCTCTTCAGCGTGAGGGGAAGACAGTTGTGGGGGGGGCAGGACCCTCGCTAAGTGACAGGTACAGACAGGTAGGCAGGGCAAGGTCTTGGCTGGGTACGTCAGGGGCAAGCACGCAGAACAGGGCAGAGGGTGGGTATGGGAGGGGCATTCAGGACTTACAGGAGCACTTTGGGTATTGTTATAGGAGGTCTAGTAGGGGCGTGGTGGGGTATGTTGGGGGCAGACCAGGGTTTGTGGTGACCCTCGTTTTCTGTCCCTCATGAAATACGAATTGCGTAAAATGTTCTATTTTTTGAGATGCACTCGTCAATTTTGTTCGGTATTTATTCAGCTCCGTTATTTGTTGTATTTATTTTTTATTGATATGCAATCTCCATTTTCTTTTAGTGTTTTATATGGCAATGAGACTAACTGGATGTATGAATGTGTCATTCACCCATGGTCTTGTCCACGCGAGTCGGACTCACGATCGCCAGTTTCACCCTCCTGGTGGTGCAAGCTTGGAGCTCATTATTACCCATCTTTGGGTAATGCTGGGACCTTACACCCCCCCCCCCCATCTCCTTGCTCAAGGGTAACAGTAACCGTCCGAATTTGTCAGTGAAAAATCCCCGTAAGCGAGGATTTGAACCGGCTAACCACAGTATGGCAGGCCAGAGCTCTCCACTTGACTATCGGGACGTGTAAGGGTATGTGTGTCGTCAGCTCATCATACAGTCAGTCATGCACGAAGGCCTGTTTGCGAGGCCTGTACATATATATTGTGTGTGTGTGTGTCGTCAGCTCCTCATCATGTAGTCAGTCATGCACGAAGGCCTATTTGCGAGGCATGTACATATACTTTGTGTATTCATCTAGTTGTATTTTACAGGGCCAGAGCAATGCTCGTGTGGCCCCGTCTCCATATCAACATTTTTATCATTCCTCCTTAGTGCTTTGTGTTGGCCGAAGCCAGCACCCCGGAGAGCAGGTCACAAACCCCGGCTAACACCCGGTACCCATTCACTGCTGGGTGGACAGGGGCTCGGGTTTTAAGGAAACAACCCATCTGTTTCCGCTCCGCCCGGGGATCGAACCCGGGACTTCTCGGTTGTGAACCGAGCGTGCTTCCCCTACACCACGGAGTACCCTACGGAGTGTGTGTGGGTGTGTGTTTGTGTGTGTGGGTGTATGTGTGTGTGTGGTGTGGGTGGGTGGGTGTCAAGTCAGTCCCGCCTCTCACAGCACCCGCGAGGCAATACAAGTGATAAGTTACAGTGTTGAGGGCGTGGTGGTGGTGGTGGCGTGAGGGGGCAGTGCGTGGCGCTCCCCTTCAAGCAGACGTGTTACAAAGGTTCAGTTTTAAGTGGTGGCCCTGAACCGGTAGTCACCCTGAAAAAAAGGAAAAAGACAAGAGAAAAGGTTTGAGTGGCGTGCAAAACTGAGCTGCGCCGAACCTGCCTCCTCTGCCGTGTGGATACTGCTGCGTCAGAGAGAGAGAGAGATTCAGATTCAGATTCAATACTTTTATTCACAATTGAGTTAACATTTGTGAAAAAGACTTTCGGGATAACAGTCTTATCTCAGGATACATAGTATTAGCTGATGATAAAACAAGTACATTGATATGATGGACAATGTTGTTGAGTTTTAGTAAGCTACACAGTTTTGTTTTGTTTTTGTTTTTCCTTAGATTAATCATCTAATGGCACAGAATTCTGGATGTGAGAGAGAGAGAGAGAGAGAGAGAGAGAGAGAGAGAGAGCACTGAAATTATAGATACATGAAACAAATATTGAATAGAAAAAGAGAGAGAGAGAGAGAGAGAGAGAGAGAGAGAGAGAGAATCACACGTACACCTCCA
>JACEEZ010009391.1:222500-225000 GCA_016584305.1 Chionoecetes opilio | reverse complement strand
TGTGTGTGTGTGTGTGTGTGTGTGTGTGTGTGTGTGTGTGTGTGTGTTGTGTGTGTGTGTGTGTGTGTGTGTGTGTGTTGTGTGTGTGTGTGTGGTGTGTGTGTGTGTGTGTGTGTGTGTGTGTGTGTGTGTGTGTGTGTGTGTGTGTGTGTGTGTGTGTGTGTGTGTGTTGTGTGTGTGTGTGTGTGTGTGTGTGTGTGTGTGTGTGTGTGTGTGTGTGTGTGGTGTGTGTGTGTGTGTGTGTGTGTGTGTGTGTGTGTGTGTGTGTGTGTGTGTGTGTGTGTGTGTTGTGTGTGTGTGTGTGTGTGTGTGTGTGTTGTGTGTTGTGTGTGTGTGTGTGGAGAGAGAGAGAGAGAGAGAGAGAGAGAGAGAGAATGAGTGAGAAAATGGATACCGTGGGGATATTTGTGATTTAAAGAGAGAGAGAGAGAGATCGCGTCCTTTTGACTATCACACATGTAGCTTATAATAACTAAACTTGTCTGAAATGATCATCGGTCGCCCTGGAGTGACATTCTAGTGGTCGTGTTCTGATCTAGGGGTGTTTTTATCACGAGCTGCTGTCAACGAAAATCACCCAAACACTAGTGATTTTAACCTCTTCACACCCAGCTATTTCCTTTGCTATATGAAATCGTATGTTGTTAGCCATAAAATTACGAAAAATAACTGAATATACCAAATTATTTAGTCGACAAGGATACTAAGCAGGTCATATCTATAATATATTGCTTAAATTCACTAAAAATTGTCTAATGGTACCTTAAAAAAAAAAAAAAAAACCGTTCTAGGTCTCAAGGGGTTAAAGGTAATACTCGAAGACACCTTATTAGTAGCCCTATGTTATATTTTTAGCACCTTGTATTATATTGTTATTATATTATTAGCGCTCCGAGAACTGCATCAGAAAGGGAGGTAGAAGCACTGAATAATTACACACGTTTGAATACAGATGGAAGACAACACATCATGGATGGTAGGGAAATATGCAGCCTTGTTTTACGCTAAGCTGAGTGTAGAGGATATGCAAGAGACAGTAATGGATGGTGATAGTAGCCTAATAATGATATAGAGGATAATAGTAATGCCTATGATAATGGCTAAAAAATGTATTTTATGATCAAAAATAGGATGTAAGTGGTGAAAAACACGTGTATTTTTAACTATCCCTCACGCGTCCCTTCACACTTATAATGACTTCAAACTTCAGGCTTGGAAAAAAATCCGATTTTCTCAATAAAAATAAAAAGTAATCGATTTGTATTTATTAAAATAAGATTTCATTTATTATGATCGATTTTTAAAGTTTTTTTTACTTACTGTGACCCAATATAGATTTCCTTTCAGAGAATTTCAAAGGGAAGGTAAAAGAAACCCACCTAACCTAACCAAATTATTCCCACAACAAAAAAAAAATAATGATAAATATAAAATAATAATTGGTAATGAAAAATACAATTTTAAATTGTATTTATTTTATTATTATTATTGTTATTATTTTGTGTGTGTGTGTGCTGTGGGACTACTTTTAATAGGTTTTGTTCCTTTTACCTTCCCTTTGAAATTCTCTCAAAGGAAATCCATATTGGGTCTTTCTTTCTGCCGGGTGCAGACATGAGTATGAGGTGCAAGTAGTACACTAAGTACAGGCCAGTACCAGTACTTGCTTGCTCACAAGTCACAACTGGTCAACCACTCACACAAAGCTGTGTTGGGCAGCTGGTTATGGCTTTGGGAATAGTTGCCAACTAGAACTTAGGTTAAAAGATGTACTGTGTAAGTAAAACCACAGTGACCCGTTATCAATACACTAGATTTAGTGAGGTAATAACGAATAATGCTGGCTGAGTACAATTTTTTTTTATCAGAGATATCTATAGATTTAAAGAATGACAAGAAGTATATTCAAACATTACATATACCAAGGTGACATTCCCCCTGAGTGAGAAGCTCTGGGACAGGTTCAGTACACGTCCTATCTGAACAGCCAGGAATAAGTACTGGAATCTGCAGTGTGTTGTGACTTTGTTCATCTGGCTGTCATTTTTAGGTTATGATGAGAGGTAGTAGGTTATGCATATTATTATTATTATTATTATTATTATTATTATTATTATTGTATAAGTATTGTATATTATTATTATTATTATTATTATCATCATAATTATAATATATTTATTTATATTACATTATATTATTGTTTTATTATCATTTCTATTATTATATTATTATTATATTTTATTTATATTATTATTATATTAAAAAAATATATAATCAACCATTTTTTTCTGTGATTATAATCGCGTATAATCACTTGATTAAAATCATTTGATGTTAATCATGTCAACCCTGCACCTGATACGAGGGGATGAGAGAGTGAGGGGCGAGGGGGGGGGTTGGGGGGGATGCACACACCAAGACAAGGAAACACCAACACCAAAAACACAAAGCCTCTGGGATCCCACACACATATAGAGGTGACTTGGTACACACACACACA
>JACEEZ010009391.1:212500-220000 GCA_016584305.1 Chionoecetes opilio | reverse complement strand
TGTTCCATAGTGTAGTGGTTAGCACGCTCGGTTCACAACCGAGAAATTCCAGGTTCGATCCCCAGGCGGAGCGGAAAAAGATGGGCTGTCTCCTTAAAACCTGAGCCCCTGTCCACCCAGCAGTGAATGGGTACCGGGTGTTAGCCGGGGGTTTGTGACCCGCCTCCCGGGTTGATGGCTTCGGCCAACACTACCAGTAAGCAAATATAAAATGTAACAATGGAGACGGAGCCATACGAGTGTAGCTCAGGCCCTGTGAAATACAACTAGAGGAATACAACTAGAAAGAGAATAATACACACACAGTCCTCCCGTATGTGTGGTGTGTGCGTGCGTGCTGGCGCTCCTCATGTACTGTATCTTGACTCCTTGAGCCTTTGAGGTGACACTGAAGGGGCGGGCGGGGTGACGGAGGATTACAGAGGATTATAGGAGCAACACATACCGGGAGACGTGCTGGTCTATAACTAGGGGGCATCTGCTACACTGACGTACCATTACTATAACAGGATAGCATAGAACAAGGCTCCTCACCGCCCACCCTCTTTCCACCCGTAATTCCTTTATTCTGTTATTTATTCCGTATCCACTCGTAATTCCATAAAATCCTTGGTATTCCTTTGTATTCCTTTGTAATATGTGGGCAGGAAACAGGTAGAGAGCAACACCGTGCACAGTGTATCTTGTGGATGGTACTAGGCACAGTACTAGGGACCTTTGTAGTGGACAGCGATGTGTTGCGTTGGGCGAGGTACCATAACAGAGATAACTAGGGGGGGAGGGGGATGGGCACTCAGTAGAGCGCATACCTCCCGAATATTTCATCAATTGGTTGCATGGCAACAGTTGTGATTCATCCAAATTAATCAGTATTCCTTATACAATATTGGTATACTATTGTCAATATATTGTACTTTTCGAGAAATCCTGTACACCCAGACGCATCACACTCGGGCGAAATTCCCCTACAATTGTTGGCATGGCAAATTGAATAGATTTGACTCCAAATTAGCAACAGTTAATTTTTCAAAATAGATTAAGGATCTATCTGGTGTTGTGTCCTTATTCTCTTCTTCAGAATCCTTACACTAACAAACAACAGACTCGGTGAAACATCCTCTCTCCTCCACTCTTCTGCGACGTCATCTCTCTCTTTGCGTTTGATCCAACAAGAGACAGGATTTAAAAAACAATCGTGTAATTGCTTTCCTCTCTCTCTCTCTCTTCTCTCTCTCCTCTCTCCTCTCTCTCTCTCTCTCTCTCTCTTCGGTTTCTCGGTCTTTCTCTCTCTCTCTCTCTCTCTCTCTCTCTCTCTCTCTCCTCTCTCCTCTCTCTCTCTCTCTCTCTTCTCTCTCTCTCTCGGAAAAAAAGTACATTAAAGACCTACGTGTGTCGCGTGTGTAATTATTTGTGTGTGTGATGTACTTAAACACAGGATATTAGATGATGCAATACTCTTATGTGAGTGGTACTGTGTGTATGTCTGTCTGTCTGTAGGAGGGATGACCGTTCAGTAACACACACGCACAACACACACACACACGCACACACACGCACACGCACACGCACACACGCACACATACACATCTTTGCATAGTATTTTTATAATATCGTTCGAAAACATCATCATCATCACAATTATCATTATCTAAACCTCCTAGACAAGATAATTAATTACGTAATCCCAGACTATACACTAAAACGTACACTAATAAGATTGTACACTATAAGGTATAATTGTGTAGAAATGACATGGGCGTGCATAGTAATTCATTGCAGTAGAGTAGCACCATGACCTCCTTTCCTGCATCCCCTTTACCTTCCTGGCCTTGCTACATACACTAATAAGTACACTAATAAGACTATATATGTACACTGTAAGCCTATAAGGTATAATTGTGTAGAAATGACATGGATGTGCATAGCAGTTCATTGCATTAGAGTAGCACCATGACCTTCTTTCCTGCATCTTCTTACCTTACTTTACCTTACTTTACCTTACCTTACCTTACCTTACCTTACCTTACCTTACCTTACCTTACCTTACCTTACCTTACCTTACCTTACCTTACCTTACCTTACCTTACCTTACCTTACCTTACCTTACCTTACCTTACCTTACCTTACCTTACCTTACCTTACCTTACCTTACCTTACCTCACCTCACCTCCCCTCCCCTCCCCTCCCCTCACCTTACCTTACTACCTTACCTTACCTTACCTTACCTTACCTTACCTTACCTTACCTTACCTTACCTTACCTTACCTTACCTTACTTACTTACTTACTTTACTTACCTTACCTTACCCTACTTACCTTACCTTACCTTACCTTACCTTACCTTACCTTACCTTACCTTACCTTACCTTACCTTACCTTACCTTACTTACCTCCTGGCGTTGCTACCGTGTTACCTGAGGAAGGGCTGCTACCTGCCTACTTTATGAGGTGAAGTATTAATCCTTGTGTATAATAGACTGTTCTTCCGGAAACCACGAGTAAACTGAGACGACTAGTAAACTGGAACTACAAGGGAAACTGAAACGACTAGTAAACTGGAACTACAAGGGAAACTGAAACGACTAGTAAAATGAAACTACTAGTAAACTGGAACTACAAAGTATACTGAAACGACAAGTAAACTGAAACGACTAAGTAAACTGAAACTACAAAGTAAACTGAAACGACTAGTAAACTGAAACGACTAGTAAACTGAAACTGCATTAGTAAACGGGAACTATAAATATACAAACTACGAGTATGTTGAGACTGCAGAGAGAGAGAGAGAGAGAGAGAGAGAGAGAGAGAGAAGAGAAAAAAAAAGAAAAAAAAAAAATTCTAAGTTGTCATTAATAGCCCTCATCTACCCATGTAAAAAAAGAGAAATAATGAAATAAACAAAAACAAGTACTATGGTTAACGAACATGACTCCAAACAGATACGAGTACAATTGAGCCGTCAGGAAGGCGCCGAGGAAACACCTCATACATTGTCCCCATTACAATGTGACGCATGGTGGCAGCGTAGTAACCTCAGTGCACGGTGCCTTTGTCGTCATAGTCCCGACACAAAACATGTTAACCCCTTCTCACCCAGATCTTTCCTTTGCTATATAAAACCCATGGACCCACCTTTCCTTTGTTATATAAAATCATCTGTTGTTAGCCATAAAATTACGAAAAGTAGCTAAATATACCAAATTAACAATTGGACAAGGATACTAAACATATCATATCTAGAAAATGTTGCTTATATTAATGAAAATCGTCTTATGGTAGTCAAATTACAATGGAAATTATTTGTCGTCCTTCAGTAAGATGCATGCATTCACATGGATTCTTAATACTATGCATGGCTGTTATGGCATGAGATAATTAGGTATTATGATGATAGGTGAAGGTAAAGATGGGGCATACGCTAAGCTGCGTGTGGCCTCGGTGCTCATCTCCGTCGCATTAGTCTTTGACCCTATGGTGGGTGAGAACCCGTTACCCCCGGACGCATATTTCCGTTTTCTGGAAGAGTATGTGGCGTTTACTCTTGAACACGTCAGGTTAGGTTACGGATAAGGTAGGTTAGGTTTTCCTGGATATAATTTATGTAACTGCGTGGGAATCTCAATGAGGGTATTTTTGAGAAATTCCTATGGTTAGTTTCGGAGCTACAGCCAGGCGTCTTCACTCGGAAACCACATACTCGCACAGAGAACGGGAATATGCCCCCCGGACGCATATTCCCCAACTCTATGCGGGTAGGTATGTGGTCTGAGTGAAGACGCTTGGCTGTAGCTCCGAAACTAACCATAAGATTTTCTCAAAAATACCCTCATTGTGATTCCCACACAAAGTTACCGTTCATTGTGTAGGAAATCCAACCGTAACCTTATGTAACGTAACCTTACGTGTTCTAGAGTAAACGTGACACACTGTTCCAGAAAACGGGACTATGCCCCCTGACACAGGAGTAGTGTGACATCCGGGTTACCACAGTTACTTTCCCTAGGTCTCCCCAGGTACCCTGTTTGTTGCATTATATGTGGGTATGTTTTATGGTTGTATTTTTGTGGTTAATAGCTATTTATTATCGACCAACCCCGAAAGAAAGGATGAACAGCTGTATGGGCTGCACGCCGACTGCCCTGACCGGGATTCGAACCAGTGGTCGCGGATTCGTAGCTCGGCGTGCTAGCCACTACACCACGGATACTTTGACGTAAATTGTTTTGATCATTGTAATGAACATTTTAGGTTGCGCGTTGACTGTTCATACTTTTATTTAGTTATATTCGTCAAGTAGAGCATTTTTTTACCGTTAATTAACGAACAGGGATGAAAACTAAGTGTATAAGGAATGTTTTTTTTATTGCTACAGTTTGGTTATTAATCCTATGGCTACTTGATTACTCGGACAAAAAAAGTCCAATATGATGTTTTATTAGTAGGGGAAATTTTTTTTGTTACAGTTCGAACACACACACACACACACACACACACACACACACACACACACACACACACACACACACACACTAGGGTACTCCGTAGTGTAGTGGTAGCACGCTCGGTTCACAACCGAAAAGTTCAGGGTTCGATCCCCGGGCGGAGCGAAGACAGACGGGCGGTCTTCTTAAAACCAGTGCCCTTGTCCACCCAGCAGTGAATGGGTACCGGGCCGGGCTTTGTTAGTCGGGGTTTGTGACCCGCCTCACGGGGTGGTGATTTCGGTCAACACTAAGCACTAAGAATGAAGGATTAAAAAAAAAATGTAGATATGGAGACGGGGCCATACGAGTGTAGCTCAGGCTCTGTAAAATAAAACTAGATGAATACAACTAGATGAACACACACACACACACACACACACACACACACACACACACACACACACACACACACACACACACACACACACACACACACGCGCACACGCACACACACACCACAAATTACCCTGGATAAAAAAATAATGATCGCTTGCGTAACTGGAGAGGCGATAAGACCAAATTTGTGTTTCCTGTCGTGACTATGGGCGACAATAAACCCAGTGTATATCATGAGTGTGTGTGGAGGTGGTTGCTTTATGTAGCTTCCCCCTTCGCCTTTCTTACGAAGCGAGTGTTAAAGGGAAGGCGTGATTCAATAGGACATCCTTTTAATAGAGGAACAGGGTAAGTTAGGAGCGGGGGTTGTATTATCTATGAAATGGTTGTGTAGGTAGAGAGAGAGAGAGAGAGAAGAGAGAGGAGAGAGAGAGAGGAGAGAGAGAGAGAGAGAGAGAGAGAGAGAGAGAGAGAGAGAGAGAGGAGAGAGAGAGAGAGAGAGAGAGAGAGAGAGAGAGAGAGAAGATTTGTGGTGTAAGAAGAGTAGCGTTTTTTAGAGTACATGATATAAATTAAGAGAAGAGAGAGAGAGAGAGAGAGAGAGGAGAGAAGAGAGAGAGAAGAGAGGAGAGAGAGAGAAGAGAGAGAGATTTGTGGTGTAAGAAGAGTAGCGTTTACAGAGTACATATAATTAAGAGAGAGAGAGAGAGAGAGAGAGAGAGAGAGAGAGAGAGAGAGAGAGAGAGAGAGAGATTTGTGGTGTATAAACAGTAGCGTTTACTAAGCACATATAATTAAAATAGGCTACAACAAGACGCCCCACGGATACCAAGCTAAGTGTAATGTTATGCCCTCAGTAGCATTGCGTGATGAAATGTCCTGTCGTGGGTCCCAAGGCCGTATATACTAGCCGTTTCTAATGTCCTGTCGTGGGTCCTTGGGGCGTTAGAGGACGTGACGTGGTGGAGTGTCCTGCCCTGCTAGTCACAAGGCGGGGTGACGTAACACACCGGTGACGTAACGCTCATGTGTTGTCTTTATACCGCATATTTCCAAGCCCTCAGCACTTAAAATCAACCGCAGCTGTGTGCTCTGGTCGCGCGTGTGTGTGTGTGTGTGTGTGTGTGTTTGTTTGTTTGTGTGTGTGTGTACTTGTGTGTGTGTGTGGTGTGACTGTTTTTGTGTGTGTGTGTGTGGACTGGTTTTTTTTCCTTTTTTGTCTGTTGCAGTTTTTGGTATTCTTCTTATATTAATTATTTTCTCTTGTTCTTGATCGCTTACTTGTATCGTTTTTCCTTTCTTTTTTCTCTTATTTTCTAGACGAAGAGAGAGAGAAAGAAAAAAAAAAAAAAAAAGGTGTGTGTGTGTGTGTGTGTGTGTGTGTTTGTGTTTGGCGGGCAAGACAAGATAATGTAGGGCGGGAACCTGCTCCACCGGGAACTTTTATTTTGTCTTCTCGCGGAAACTAAGAACAAGGTATAAGAAACATTGACTCATATTATTGGTATTATTCTTTTCATTTGTTTATCGGCTGAATTTTTTTTAAAATCACAAAGGACTGGCCGAGGGCAAAAACAAAAAGTAACAAAAAGCCCGCTTAGTTGCCAGTCCCTGTAAAGAAGACAGTAAGAGAATACAAAATAATATAATAAGAGTAATGTGTGGATAAAAAAACATCTCTTAGGTAACCTTAATCTTCAATGCTAAGGGAAACAAGTAAGAAAAAGCATAAGAAACTCTACCGTAGATAACACTATAGTCGCCACGGTGCACTAATGTCGCCAGGCGCTATATATTACGAATTTCACCACTAAAGCATCACTACAGACTTGTATGTGCCACGGAAGAGGCATGTACAGTAGTTAATGTTATGTACTTGTCTTCACTGACGCATATAAGTCTGTCGTGATGCTAAAATTCGTAATATATGGCGCCTGGCGACATTAGTGCACCGTGGCGACTATAGTGTTATCTACGGTACACCTTATATTGTTTGTTTTTTGTTTGTTTATCGGATTGTCTATGCGTAATAAGGACAAGTCGCGGCTATTCGAGGGTAAAGAGGGCAGGAAAAACAGGTTAAAACAGGAATACTATCTCACAATTTATCTATATTAATTCATCTATCAATTCATCTATTATCTCTCACATTTCAATAGTCTTCATAGTTTTGCCACCACCATAGCCACTCACTTGCCTCATCTTTGTCCATCGTAGCTGTTCATTGGGGCGCATGTGGTGGCTGATTTACCTTGATTTACCTTACCTTACCTTATCTATGTCCATCGTAGCTGTTTATTGTGGTGCATGTGGTGGCTAATTTACCGTGACTTACCTTACCTTACCTTACCTTACCTTGCCTTGCCTTGCCTTGCCTTGCCTTGCCTTGACCCTTGACCCCTTGACCCCATGACCTTGACCTCACAACACAACACCTGCGGCCATGCTTTCACATCCACAACAGGTAATACCCAGCACCATCCTTACGTGCTTGGAGACTCAGGAAAGCATACATCACGCCTTTATGTTCCCTCATGCATCACCTGAATGGCTTACCTTAATTACCTGAAGGAATGTGGTGCCCCTGGATCCCACCCTCGCCCCTGCCACACTTGGTCTTGGTCTTGGTGGGAAAAAAAGCGTAGATTTAAAAAAGAAATAGGGAAAAACTGGTTCACAAA
>JACEEZ010009391.1:202500-207500 GCA_016584305.1 Chionoecetes opilio | reverse complement strand
TGATTTGTATGTGTCACTGAAGATGATACACAGTAGTTTATGTCATGACTGTATAAGCTACCTTGTTTCAGTGTTGTTTTATGCTTTGTATCTGCAAGTATTTACTGTTTCAAATTTCGCTACTCGTTTTTTTTCGGGCGACAACAGACAGCAGCTGACGGGAGGACATAAACACTAGCTGGCGATCTTAGTGTAGCCGTTACCAAAGTTGTTTATTTATAGCCATAATATGACACAGATGAAGACAGACAATGACACAGACTCTCCAGATACCCCCTTTTAACTTTCCTGAGATCATGGATGTAGAAATGTAAGTATGAACGCCACCAAACGTCTGTAAATCGAAAAGAAACATTGTCCTGGCGACTTTTAGTGTTATCTGCGGTGGGATAGAAGGTGCAGGAAAATGGATGTTGGATATCAGGTGCATATTGGGTGCAGGAAATTGGATGGCTGTTATATAGGCTATGTACTGTACAAAGGAATACAAAGGAAACGCAAACAGCAATAGATCATTAGGTCCTTACATGGCTGTTTGATTTAACTACTCTACACTAACTATATAATAAGAGAGAACGGATAGCAAAGTAGAAGGCTCCTCCCCACCCACCCATTGTACCACTGTTATTATCTATTTCAGTCTTTTGATCGTGTCTCCTTACCTCGCAGTCTATCTGTGTTTGTGTTTCCTTGTCAATCACTTCTATTGTCTCTGCCACCTTTGTTTATTTCTCTGTGTGTCTGTTTGTCTGTCTGTCTTTTTCTCTTTGTCAGTCGCTCGTCTTTGTTTTACCTTAGATCAAAGTTTTTTTTTGTAACTCTCTCTCTCTCTCTCTCTCTCTCTCTCTCTCTCTCTCTCTCTCTCTCTCTCTCTCTCTCTCTCTCTCTCTCTCTCTCTCTCTCTCTCTCTCTCTCTCTCTCTCTCTCTGCAAGGTGATAGAAGCTAATTAGCATATCTCCAGGTGTTTAGAGAGAGTGTCGCCTGTCTCCTTCCTCCTCCCTTCCTTCCCTCCCCGCCCTTCCTCCTCCCTTCTCCCCGCCCTTCCTCCCTCCCTTCTTCCCTTCCTTCCTCCCTCCCTTCCTTCCTCCCTTCCTTCCTCCCTTTCCTCCCTTCCTTCCCTCCCTTCCTCCTCCCTTCTTCCCTTCCTTCCTCCCTTCCTTCCTCCCTTTTCCCTCCCTTCCCTCCCCTTCCTCCTCCCTTCTTCCCTTCCTTCCTTCCCTCCTTCCTTCCTCCCTTCCTTCCTCCCTTCCTCCCTTCCTTCTCCTCCCCGCCCTTCCTTGCCATTGCCTTTGTGTGTGTGTGTGTGTGTGTGTTAGAATGCGTCAGCTTGATTCTTTCTCCATGTGTGTGTGTGTGTGTGTGTGTGTGTGTGTGTGTGTGTGTGTGTGTGTTGGTGTGTGTGTGTGTGTTCGTGTGTGTGTTCCCTCAAAATGTAGGTCACTAAAGTTTTCGGTAATGGTCTGCTACTTCCTGTTCTCTCTCTCTCTCTCTCTCTCCTCTCTCTCTCTCTCTCTCTCTCTCTCTCTCTCTCTCTCTCTCTCTCTCTCTCTCTCTCTCTCTCTCTCTCTCTCTCTCTCTCTCTCTCTCTCTCACATCTCTTTATTGTTATGTACCCAATGCTGCGTATCAGGAGGGGAACATTTAAGTATGAAATGAAGCAGTAAAATGAACAGTAGCTAATAGTAGTTGTAGGTAGTAGTAGTTGTAGTAGTTGTTGTTGTTTTTGTAGTAGTAGTAGTAGTAGTAGTTGTAATAGTAGTAGCAGTTGTAGTAGTAGTTGTTGTTTTTGTAGTAGTAGTAGTAGTGGTGGTAGTAGTAGTTGTACGTAGTTGTTGTTTTTGTAGTAGTAGTGGTAATAGTAGCAGTTGTACGTAGTTGTTGTTGTTGTTGTAGGATTAGTAGTAGTAGTAGTAGTATTTGTAGTAGTTGTAGTAGTAATAGTTGTAGCAGCAGTAGTAGTAGTAGTAGTAGTAGTAGTAGTGTAGTTGTTGTTGTTGTTGTGTTTTTGTTATGTTATCCTTCCTCATCATATAGTCTTTAACCCCTTGAGGCCCAGAACGTAATTTCTATTGTAATTTGGGTACCATTAGACGATTTTTAGTGACTATAAGCAATATTTTATAGCTATGACCTGTTTAGTATCATTGTCCACTAACTAAATGGGTATATTCAGTTACTTTTCGTTATTTTATGGCTAACAACATACAATTTTTTTTACAGCAAAGGAAAGATCTGGGTGTGAAGGGGTTAAGAACTCAGCATATTTCCGTATACCGTTTCATACGTAGTTTCATTGCAACACACCATGGAGAATAACCTTTGAAAATGCAATTATAGTGTTGTTATGCAATATAGCGGAAGGCAAGACAATAGTCCTACTACATTAGGAATCAGTCTTGTCGTCACCCTGCCTAACATGGATGGAGGAGTCGCCGCCTTGTCGCCCCGAAACACACACCGCACCGCCAGTACCACAGACAGGCCGTGTGTTAGGCTACATAGAAACATAAGGAAGCTACAAGAGGCCGGGACACCTATACACGTGGCCTGCTACACCTACATTATACCTACACCCACCTTTCATCCCCATCCATACAACTATCTGGTCTTCTTTTAAAAGTACCTGAAGATTGAGTATTCGAATAGTCTACAACCCTATTTGTGAACCAATTGCTCCCTATTTCATTTTAAAATTTATATTATTCCAGTTTGAATCTGTTACTTCTTGTTCTACCCTGATTGCTAACCGTAAGAACTTTTTCTACATCTCCTTTATTGTATCGCCTTAACCACTTAAAAACTTATATCAGATCACTTCTTTCTCTACGCCTTTCCAATGAGTGTACATTTCAAAAGCTTCAATCTCCTCTCATAACTAAAGTTACGCATCCCATGTATCTTTTAGTCATCCTTCTCTGCACTGATTCTAACAATGCTACTATATCCATCCTGTAATACAGGGACCAAAACTGAACCGCTTAGTCTAGGTGAGGTTTGACTAGAGATACAGCTTTGGAATAACCTCAGCACTTCTACTTCTAGCACTTCTAGCAATGCATCCTAATACTCTATTAGCTCGATTTCTAGCCTCAATACATTGTTTTCCAGGATGGAAGTCTGAGCCACGATTGTACACCCAAATATCTCTCACATTCTGATATTGTCTGCGATACATTGCGTATAGTGTACCTGTTACCAGGATTTTATCTGCCAACAATAATTACGTTGCACTTGTCTATTGAATTGCATTTACCCACTCGTATAACTGACCTAAGTCTCCCTGCAAGCTTGTTATATCAGAATGTGAAATAATCCTACCTATCTTAGTATCATCGGCACTTACTATTATCACTGCTAATCTCACTGTCCAAGTCGTTAATGTAAATAAAACATAGTAATGACCCCAAAACAGAGCCCTGCGGAACCCCACTTGTTACCTGTCCCCATTTGGATTTAGAACCACTAATCGCACCTGCTGTCTATCGCTTAGCCAAGATCTTATCTACAAATGTGTTGCTCCCTTCCATCGGTCTTTCAGCTCCTCTATACCCTTCACTCTGTACAAGCTCATAAACACAGTTGTCAGATCAATTCATAAGTGTCAATCATTATAGCCTATCTCATCAGCGTAGGGGTACAAAAACCAGCCCGGCCATGAAGGGCATCAAGGCCACACCATTGGAAGTATAATATATGGGCGGTGCGCTGAGCTACCTACGCCCTGCCGCGGTGCTCATTTCCCGTCTCCTTGGCCTTTTGGTGTTTATGGCACTTAAATATAGAGCTCAGCTAGCTACACGGGGCTCCTCCATTACACGCTTTACCTTCCTTGAGCAATACTCTTATACCCACCCAACACCTGGACCTCACCACGCCAGGCACGGACATGCGGTGTGGTGTTGGTGCTGGTGTTTGGCAGTGGAATATATCTGAGATATGATTATATTGTTATTATTATTATTATTATTATTATTGCTCTTGTTATTTTGTTCTTCATATTATTACTATTGTTGTTATTATTGTTGTTGCTGTTATTATTATTACCCATTTTATTTTTTTTCATTTTTGTTAGGATGAGGAGGAGAAGTGGAGTAAAAGAAGAAGGAAACAAGAAGAGATATTTAAAAGATGAAGGAGGTGGAGATTTAAATAGTAGTAGTAGTGATAGTGTGGAGATGAGTGAAGTCCAATTGTCATAATATAATAATAGTAGTAGTAGTAGTAGTAGTAGAGTAGTAGTAGTAGTAGTAGTAGTAGTAGTAGTAGTAGAAGTAGTAGTTCGTTGTTGGTGATAGTGGTGATACGTTCAGACCGATATGTTATAGAGCTATGATCACCCCACGACAGTCACAACAAACAAACAACAAACAAACAACTAGCTCCAATTTAAGTCAACATTCACTACTACATAATTCTCAGGTAATAGCAACAATAACTTCCTGCCATCATTTCCTGACGTAGACAACAAGGTATAATAAGATGAGGCGGCTGGTAACAACATGACGGCCTTCCCCCCCCCCCACCGCCTTCCCACCACACCCCAACCATAGGGAGAGGAGGGGAGTAGGAGTCATGGGCAAGGTTGGGGACTGGGGAGTATTTTTTTTTCATAGTAAAGGGTCAGCCCGTCATCTGTTTTCCTCTTTCTTATTTTAATTTTTTTCTTTTCTTTCAGCTTCTTCCCAGTTCTTCTTTCCCCCCACTGTCTAGCCCCTGTAATCGTAATCATCATCGCAGTAGTCAAGGTCTCCTCTGGTGCTCTTCTGCCCAGCTTTATCTGTGGATGTATCGCGTCGCGCCCTCCCCCTCCCGTCATCAGTGCCTCCACGGCGTCCCAGCGACCGTGACTCACCGGGGCAACACTCAGGGCACAGCCAGGCACTGATGCTGCCTGACGGGGCGAGGGCAGGACACTTGTATTGGTTTCGGCCTCTTTCATGTCTTTTTTTCACTTTCTCTTTTCTTTATCTGATAGTGTGAGTGTATGAGAGAGAGAGAG
>JACEEZ010009391.1:195000-200000 GCA_016584305.1 Chionoecetes opilio | reverse complement strand
AGGGTAGATAATTATGGAGGCTGTGGTGTGTCTATGGAGGGTGAAAATAGGGCAATAATGGGTCATGGTTGTGGCTGTGTTTTCATGTGACTGTGAACTTGTGTGGTTTGTATGTGCTTGGTGGAAAAAAAAGTCAAATTGTGGGATGAAATGTTTGAGAACTGTTACGTGTGTGAATTGTGTGTGTGTGTGTGTGTGTGTGTGTGTGTGTGTGTGAGTGTGGTGTGTGTGTGGTGTGTGTGTGTGTGTGTGTGTGTGGAGGAGGAGAGAGAGTGAGTGAGTGAGAGGAGAGAGATGAGAGAGAGAGAGAGAGAGAGAGAGAGAGAGAGAGAGAGAGAGAGAGAGAGTGTATGGTAGGGAGAGAGTATGTGTGAGTGAGTTGTGTGAGAGACAGTGTATGAAGTGAGAGTGCTTGAGAGTGAGTGTTTGAGAGTGAGTGTGTATGAGTGAGAATGTTTGAGTGAAAGTATTTGAGTGATTGTTTGAAAGTGAGAGTTTGAGAGTGAGTGTGAGTGAATGTGTGAAAGTGAGAGTTGAGAGTGAGTGTTTGAGTGAGTGTTTGAGAGTGAGTGTTTGAGAGAGTGTTGAGAGTGAGTGTTTGAGAGTGAGTGTTTGAGAGTGATGTTGAGAGAGAGAGAGAGAGAGAGAGAGAGAGAAGAGAGAGAGAGAGAGAGAGAGAGAGAGAGAGAAGGCATGCAGTATAGTTTGCTTGAAAAAGAAATGCTAAGAAGTGTTCAAATATTTCGGAGACGTGAAAAAAATGTGAGGTAAAGAATTTTCTCGGAAGAATTTCTTGGCGTGAAGCTGGAGCAAAAAAAAAGAGAGTAAGGCTGAGAGGATGACCTAGAGAGGGATGGAGAGATAAGGAGAGAGTATTGGATCGCAGAGGACTTCGGGTTATAAGGAAGGGAATAAGGAGTGAAATGGTGTGTATAAAGGAACCATGTACGCTGATATAAAGGATTGGAAACTACTTGAAGCTGTTAACCCCTTGAGGCCCAGAACGTAATTTCCATTGTTATTTAGCTACCATTAGACGAATTTTTAGTGAATATAAACAATATTTTATAGATATGACCTGTTTAGTATCCTTGTCGACTAACTAATTTGATATATTTAGTTACTTTTCGTAATTTTATGGCTAACAATAGACGATTTTATATAGCAAAGGAAAGACTGGAAGTGAAGAGGTTAATGAATTATATGCAATATTCTTTAGATATGACCTGTTTAGTATTTGTCCACTAGATAATTTGGTATATTAAGTTACTTTTCGTAATTTCATGGCTAACAACAGACTATTTTCATACAGCAAGGAAAAATCTGGGCGTGAAGGGGTTAATGCCAACCACTTAGAATAGACCTTCTTGAGTATCTATAGATTAAAAATGTAGAAATATATTATGTACAGGAAAATGGAATAGTTAAAACATGTAATGACGTACTGAAAAATAAAAATAAAAGATTATCACAGACTAGTAAGTTTGTGAATTTTGATTTTGGAAACAGGAAATAAAAGAATGAAGCAAAGCACTGAAATAGAAAAAAAAAAAAAAATTCAAAATGAAACTATTCGAAAAAAATATAGGAAACTCTCTCTCTCTCTCTCTCTTTCTCTCTCTCTCTCTCTCTCTCTCTCTCTCTCTCTCTCTTCTCTCTCTTCTCTCTCTCTCTCTCTCTCTCTCTCTCTCTCTCTTCTCTCTCTTCTCTCTCTTTCTCTCTCTCTCTCTCTCTCTCTCTCTCCTCTCTCTCTCTCTCTCTCTCTCTCTCTCTCTCTCTCTCTCTCTCTCTCTCTCTCTCTCTCTCTCTCTCTCCTCCTCTCTCTCTCTCTCTCTCTCTCTCTCTCTCTCTCCTCTCTCTCTCTCTTTCTCTCTCCTCTCTCTCTCTCTCTCTCTCTCTCTCTCTCTCTCTCATCTCCCTTCCTCTTCTTCTCCTCTCCTCTCACTCCTCTCACTCTGCTATCTTCATACCTGTTTATCCATCTCACTCCAAACACACTCTCATGAGTATATATTAGCAAGGAAGATATAAACGAAGCAAGATTATTAGCATAGTGAATGAAAAGATCAGAAAATATTAAATGTAAAGATAAGAGTAATGAGAGAATTTAATCAACACGCGGCCCTGAAAAGTGTGAGTCTAGATAACAGTAATGGAATCCGTGAAGCCTGCAGCCACCGGGGTTAATAGTACCGTAGATAACACTAAAGTCGCCAGGACAACGTTTCTTTTCGATGTACAGACGTGTGGTGGCGTTCATACTTACATTTCTACATCCATGATTTCAGGAAAGTTAGAAGGGGCTATCTGGAGAGTCTGTGTCATTTTGTGTCTTCATCTGTGTCATATTATGGCTATAAATGAACAAATTACCAAAATAAAAACGAGTGGCGACGTTGGTAACGGCTACACTAAGATCGCCAGTTAGTGTATGTCCTCCCGCCCGAAAGGTGAGCTGCTGTCTGTCGTCGCCCGAAAAAAAACGAGTAGTGAAATTTGAAACCGTCTATACTTGCAGTTACAAAGCATAAAACAACACTGAAACAGGGTAGATTATACAGTCATGATATAAACTACTGTGTATCATCTTCAGTGGCACATGCAAAATCAGTAGTGATGCATTAATTCGTAATATATGGCGGCTGGCGACATTAGTGCAGGTGGCGACTTTAGTGTTGTCTGCGGTAAGGAAAATATTATTCTTTGATGTTATGAATTTTCTTAAGTTTTTTTTATCATTTTCTTTATCTACGTTTGTTTATATTTCTTTTTCTTATTTTCATTTTATGCTTTAGTTTATCGTCCCTGTTGTAAATGTTGTTGTTGTTGTTATTGTTATTGTTATCTTCTTCCTCTTCTTCTTTTTCCTCTTCTACATATTCTTGTTTCTCACGTCCTGCATTATCTCCTTTATTCTCTATCTGTCATATTATTATTATTATATTATTATTATTATTATTATTATTATTATTATTATTATTTATTATTTTTATCATTATTATTGTGATTATTATTATTTTTATCATTATTAATATATACATCATCATCATCATTATTCTTATCATCATCATTATCATAGTTGTTGCGTGCTCACCGTCTGGTATCGGAGCGGAAAGCCATCAGTCCCGCCTTCCTGTTATATTGTGTGTGTGACCCTGTGGGAAGGCCTGTGTGTGTGTGTGTGTGGTGTGTGTGTGTGTGTGTGGTGTGTGTGTGTGTGTGACTGTGCGTGTGTGTGTGTTTGTGTGTGTGTTTTTATTATTCTCCTTTATATTTATTTTTGTTTTCTCTTGTTCTTGGTCGCTGGCTTGTATCTTTTTCCTTACTTTCTTTCTCACTTATTTTCTAAACGAGTGGAGAGAGACCAAAGAAAGGCTTGAGAGAGAGAGAGAGAGAGGAGAGAGAGAGAGAGAGAGAGAGAGAGAGAGAGAGGTGTATGTGTGTGAGAGAGACTGTGTGTGTGTGTGGTGTGTGTGTGTGTGTTTGTGTGTGTGTGTATTGGCTGTAAAAAGAAAGTATGCATAAAAACATATTTCGCATTTTCTTTATTTTCTGTTGTATTCATTTACCGATATTTATTGTGTGTGTGTGTATTTATTGTTTGCACTTTTGATATGCTAGAAAGTGCAACCCGGGGAAAATAACTGTAAACAAAGGATAGACAATGTCATCATTATTCGGTAGACACAGTGATGACGGGATGACAATGATGGGAGGTTATTTAAAAAAAAAAATATATATATTTGTATCGCAGAAAACAATGACATGAAAGGTTTGGTTGTGAGAGCATCATGGTTTTTTCTTTTAGTCTTTTTTTTTCACGACAGGTCAACAATCTGCATGACGGTTTATTAGCTCTGTGTAAATAACGAAAAGGAAATAATAATGCTAAGTGTATCTCTGTGTAAATAACGAAAAGGAAATAATAATGCTAAGTGTATCTCTGTGTAAATAACGAAAAGGAAATAATAATGCTGTGTAAATAACGAAAAGGAAATAATAATGCTGTGTAAATAACGAAAAGGAAATAATAATGCTGTGCAAATAACGAAAAGGAAATAATAATGCTGTGTAAATAACGAAAAGGAAATAATAATGCTGTGTAAATAACGAAAAGGAAATAATAATGCTGTGTAAATAACGAAAAGGAAATAATAATGCTGTGTAAATAACGAAAAGGAAATAATAATGCTAAGTGTATCTCTATGTAAATAACGAAAAGGAAATAATAATGCTGTGTAAATAACGAAAAGGAAATAATAATGCTAAGTGTATCTCTATGTAAATAACGAAAAGGAAATAATAATGCTAAGTGTATCTCTGTGTAAATAACGAATAGGAAAGAAAAATCGCAAGTTTTGTTTGTAGATAGATAACATTATTGACAAAAATATTTAGCACTTCATAAAGATAATGAAAAACAGCCTCGTGGAATGAAGAGAGAAAAGAGGAAATATATGAGAAAATTAGTATTAGGGTAAGTGTTGTAGTAATTAAGTAATCATAATTTTCATCAAAGAAAATGTGTGAGGGTGGTGGTGGTGGGGTTGCGTCATGACACACACACACACATACATGTACTACCCGGGCGGAGCGGAGATAGATGGGCTGTTTCCGAGACCGAGCCCCTGTCCACCCAGCAGTGAATGGGTTCCGGGTGTTAGCCGGGGGTTCGTGACCCGCCTCCCGGGGAGATGGTTTCGGCCAACACTAAGGACTAAGGATAAATATGAATACATATAATGTAGCAATGGAGTCTGGGCCATACGAGTGTAGCTCAGGCCCTGTAAAATTCAACTAGATGAATACAACTAGATGAATACACTCCCCTCACACACTTTTTTTTTCTTTCTCTCTCTCTCTCTCTCTCTCTCTCTCTCTCTCTCTCTCTCTCTCTCTCTCTCTCTCTCTCTCTCTCTCTCTCTCTCTCTCTCTCTCTCTCTCTCTCTCTCTCTCTCTCTCTCTCTCTCAAGCCTTTGGTCTCCAGTCGTTTAGAAAAT
>JACEEZ010009391.1:175000-182500 GCA_016584305.1 Chionoecetes opilio | reverse complement strand
GGCTGCATCAGGAGCTGGGGTTTGATTGTAGCTGGGGACACATGAGGCTGGGGTTTTATATTTTTATTTATTGGGGTTTTTGTCCTGTCTAATTCGCTATTACAAAAAAATAAGGTTATGAAGAGTGGAAACTGTATTATTACTATGTGTGCGTGTGTGTGTGTGTGTGTGTGTGTGTGTGTGTGTGTGTGTGTGTGTGTGTGTGTGTGTTGTCTGTGTGTGTGTCTGTGTGTGTGTGTCTGTCTGTGTGTGTGTCTGTGCGTGTGTGTGTCTGTTGTGTGTGTGGTGTGTGTGTTGTGTGTCTGTCTGTGTGTGTGTCTGTGTGTGTGTGTCTGTCTGTGTGTGTGTCTGTGCGTGTGTGTGTCTGTGTGTGTGTGTGTGTGTGTGTGTGTCTGTGTGTGTGTGTCTGTCTGTGTGTGTGTCTGTGTGTGTGTGTCTGTCTGTGTGTCTGTGTGTGTGTCTGTGTGTGTGTGTGTGTCTGTCTGTGTGTGTGTGTCTGTCTGTGTGTCTGTGTGTGTGTCTGTGTGTGTGTCTGTCTGTGTGTGTGTGTCTGTGTGTGTGTCTGTCTGTGTGTCTGTGTGTGTGTCTGTGTTGTGTAATGTGGTGCGTGTGTATTGTGTGTAACTGTGTCTGTGTCTGTGTGTGTGTGTAGTGTTCCTGATGTTCTCTCTGTCGTGTCTGTCTGTCTGTCTGTCTGTCTGTCTGTCTGTCTGTCTGTCTGTCTGTAATATTTCATTAATCTATTTTTTATGATTTGTTCAAATTGTATTTTCTGATTCCTTTATAATTGTTGACAGTGTAATCGATAAGGGAGACGTAATGAGGACAATTAATGTAATAATGATGGTAATTACATCGAGTAAATGATAATCCCGATAAATTGAACTAATTAAACCAATAATGTGTCCGATTTAGCCACGTAAAGTTAGTATCCGAACTGTTTTCCTCCTGTAGTGGACTTTTTTCGAGGAACCAAAAATCCAAAAGCAACCCCCTCCCCCCAAAAAAATCCAACCCCCCAAAAAAATCCAAAACAAACCCACCCCCCAAAAAAAAAAAAATCCGCGCGTCACCCCGGCTTTTCGCTCCCAAATCGGACTCCGAACTTACAAAACTTCAGACTTTTTCTAACTTTATCCACCCACTAATGAAATAGTCCGGGTTGTACAGAGTCCGGACTGGTAATTAATTATCCGTTTTTTTATATATTTGTAATTTATGTATACCGAGGGACGTATTATTATTATTAGTAGTAGTAGTAGTATTGTTGTTGTTGTTGTTTCATTATTATTATTATTAGTAGTAGTAGTATTGTTGTTGTTGTTTCATTATTATTATTATTAGTAGTAGTAGTATTGTTGTTGTTGTTGTTGTTGTTTCATTATTATTATTAGCAGGCGATGGTTAAATTTCTTTCCTATTTCTTCCTCCTTTCTTTCCTTCCTTTCTTCTAAATTCCTTTCCTCGTTCCTTTCCTGTTTCCTTTCCTTTTAATTTTCAAACTTTAGTAGTGTCTCTTATTCACGAAAAAGCAAATAGGAAAAAATATACTTCACTTTAATGCCATCAATATCGTTTATATGCATTGTATTTTATCCATTCCAAAACATAGCCTATCACACACACACGCACACACACACACGCACGCACACACACACACACACACACACACACACACACACACACACACACACACACACACACACACACACACACACACACACACACACACACACGACACGCACGCACGCAGCACGCACGCACGCACGCACGCCGCACGCACGCACGCACGCACAGCACGCACGCACGCACGCACGCACGCACGCACGCACGCACGCACGCACGCACGCACGCACGCACGCACGCACACACACACACACGCACACGTAAAAATGTCTTGAAACGAATACTTCAACACAAAAATAAACTTGTATATAGAGAGAGTACATATAATAAAAAAATTAAAAACGCAGCACATCAAAATAAAACAACAATTTCAATGCATTTACAAACTAATCTTTAACCTTTTAGTACAAACCTCGCAAAGCACAAGTAAATTAGTGTTATAATAATGATAATGTTATAATAGTGATACTGTTATGATAGGTTGTACTAATGTTTATCAAAGCCTATTATCCTTGGTGGTGGTGGTGGCGGTGGTGGTGGTGGTGGCGGGTTGTGGTGGTAGCGGTGGTGGTGGCGGGTTGTGGTGGTAGCGGTGGTGGTGGCGGGTTGTGGTGGTAGCGGTGGTGGTGTTTGGCAGTGGTGGTGGTGTTTGGCAGTGATGGTGGCGGTGGCGGTGGCGGTGGCGGTGGTAGTGGTGGTGGCGGTGGTGGTGGCGGTGGCGGTGGTGCTGTTGTTGACACATTATACTGATGTTATTGATATTTTTTGTTGCTTGTAATACCCACATTAATAATTCAAAGCTGTTGTTGGTGGTGGTGGTGGTGGTGGTGGTGGTGGTGAGTACAGTTTGTTCTCTGGTGAGTTACATGTTTTAATAATGTCGTGATGATCTGTGTGTTAGTAATGAATAGATGTAATAAGATGATAAAAATAATGTATAAAGTTGATAAAATATAATAATGATAATAAAGACAATAAAATGATAATAATAATAATCGCGTTGTTAAGAAAAACTGGGGCTACAAGGCAGAAAGATTTATTCCATTAAAAAAAGTATTAAAGTTTAGAAAAAAAGTATTAGAAAGTATATGTTGAAACGTATTAAAAAAAGTACTTAATAGATTAAAGTTAAAGTAGAAAAAGACAATCAATACAGGAAAGCAGTAAGTAATGCATGGAACTATATATACAAGGCAGAAAAAATATACAATTAAAAAAGTATTAAAGTTTAGAAAAAAAGTATTAAAAAGTATTTGTTGAAAAGTATTACAAAAATATTCAATAGATTAAAATTAAAGAAGAAAAAAAACAAGACAAAAACAGTTCAAAGGTATTAGGACGAAAAAATATACAATAGATTAAAGTTAAAGTAAAAAAAGGCAATCAATAAAGGAAAGTGTTAAGTAATGTGCAGGGGTTACAGGGTGTGTGTGTGTGTGTGTGTGTGTGTGTGTGTGTGTCCCTGTTGGTGAGTGTGATGGATAGGGGCAGGGACCGGGGCACTGATGGATGGGGCTGCAGGGGTGTGAAGGCAGGGGCGGCGCAGGGGCAAGGAAAGAGGTCCTACAGCGCGGTATACATAAGGTTCAGAGTCCCTTGGCAATGCACTACAAAAAATTCCACCACCACTTGGTTTAGAGGCAGGTGGTCGTGTATGTGATTTAGTTTGGATGTCACGCGGATTTTTAGCATTTGGATATTTTTCTCTCTTGGGGTCGGAGGAGGTGTTGGAAAAGTCTCTCCTTGGATGGACTGTAGGAATGGGGAATAGACTACTCGCCGCACGTTAAGTTGGCGAAAATGGGGCCCCCTCATTCCCCCTTTCGAACGCACGGCAGAGATGTTGGGTGTTTGGGCCTTAGGCGGAACTTAGAGTAAGACATTCTCACCCAACACCCAGTACACTTTTTTTTATAATAAAACACACACACACACACATGACGAAGGCGGTTACAGGGAGTTTCGTACACAAGTTGTTTCGTACCCAGGTTTTGGTAGTTGTTTCGTACACTGATTTTGAGTCTTTTCGTACATACCTGGTGTCGATTCGTAAACTACGAACAAACTACGATAGACTACGAAACAACTTTTTGGTGTGCGAATCTACTAGTGTACGAAACAACTTGTGTACGAACTGACTGCACCCCACGAAGCCAGGGTGTCGGGGGGGAGCATCGGCAGGTGTTCCTCTGGGCCACACTGCCTTCACCTTGCTGGGGAATGTCAGCGGGCACTTGGGCGGGCTGGAGTGTGTTGTGACAGGGCGCAGCGACACCGCCTCTCTGTCGTAACGCTGGGGGCTTACTAACGTTAGCCAGGTTACTGTGTATGGGGGTGTCGGGGTTAAGTTACCTCGCTTCGGTGATTGTGACGCCACTGTTGACCGATCTTGCTTTGATGGTGACTTCCTATTTTTTGTTAAGCAGGCTATTTTTTTTTTTAACGAGGCGAAATATCCATTCTATCTCAAGGTCTCATGCTTAAAATTATGCCTATGTTTACCTGATAATATGGTTAACTATGATAAAATACAGCTGAAATTTAGAAGAGCAGTACTATTCCCTTCTCCTGGCATCAAATATCAGTCAGTATGCAGCAAAGTCTACGAGTTGTGTGTTGGTCCCCATGGCTCCGGTACCAGAAACACCAACAGTTCTCTGCTTCTGAACTTTGCAAGGTCCAGAAGGTTGAGAATTGCAGGTTCTTGGTATCAGAGACCAGAGCTGCACCGCTGGACATGGTATAGTAATGCCGGAGGGGTAGCTAAGGAGATCGACCACATCCTCGTTAGCACTCGTTGGAGGATCCTCCAGAACTGCAGGGTTTACCGGAGTGCTGAGTTCTTTGGAACAGATCACAGACTTGTTGTTGCTACACTTAAGCTTCATGTCAAGTCCAGAAGAATCTCAAGAGGTAACCATACTGTGTTTCATCTTGAGAAACTGAAGGACTTGACATGTGCTCATGAGTATGCGGTGGCAGTCTCAAATCGGTTTGATGTGCTCGGTGCTCTCGGGGATCCTGTAGAACTGTGGGATACCTTCAAACGTGAAACTCTACAGGCTGCCAAGGAGTGTATTGGGGAGCGCCCGAGGTCAAGGCGTGGTTTTGTCTCGACGGAGACGCTGGAGAAAATCGAGGAGAGTCGCGCTGCCAGGCTGGCTGGGAACCGGGACCAGCACAGAGCTCTGTCACGCCGGACTAGAACCCTCCTGAGGAGAGACAAGGAGAGGTATGTCAGGAGTCTCGCTGAGGATGTCGAGGGTCATTTGAACGCTAATGACCTCCGACCCGCCTACCGAGCCCTGAAGAAGCTCCGTTCCAAGTCTCCTTCTCGGCGAGTGCTATTCGAACAGCAGATGGGCGCCTCGTGTCGGACATGGATGGGCAGATGGCTCGTTGGGCTGAGTACTTTGGGCAGTTGTTCACGGTGGACCCTCCAACTGAGCAGCTTCACACCACTGGGTTACAGGCAGTGGATGCTGATCCTCCCATTGACGAAACCGCACCCTCTCTTGACGAAGTCAGAGAGGCTGTAGCAAAGTTGAAGGGTGGAAAGGCAGCTGGTGTTTGTAATATCAGTGCGGAGCTCCTCAAAGCTGGGGGTGAGGCCATGATCCGCGGGTTGCATGCTGTCCTGACTGCCGTGTGGCAATCAGGTACCATTCCTCCTGACTGGAAAAGGGGGCTGGTCGTCCCTATCTGGAAAGGGAAAGGGGACCGTCAGGACTGCAACAATTACCGCGGTATTACACTGCTCAGCGTACCAGGCAAGGTGCTTGCCCATCTATTGCTGACACGAATTCGCAGTCATCTGGTGAAGCATCAGCGACCTCAGCAGTCTGGGTTCACGCCTGGTAAGTCAACAACGGACCGTATCCTAGCGCTTCGTGTCCTGGTGGAAACGCCGACGTGAGTTTCGACAGGGGATGCTTGCAGCCTATGTTGATCTCAAGAAGGCGTTTGACTCAGTGCATCGTGAGTTACTCTGGGATCTTCTGCGACTTCGAGGGATTCCTGCAAGGACTATTGGTTTGATAACTGGTCTGTATTCTGGGACTGAGAGTGCTGTGAAGTGTGGGGCAGGTGTATCCAGCTTCTTTCCTGTGAATACAGGAGTGAGGCAAGGGTGCGTCCTTGCCCCATCACTTTTCAACGCTTGTATGGACTGGGTATTGGACAAGGTTGTAGATCAAAGTGATTGTGGAGCATCCGTCGGCAACACCAAGATCACTGATCTTGTTTTTGCCGATGATGCAGTAATCTTTGCTGAGTCGCTGGAGGTCCTGGTGATGGCTCTCGAGGCGCTGCACGAGGAGGCAAAGCCTTTGGGACCTGAGGTCTCCTGGCTCAAGACCAAGGTCCAGGTATTTGGAGACTTACTAGATGAAGCAGTACAGTCTGTTCATGCGTGTGGCGAGGACATTGAGATCTTGGAAAGTTTTACATACCTTGGTAGCGCAGTCCATAATGACGGCGGGTCACGTCAAGAAGTCTTACGGCGGATTGGCATAGCCCACGGTGTTTATGGACTCGCTCAGCGGGAGTATTTGGCGTTGTCGGTACCTGTGCAGGAGGACAAAGATCCGGATCTTCAAGTCGCTTGTGATCCCTGTCTTACTCTATGGTTGTGAGACATGGACACTAAATAGTGACTTGAAGAGACGAATCAATGCCTTTGGTAATAAGTGTCTTCGCAGAATCATGGGGTATCGCTGGGATGATTACGTGTCAAATCAGCGATTGCACCGTGAGACTGAATCGAGGCCTATTACCTGCATAGTCCGTCAGCGCCAACTTCGGCTATATGGGCATGTGGCACGCTACCCTGAAACCGATCCTTCCCATCGGGTTGTATCTGTAAGAGAATCCGGCGTGGAGGAGGCCAAGGGGGCGCCCACAAGGCTCGTGGCTGGGGCAAGTTGATGTTTCTTGTCGAGAGCTGCTTGGTATGGGAAGGGAGCCTGCATGGGAACTCGCGCGTGGTGACCCCCGGGAGTGGCGTCGTAGGGTGGGCGAGGCGACGCGCCCCCCGGCGTATGCCCCCAATGATTAATTGATGCAGCAAAGGGTCAGGATTTTTCACCTCGTTAAAAAAATAGAATATAGGTAGACATTTGACAGCAGCAGGGTGGGCAAAGGCTGTACCATTGGGGTAGTGAGTGTGTTGTGACAGGGCGCAGCGACACCGCCTCTCTGTCGTGACGCTGGGGGCATACTAACGTTAGCCAGGTTACTGTGTATGGGGGTGTCGGGGTTAAGTACCTCCTCCGGTGATTGTGACGCCACTGTTGACCGATCTCGCTTTGATGGTAGCTTCCTATTTTTTGTTAGGCTGTACCATTCAAGTGTTTATAAAGCTTGAGACACTTGAAGCTGTGTGTTGGTAGCTATTTTTTGTATATACTTTAGGTCCCCGTTTATTTACGTTTATGGCTGCTTGCATAAAACATACCAAGTGATTTGAGTTTATATTTTCTCTCACAGACATTACTTTCAGGGTATCCATTAGTTTTGTTTAGATATTTATTTATTTCTTTGGGTGATCGAGCCAGGCAAGTGAGTACCTTTCAATCAGTGTCACTTTGTTTATGGCAAGTAAGCCGCTACCTCCACCACCTTCACAACTGTCACACCTCTAAACCAGTGCATTTTTTAACTTTATAACTGGGCGACCAAAAGTTTTCCTAGTGATGAAAAACTGTCGTCCAGTAAGAACATTTTTAAGCTACTATGCGACAAGATATTTTTGTCATAAAATACTTCCTGAATGCAATGGCTCAGCATGTCTGTGTGTGTTAAGTGTGTGCAAAGATTAATATATTTCTTGAATTTTCTTCTATTAATGTTTATATCGTCTTGTGGCGCCATCTA
>JACEEZ010009391.1:160000-172500 GCA_016584305.1 Chionoecetes opilio | reverse complement strand
ATTTTCTCTTTCTCTTTCTCTTTCTTTCTCTCTTTCTGTGTGTGGTGTGTGTGTGTGTGAGTGGGAGGCGAGGCGTGGGGCGGGATCGATGCCAGGCCGCCTGGCCAGGTGAGAGCCTCCCGCCGGAGCTGTGCCCCGAAGCAGAATAATGAGTGATTGTTGGTCTGTCCGCAGGTGGAGGCGCGCGGGGCCGGACTCCAGCAGCAGCAGCCACTGCAGGAGCGGGCGGGCGCACCGTGACTGACACCGGCCACTGTTGGTGCCGCCATGAGTGTTGGTGGGACGCACGCGTGACGCCCGCCGCCTCATGTCCGCGGCGGAGGGCGGCGCGGGGAGCGGCGACGGTGGAGGCGGGGGTGGGGGTGGCGGCGGTGGTGGTGGTGGGAGCGGGACTGGGACTGGCAGAGGGGACTCCATCCCCTTCATTGACGATGACAGCGGGGCGTCAGCATCGTCGTCGTGCGCGTCCTCGGAGATGGGTGACGACGACGACTCCGCCTCTCTCAGCCGCGTGCTGGACGACGCTGCCTCCCGCGAGCTAAGCATCAACGGCCTTCATGACGACCTGACCTCGCTCTCCTGTGGCTACACCTCACTAGACACCCACAGCGACGCCCGGAGCCGCAGCAGCAGTGGTGGAGAGTCGCAGGCCAAATCGAGGACGGGGTCTGAGCGGTGGTCGTGGCGGCGGTCCTCGGGCGGCTCACATAGGACCTCAAAGTCCAGCATCAAATCCACGGACAACCTGGACGAGGAGCGATGCCAGGATTCCCAGCCCTCCCTGCCGCCCTCCCTGCCGCCCTGCGACACCTGTGAAGACCGCTCCTCCACCTCCTCCTCCTGCTTCACCGCCACCTCCTCATCCGTGCTGTCCTGTACCACCTGTGCCGCAGAGAGTGATGCTGCAGCCCCCCACCCCGAGGCCGACGCCGCACGGCACCAAGCTGGCGTCGCTTGCCGTGAAACCTACGCCCAGCCCCACGGGAATGATGCCCCGCCGGATGAAACGGGCGTTGTCTGCCAAGAGGCGGACACGCCCGTCGCGACCCCCACTGAAGCCCACCATGAAACACCCTATGAGCGACCGCCGCCCGAGGTTCCGACGCCCCAGAATCCTGAAGCTCTACCGAGGCTGAGCAACGGCCAGATGACGCCCCAGACTCGTCTCAGCTTCCTGGGCCAGGTGGGTGTGCACGTGTGTGGCTGCCACGGGCCCGGCATCACTACCGGCACTAACGGTTGTCATCACTGTTTAGCATGGAAACATTTGTTTGTTGATAAAATTCACAAATTGATTATTGTCATAATTTAAGAGGCGTGCTGTGTGCGTGTGACATTAATGTTTTCCCCACAGGAGGCCTGGCCGCCCGGGGGCCCCGGACCGGAACTGCTGGTGCCACTTGGGACGTCCACTCCCCAGAGCAGCGGTCCGGGCCGCCCCACGCCCCACCACTACATCTCGTCTATGCGGGTGGCTTCCATGCGGGGGGCGGCGGATATGGGGGGCGCGCTGGTGGCCCGTGTCGCCACCTTCCTCAGGACGCAGTACAAGAACCTCACCTCCAGTCCCCTGGTGTTGTCCTGGTGCCCCGCCTTCAGGTGAGTGCCCGCCCCTCCCCTCAAGGCCTCCCGTGGGCCTCACCGCCCTTGTATGTGTGTGTCTTAAATACTCATGTGTTGATATCAGGTGTCCATGTGTGTCTTGCCGTTGCCCCGCACCCACATGGCTTCAACACCCACCCGCCCATCACACCACCAAGCGCAGCGCACCCTTTCCTCTCCCTCGCCCACCCACGTATCCCAACCCCTGCACCACCCTGTCTGCCAACCCACCACCCTCTGCCTCCCCTACTAACCTTTCTCCATCTTTATCTTTATCTTTATCGATCCTAGAGTCCGTATTAATGCCCCCTCACAGCGTCCATGCCTTCCCTCCCCTGCCAGGATGGACGTGAGCGACTTCGACACCAGCCTGGTGCAGGTGCCCCTCTTGCCCCACCTTAAGGTGCCGCCGGGCCTCCTCAGCCTCCCAGCCATCCTGCAGGCACACCAGGTAACCCACGTGTGTGTGTGTGTGTGTGTGTGTGTGTGTGTGTGTGTGTGTGTGTGTGTGTGTGTGTGGTGTGTGTGTGTGTGGTGTGTGTGTGCTTCATTCACCCAAGGCTTGCCACGCAAGCTGAACTCGCGATCGCCAGCTATTACCCTTTCGGAAACAGCTTGGAGGTCGTAGTAACTGATCTATGGGCAATGCTGGGACATCACGTGTGTGTGTGTGTGTGTGTATATGTATATATACACTCAACCCTTAGCTATCGCGCATTCGGCTATCGCGCTTTACGGCTATCACGCATACCTAAATGTACCTCATTCCTTGGCTATAGCGTATCACACTGTCGCGTTTCACGGCATCCTTTTTTTTTTCTTCTTTTTTTTTTTCCCCCTTTAGCGACTGTAGGCAGTCACCTGCAGGGGCTGCAATGGTAGGCCCTGGAGGCTCACATGAGGACTGTGATCGTTGGCTCTCGCCTCTAATGGCGCGGGCATGATTTTTAAAGTGGCGACGCTTGTGGAATGGTTGGTCAAATATTGACGTCAGGGGGTTGCATACACAAAGTTTGTTACTGAAGGCCAAGAAATCCTGATTAACTCTAATATTTGACTGCTAAGCACTAAAAGTGTATTTACAAAACCTTTTTTAGTTTTAAGAGTACTGTTAAGGCCTTAAATGTGCCGGGGAGCACCATTCGACACCATGTGCCGGGGAAGCACCACTTCACAAACATATGTTGGCCTGTTGTGGCCGCTAATCAAGATGGCAGCCCACGTAGGACATTTCTCGTCAGCTGTGCATATATATACAAAGACGAAATGTGTATACAGTTGATTATGGTATGCTATTATCATATGAACAAAATAATAGTATAGTTTTCAATCATTATAACATTGAAATGGAGACTATGTTGCCCAAATACCCTTGAAACACAACATTTTGGTTCATTTAGTGTTGCTGAGCGGTTTGTTAGGATAAAGTTGGTACTTTCAACGAGGCATATAAGAATGAGGTCAAAAGTGCTCTTTTTTTCCATGTATTTTGATGTGTTAAAAATGATTGTCACATTAAAGATCGTAGGAAATGCCTCATTTTGCCATTATCACCCCTCCTTAGTTCTTAGTGTTGTTTAGGGCCGCGAATATTCGTTAAGGAAGCATATGAGCCCTGGTGATGTATTATGATCCTATCACAGTCGTGGTAGTTGATCAGTCTTCTTCAGGAAGACAGGTAAGGTAAGGCAGATGACAAGTTATTGACAACGTGTCGTCGTGAGGGGTGGACGCCCGCCGCCGATAGGTAGCGTGGGAGTCATTCCACCTCCTCGATAACAAACCTGGAGGCCTGTCAGGAATGTAGGGTTTTGGGTGGGGAAAGTTGAAACTAGTTTTATGCGGGGAGCAGATTATGTGGATGGCATAAAATATATCCGGTAAACACACTATGGGATGACATAAGGGTGAAAATACATAAAGATATATAACTGATAAAGTCTAAGGGAAAGCCTACCTATTCCTAGAAAAATCTTAACCTAACCTAATGAGGCATTTCCGATGATTTTTAATGTAACCATCATTCTTATCACATCAAAATGCATAGCAAAAGAGCACTACTAGGCTCATACTGGTTGAAAGTATCAAAATACCGAAAAAAGTGGTTAAACATGTGGTCGTCCTGGGGATCCTGGCACCAATATATATATATATATATATATTATAATATATATATATATATATATATATATATATATATATATATATATAATATATATATATATATATATATTTATATATGTAATTATACAGTATATATATATATATATATATATATATATATATATATATATACTATATATATATATATATATATATATATATATATATATTATATATATATATATATATATATATATATACTATATATATATATACTGTATCATAGAGAACTATACTCTTGAGGGTAGACCCGCGCGGCGCCTCTGTCCGTAGTAGGCCGACTGCCGCACAGCACAATTCAGAAGTGTTTTAAGCTCAAAATATATCACTTTCACTTAAGATATTGACACTGACAAACACCTCACACACTGACAGTCACCTCACAGACACTGACAGACACCTCACAGACACTGACAGACACCTCACAGATACTGACAGACACCTCACAGACACTGACAGACACCTTACAGACACTGACAGACACTGAAAGACACCTCACAGACACCTCACAGACACCTCACAGACACTGACAGACACTGACAGACACCTCACAGACCCTGACAGACACTGACAGACACCTCACAGACACTGACAGACACTGACAGACACCTCACAGACCCTGACAGACACTGACAGACACCTCACATACACTGACAGACACCTCACAGACACTGACAGACACCTCACAGACACTGACAGACACCTCACAGACACTGACAGACACCTCACAGACACTGACAGACACCTCACAGACACTGACAGACACTGACAGACACCTCACAGAACCTGACAGACACTGACAGACACCTCACATACACTGACAGACACCTCACATACACTGACAGACACCTCACAGACACTGACAGACACCTCACAGACACTGACAGACATCTCACAGACACTGATAGACACTGAAAGACACCTCACAGACACTGACAGACACTTACAGACACCTCACAGACACTGACAGACACCTCACAGACACTGAAAGACACCTCACAGACACTGAAAGACACCACAGACACTTACAGACACCTCACAGACACTGACAGACACTGAAAGACACCTCACAGATACTGACAGACACCTCACAGACACTGACAGACACCTCACAGACACTGACAGACACCTCACAGACACTGACAGACACCTCACAGACACTGACAGACACTCACAGACACTCACAGACACCTAACAGACACTGACAGACATCTAACATACACCTAACAGACACTGACAGACACTGACAGACACCTCACAGACACTTACAGACACCTCACAGACACTTACAGACACCTCACAGACACTGACAGACACCTCACAGACACTTACAGACACCTCACAGACACTTACAGACACTTACAGACACCTCACAGATACTGATAGACACCTCACAGACACTCACAGACACTCACAGACACTGACAGACCTCACATACACTGACAGGCACTGACAGACACCTAACAGACACTGACAGACACCTCACAGACATTTACAGACACCTCACAGACACTTACAGACACCTCACAGACACTGACAGACACCTCACAGACACTTACAGACACCTCACAGATACTGATAGACACCTCACAGACACTCACAGACACACACAGACATTGACAGACACCTGACAGACACTGACAGACACCTAACAGACACTGACAGACACCTCACAGACATTGACAGACACTCACAGACACCTCACAGACATTGACAGACACCTCACAGACATTGACAGACACTCACAGACATCTCACAGACATTGACAGACACCTCACAGACATTGACAGACACCTCACAGACATTGACAGACACTCACAGACACCTCACAGACATTGACAGACACTCACAGACACCTCACAGACATTGACAGACACTCACAGACACCTCACAGACATTGACAGACACCTCACAGACATTGACAGATGTATATTTGATGTAGCGATGTGTTAATAATTAACAGCGTCTCCTGTTCTCGGCCTACAACGGCATGGCTGAGCGGGTCTTTTGTGCTCAGTCTGCACTCAAGAGTATAGTTCTCTATGATATATATTACGTATATATATATATATATATATATATATATAATATATAATATATATATATAGTATATATATAAATATATATACATATATATATATATATATATATATATATATATAGATATATAGATATATATATATATATATATATATATATATATACATATATATATATATATATATATATATATATATAGATATATAGATATATAGATATAGATATATATATACATATATATATATATATATATATATAATATATATATATATATATATATATATAATATTGCAGACACGCACATACACAACATAGGCTACATACATGCATGCATACATACGTACCTGACCTTCCTATATTTTCTGAATTATAGTCTGAGAAATTAATGTGAGAGAGATAATTTGTTTTAATCAATTTATTAGAGAAGAGAAGAGAGAGAAGAGAAGAGGAAGAGAGAGAGAGGAGAGAGGGGAGAGAGAGAGAGAGGGAGAGAGAGAGATTGTTATCATTTATTAGAGAGAGAGAGAGAGAGAGAGAGAGGAAGAAGAGAGAGGAGAGAGAGAGAGAGGAGAGAGAGGAGGAGAGAGAGAGGAGAGAGAGAGAGAGAGAATTTTGTTTTAATCAATTTATTAGAGAGAGAGAGAGAGAGAGAGAGGGGAGAGAGAGAGAGAGAGAGAGGAGAGAGAGAGAGAGAGAGAGAGAGAGAGAAGAGAGAGAGAGAGAGAGATTTGTTTTAATCAATTATATAGAGAGAGAGAGAGAGAGAGAGAGAGAGAGAGAGAGAGAGAGAGGAGAGAGAGAGAGAGAGAGAGAGAGAGAGAGAGAGAGAGAGAGAGAGAGAGAGTTGAAGAGTGTTTGATGGAGCAGCAGTTCCCATCCCCTGATCCCATGTCACGTTTGTTATTTCACGTTGTCCTTGCTTGTTTGTGCTTGATGTTACACCCCTCTCTCTCTCACAAACACACACACACACACCACACACACACACACACACACACACACACACACACACACACACACAACCACACACACACACACACACACACCACACACACACACACACACACACACACACACACACACACACACACACACACACACACACACACATACGGGAACTCCGTAGTGTAAGGGATAGCAAGCTCGGTTCACAACCGAGAAGTCCCGGGTTCGATCCCCGGGCGGAGCGAAGACAGACGGGCGATCTTCTTAAAACCCGAGCCCCTGTCCGCCCAGCAGTGAATGGGTACCGGGTGTTAGCCGGGGGTTTGTGACCCGCCTCTTGGGGTGATGGCTTCGGCCAACACTAAGCACTAAGGATGAATGATAAAAATGTTGATATGGAGACGGGGCCATACGAGCGTCGCTCTGGCCCTGTAAAATACAACTAGATGAATACACACACACACACACCTTCCAACACTCCCTCTGACGTCACCCTATTCACTTACATCCATTCGCCGCACCTAGTTTTCCACCTTCCACCCTGTCACTCCCCTTTCATTCCATTCCCTCCCGCCTCACCCCATTCCTTCCCCTCTCATTCCCTCCCCCCTAGCCGTTCCACCCCGTCACTCCCCTCTCACCCCACCTTCTTCTCCTTGTGATATTTATCGCTTAGTATCGCTTCATAGGTCCTCTTCAACTTCGTCTCCTTAGTTAACAGACTTGTCAACTCTTCCCTTGGTTATTTCACCTGGGATACTAAAACATTTGCAATCACCCCACTCCCTCCCACCCGCCCAGATCTCCTTCAACGAGTCCACGGTGGAGGATCGGCCCAAGCGGGTGCTGGTGGAGGGCGACCCAGGCTACGGCAAGTCCACCCTCGCCCTCAAGCTGGCCTACGATTGGGCGGCCGATCCCACGGGCTCCTACCTCTCCTCCTACAGGTGTGTGTGTGTGTGTGTGTGTGTGTGTGTGTGTGTGTGTGTGTGTGTGTTTTAATTTATCTTAGCATATTTTGTTGTAATTTATTTTATTTCGGGTTTTTTTTCATCGTTAGTGTTGTTTGTTAGTTTTATTGTTGTTATTATCACTATTATTATTGTTGTTATTGTTTATTATTATTATTGTTATTATTTGCAGTATTATTGTTATTGTCATCCTTTTTTATTTATGTGTGTCTGTGTGTGTATGTGTGTATGTGTGTGTGTGTGTGTGTGTGTGTGGTGGTGTTGTGTTGTGTGTGTGTGTGTGTGTGTGTGTATGTATGTATGTGTGTGTGTGTGTGTGTGTATGTGTCTGTGTGTATGTATGTGTGTGTGTGTGTGTGTATGTGTGTGTGGTGTGTGTGTGTGTGTGTGTGCGCTAATGGAAGGGTGTTTAGGTAGGTGAGTGTCGCGATTTTTTTCTTTCAAGTTTAAGGCTTGTAATATCCTAGAAGTAATCCTAGATGGTATTCAAAAAGTTCCTACATGGCTATGGAAATACGATAAAAGCGTCGCCTTGAAGAGAATGGAGGAGGACTTATGATTCAGTTTCCTTAGAGATAACTTTTAAGGATTTTTCGATTTTGTTTAATTTCCATTTGAAATAATTGTGAGTTTGCTCATGAATACCTATGAGAGAAACTTTAGGGTAAAAACGTAATTCATATACAGACCACTGAAATGACGTGACTTTCGTAAGATAACTCAGATTAAATGCCAGATTCTTGATTTTCTGTGTTCCATGTACTACCTTAAAACTTCGATCTCTAGTAAATCATCAACATCATCTTTCTGTTTAACATCAGATTTTCCCATAATATATCATCAGGTTAGAGTTAGACGGTTAATGATACGCTTACAACTATACCTTCTTCTTTCTGTTTAACGTCAGTTTTTCCCATCATATCTTATGAGGCTAGACGGCCGATGATACGCTTCCAACTGTCTGTATCCATTGCCTCAACTTGTTCAATGCCCAATGCTGCCAGATCCTCTTCAACACACTGCCTCCAAGTCTTGAGTTATTTTTACTAGGATTTTTCTACATCCTAGGGTGATTGGACAAGGAAAAATAAGATACAAATAGCCCCTCTGGATATTGCAATGAAGTGAGCTATGAAGTCTAAAATGGGTATAGCAATATATCCTCGCGTGTCTCAGCCTTCTGTGCAGTCTGATCAATTATGACTCATGAACCCATCAATTCTTGACTTAATAATCTTGCCACGCCAGTATGATGGACAATGTTTTTTCTTTCATCTTGATTCTAAGTTGCATGAGTCAGTGAAGGACAAGATCAAAACCATTAAAAGAGTTCTTGGTATTACTATTTACTGGCTTTGGGGAAGATAGCCTCGCCCTCACCTACAAAAACGCTGGAGGAGGCATTTTTTTTTCTTTCATCTTGATTCTAATAAGTTGCATGAGTCAGTGAAGGTTCAAGGGGAAGGCAGCCTCGTCCTCACCTACAAAAACGTTGAATGGCAGGAGCGTGAGGCGGACTCCACCCTGCCTGCCTGCCCGCTAGTTCAAGGCCGCGCCGCCCCAGCCTCCCAGCACAGCACAGCAGGGGCAGCGCGTGCATAATAGTAAAGGGAAACATGTGAGGCGGTGCGCTGGGCTAAACACTTTGCTTGCGTCTTTAAAATTAAACGTTATGTCGGCAAAACTAGTCAACTGCTGAATTCATAAGGTATAAGTGTAGGCAAAAAGGAAAATTAAACGTGTAGAGTCCTGAGAAAACATTAAAAAAGAGAGCCCAGTCACTTAAGATATCATTACAATATTAACTTTACACTACGTATATTTTTTTGTTAGAAGATAAACAAACGGTCAATCATTGAAGAAAAAATAGATATATCTCAATGAATATATTTTATCCGAAGCATTACCATAAGGAGCTTAGAAAAACGCTTTGGCTAAACACTTAATTTGCTTGCGTCTTTAACTTTACACTATATTTTTGTGATTGAAGATAAACAAACGATCAGCGAAGAAAAAGATATGTCTCTACTTATGCGCTTATTTTCCTTGCCTTAATATTTATTTACCAGAAGGATTAACATAGGAGCTCAGTGAAGTAATAGAAAATACTGATAGCTAAACGGATGATCAGAGAAGAGAAGGGGAGAGCGGGGCAGGTTGCATCGAGGGTAGGTTGCATCATTGCCTCTAACTCGCATGTTATCACACGTACATCGTCTTAATACTACTACTACTACTACTACTACTACTACTACTACTACTACTACTACTACTACTACTACTACTACTACTACTACTATAAACTACTACTCCTACAACTACAACAATAATAATAATAAAAAAAGTTAATGCGAGTTAGAGGCAATGATGCAACCTACCCTCGATGCAACCTGCCCCGCTCTCCCCAATATATCTTTCTCTGCATATGATTTTTTTCCCCCTTAATGTTCGGAGCCAATTTTGTACTTATTTGGATTTTGCTTTACTGTTAACTCCTTCACGCCCAGATATTTCCTTTGCTATATGAAAATTCGTATGCTGTGAGCCATAAAATTACGAAAAGTAACTTAATATACGAAATTAGTTAGTGGACAAGGATACTAAACAGGTCATATCTATAAAATATTGCTAATAGTCACAAAAAATCGTCTAAGGGTACCCAAATAACAATGAAAATTACGTTCTGGGCCTCAAGGGTTCAGTGCCAATTTTGACTTATTTGGATTTTACTTTACTTGTTAATATTGTTGTTGTTGATGGTTTATTTGATGCACTGTTCTTTTGCTTCCTATTTACAGATGTATTATGTTCTTTGTTCTGTTCCTTCCCCCATTTACCATTGTTCTCTACGTTTTGTATCTTCTCATTCATCACTATCTATTTATCAATCATCATCTCATCTTTAAATCATGTCTACACTCCCTTCTCTCTTATTTACTTCCCCTTCACCACCTCCTCCTCTTCCTAACGCTGCTATGGTAACTCCCTCCCCTCTCTTCCATCCTCTTCTACTTCACTACAACTCCCTACCGTTTAGTTCTTCCTTACTCCCCTCTATCGCACACCCACACACTCTACTTGCGTCACCCCCCCTCCTATCACCCCTCAGTCCCTCACCCCCACACAACCCACACACCTGCCTGTTATCGCACCCCATCCTCGCAGTAACCCTCGCCTTTCTCCCTTACGTGCTGATAAAACCCTTATAATGTAGAGAGTAATACCTCATTTTCATTCCTCATCCCCACAGCTTACAGGACTTAGCTCAGCCTCTCCTCATATCTCTTAGAATTATCATTATTATATTTCAGTCACAAGTTGTATATATATTTTTTCCCTTCAGCTTCCTCCGCCATTTTTTTTTTCTCTCTCTACCACACACCTTTTTTCTTTGTTTTTCTTTATCGTGGCTCTTTTTTTTTTTTTTTATCCCTCTTTTTTTCTTTATTTTTCTTTATCATTCCTCTTTTTTTTTATCATGCCTCTTTTTTCTTAGTTTTTCTTTATCATGCCTCTTTTTTCTTAATTTTTTTTTATCATGCCTATTTTTTTTAATTTTTACCATGCCTCTTTTTTCTTAATTTTTTTTATCATGCCTCTTTTTTCTTAGTTTTTCCTCCACCAGACCTCTTTTTTCTTTTTTCTCTACTATTGTTACCACTTTTTTTTCTTTTTATCCCCTACCATAGTTAACACTTTTTTTCTTTTTTTCCCTCAAATATACTCTTTTTTTTCTTTTCTTTTTCTCTACCTTGATATTTTGTTCTGAATTATTCTCAACCATATCTCTTTAGTTTATTTTTATTTTCCTCTACCACACTTTTCTTTCTTTACTTCCTACTTTCTTTACTCTTTACTTTCCTAGCCCTCTTCCCTCCCCCTCCCATCCTTATGTCCCACACCTCCACTACAGAAGCACAACCTCTTCTTTCACTCTCCTGTCCACCTATGTCCCCACAACACCCCCTCTGTGACCACCTTCCCTTCAAACACCAAACCAAGTCTCCTCAGATACATATGTAACCTAACTAACCCAGTCTTCCCTTCTTCTTCTTCTTGTGCCCTTTGACGCTTAGTATCGCTTCATAGGTCCTCTTCAGCTTCGTTCCCTTAGTTAACAATATTGTCAGTTCTCTCTTCTTCTTCTTCTTGTGCCCTTTGACGCTTAGTATCGCTTCATAGGTCCTCTTCAGCTTCGTTCCCTTAGTTAACAATATTGTCAGTTCTCTCTTCTTCTTCTTCTTGTGCCCTTTGACGCTTAGTATCGCTTCATAGGCTCTCTTCAACTTCGTTCCCTTAGTTAACAATATTGTCAGTTCTCTCCTTCTTCTTCTTGTGCCCTTTGACGCTTAGTATCGCTTCATAGGTCCTCTTCAGCTTCGTTCCCATAGTTAACAATATTGTCAGTTCTCTCTTCTTCTTCTTCTTGTGTCCTTTGACGCTTAGTATCGCTTCATAGGTCCTCTTCAGCTTCGTTCCCTTAGTTAACAATATTGTCAGTTCTCTCTTCTTCTTCTTCTTGTGCCCTTTGACGCTTAGTATCGCTTCATAGGCTCTCTTCAACTTCGTTTCCTTAGTTAACAAAGGAAATGAGGGGAAATGAAAAACAAATGAGGGGAATTGAAAAAAGCAAGGAAATGAGGGGAAATTAAAATATAAATATGAGGGGAATGAAAAAATAGAAAAAATGAATGGTGTAAACCCAAGTCTCCGCAGATACATAACCTAACTAACCCAGTCCTCCCTTCTTCTTCTTCTTCTTGTGACCTTTGACGCTTA
>JACEEZ010009391.1:150000-157500 GCA_016584305.1 Chionoecetes opilio | reverse complement strand
GTTTCAAGGGAGGAAGTGAACCATCTATGCTCTCATTTTATCTATCCTCTCTTTTAGGTACTTAGCTGGGCTTGGTCTCAGTCTGTTGAGGTATATGTATATTCACTTACAGCAACACATAACTGATACACCCTTTCCTTAAGTATGGTAGTTTTCAAATCCTAGAGGAGCTGCTGCTTATCTCTTACTAACCTTTTGCCTCAGATATTCATTACGCACCCCCCATCCCACCTTAAAGACAGATACAAAGTAAGGTGCTGGTACAGGCTGTGACCTCCTCCCTGTTACTCCTCAGGTTATGTCTCTGGTCACAGCAAGCCGAGAGAAATATGGAGACCTAGTGACCTGTCCTATCATGTGCCTGGCTCTTGGCGTGTTGTACGAGGACCTCGGGGGGAAGCTGCCCTCGCGCCTCACCGACATGTACATGGCCCTCGTGAAGCACATGATCCGCAAGAACCTGCTGCGGCGCGGTGAACCCATGTGCTATGATGTGCTGCCCGATAAATACAACAAGCTCCTCTCTGTGAGTTGTGACTGTGTGTGTTTGTGTGGCTCAGTGACAGTGATGCATGCTCAGTGACTATGTGTTTGTGTGACTCAGTGACAGTGATGCATGCTCAGTGACTGTATGTGTTTGTGTGGCTCAGTGACAGTGATGCTCACTGTCACTGTCAATGTGTTTGTGTGGCTCAGTGACTGTATGTGCTTTGCAGTGTGTAACATACAATTAACATAGATACTACATACACCTGTCAAACACTCATTATTTAGTGTGTGTTACCGGGTACCACAAGACTAGTATTCTCATTAATAGTAGGACAATTATATGTTTAAAATCTGAAATGCCATAGTTTTCCTATAACAAAAAGAAGTGATTAGAGCCTTAATTCACCTCTCACCTCACAACCAGGACTTCGGCAAGCTGGCTCTGGAGGCCCTGAAGTGCAACACACCCTACTTCACGGGACAGGACCTGAAGACCCGCTGCCAGCACGGCGGGGAGGTGGTGGAGCTCGGCATCCTCCTCAAGATGCACTCCATGTCCAAGCTGAGCAAGAAGGACCACTACACACCCATCCACAAGTCCTTCCTAGAGTTCCTGGCAGCCTTCTATCTCTCTGGCCTCATCCACGACCCCTCGCTGCTGCAGGTGGAGATTGACAGCATTGCAGAAAAGCTGGACATCACTCAACCCATCCTGAGGTGAGCACAAGATTATACCTACACTTTTAGCATGGTTATACATGTTTGTATGCGATTATGTGTTGAGTATGTGCGTGTCCATTTCTTTTCAAACCTAGTCATCTAGTAATCATATAGTTCTAGTTTTTTATGTAGTTGATTTTAAAAAGGGCGAGTGCATTAAGAATCCTGTAGGTGCTGATTCCCCAAAAAGTTTTTAGCTGAAACTTCCTGATTTTTTTTGGGAGGGGAACAAAGTAAACTGAAGACTTTCTCCTGGTGAACTATCAGGGCTATTTGGACACCTATACCTTTGTTAGATGAATGGTGGTTGTGGTATTCTTGTTGCCTTCATGCTGCTGCTAATGGGTCACTCAGAGCCTCAGGGACGGAACCATTCAGGGCTGTGGGAGTGTTGTAGGATGTGTCCCTATTGACTTGCTATCTGAGTACCTTTGTGGTCTGTGTGAGCAGTACTGCTGTGGTCTGTGTGAGCAATGCCTATGTAATTACCGGTAATGAGTAATGGTTTCTTCAGGATAACTTGATGCAGCACACTTACAGTGGGTATTAGTGTGGGTAGCAAACATGTGCACCTTGTGCAGTGATATTTTTTAGGAACTTTTATATTTTTGTACAAGTGACATGAAGTGACTGATCAGCCAAGAACTGTTTTCATCTATTAGGTGGCCATGTTGACTGCACACTTGTGTCTCATATTTGTAGCATGTTCAAACTTTTTTTCTTCATATCTTTGACAAGTTTCCTCAGATTTTAGATTATTGTCAAATGGAGTTAGTAGTTGTCATGGTGTGTTATTATTTCTGTTTTAGAGGTGCGGAAGAAGGAATAGTGTTTTGGTTTCCCTTATTAGATAACAATATCTTGACACAAGTTCTTACTGGAAGGTAGCCAGACATTGAAAAAAAAGTCAAATTTGTGGTAGCCATGTGGTTGACCATGATCCAAATGACTTTGTTGGGCCACTGAAGTTAATTATTATTTTGTTAAATCACAACAAGCCATACCTTACCCTTACCCAGGCATCTTGGCTGTCAGGTGACCCATGGTGGCCTACGTGAACATGGAACTTGCTGTCTTAAAATAATGATGATAACAGCAGTGACTGATTTTATTACATTACTTGATATTCCGATAGCTATCATAGTAAAGTTTGCAGTGTACAGTCTTAGGGATAGAATAAACCACATTTGCAGACACCTAACCCGTGCTTTTCTCTGTCTCACCCTCCCTCCTTCTCTTGTTGTCAGGCAAAACTCTGGGCTCATAAGAACTACCACGTGTAGTTCTCATGGCCTCTTGTAGCTTCCTTATTTTCTTATGTTCTTATGTTCTTATCAGGCAGTAAAGTTTCCAGTGTATAGTAAATCTTAGGGGTAGAATAAACCACATTTGTAGACACCTAACCCGTCTTTTTCTTTGCCTCTGCCTCCCTCCTTCTTTTGGAAGGGAAATTTTCCAGTGAATTTTTAAATTTGGTAAAAAAACCCCTTTTGGGGGCCCCTAACCCTTTTTTTCTTTTTTCCCCCCCCCTTTTCTTTTTGGTCCCCCTTGGGTATTCTCCCTTCTTACCCACCCCCCTTTTTAAATTGGTCCCAACCCCACCACCTTTCTCCCCCGGGGGGGGCTTTCCTTTCTTTCCCTTTTTTCCCCCTCTTTCTCTCTTTTCCCTCTTTCCTTTCTTCTTCCCCCCCTTTTTCCTTCTCTTTTTTTCTTTTCCCCCCCCCCCCCTCTCTCTCTCTCTCTCTCTCTCTTTCTCTCTTCCTTTCTCCCCTCTCCTCTTCTCCCCTCCCCTTTCCTCTTCTCCTCTCTCTCTTTTCCCTCCCCCTCTCTCCCCCTTCCCTTCCCCCCCCCCCCCCCCCCCCCCCCCCCCCCCCCCCCCCCCCCCCCCCCCCCCCCCCCCCCCCCCCCCCCCCCCCCCCCCCCCCCCCCCCCCCCCCCCCCCCCCCCCCCCCCCCCCCACCCCACCCCACCCCCAAAAACCCACCCCCCCCAACCCCCCAAAACCCCCCCCACACACCCCACAAAACCCCACACAACCACACACCCACACAAACACACCACACCACACCCCCACCCCCCAAAACCCACCACCCCAAACACACACCACCAACACACACCACACACCCCACACCCACCCACCACACCCCCCCAACACACACACACCCCCACACCCCCCCAAAAACACCCCACCCACACAACCCAAAAACCCAAAACACCCACACACACACACACCACACCCCACACCCCACACACCCCACCAACCCACCCCACACACACACACACACACCACACCACACACCCCACACACACCCCACACCCACACACCCCAACCACACACCCCCACACACCACACACACACCACCCCACACAAACCCCACACACCCCCAACACCCAAACCCCCACAAACCCACCACCCCACACCCCCCCACCCACCCCCCCCCAAAACACACACCCCCACACACACCCCCCCACACACACCACACACACCCACACACACACACACACACCCCCCCCCCCACCACCCCCCCCCCCCCCACACACACACACAAAACCACCACCACACACACACCCCCACCACACACACACACAACACCCACCCCACACCCCCACACACACACACACAAAACCCCAAAACCACCACACACACACACACACACACACACACACCCCACAAACACACACACACACCACCCCCAACACACACACACACACCCACCCAAACACACACCACACACAAAACCCAACCCCCCCACACCCCCCCCACCCACCACACACCCACACCCCCCACACCCCCCCCCCCACACACACCACACACACACCCCACAAACCACACACACACACACAACACACACAACACACACACACACACACACACACACACACCCCCCCACCCACACCCCCCACACAACACACACACCCCCCCACACACCAAAAACCCACACAACACACAACACCCAAAACCACCACACACCACACACACACACACACACAACACACACACACACAACACCACACCCCAACACAACACACACAACACACACACACACACACACACACACACACACACACACACACACACACACCCACACACACACACAACACACCCCACACCACACACCACACACAACACAACACACACACACCCACACACCACACACAAACAACACACCACACACCCCAACACAACACACACAAACACACACACACACACACACACACACACACCACACCACCACCACACACACACACACACACACACACACACACACACAAAAACACCCCCACAACACACACACCACACCAACACCACACACCACCACAACCACACACACCACACACACCACCACACAAAACACACACACACACAACAACACACACAAACACACCCACACACACACACACACCCCAAAACACCTGGGTTTCCTGTGGGAATATTTCAGGCAACTTTGTGCCCGTGGCCACGCTATGCGCCGCCACTAATAAAACCCCGTTGTCGCCCTTTTCGCCATCTGGTCTATGATGCTGTTGCTGGCAGCGCAGAGGGGTAATGAGGCACTTGGGGTTGATCGGGTATTGTGTGGGAACTTGTCTAGGTGGTTCTTAAAAGTTCAAGGTTAATTTTCCCTTTTGAGTCAGCAGGTGTTGGGCATTTGCATGAAGAGGTGTGGCCTCTTATAGCGAAAGCTTTTTTTCTTTGAGCGTTTTGACCTTGTACTTGCTCGGGGGTAACCCCTTTAATATGGCAGAGCAGACCCGTGGGGTGTTTTGCTAGACGAATTTTCAAGTTTTTACAGATTTTCCGGTCAATTTTTTGTAGATGTATAATAACGTACCTTTCTCTACGCCTTTTAGTGAAAAAAGGTCGATTTTCACGTAATTTTTCCCCAGTAGTCCAAAGTCGGACGTCAAATATCTATCGGTGAAAGATCGTTTACGTTTAAAGTGTTTGTTTCTCCCCTGTCGCCTGGACTCCAAGCGCAAAAATACTCCAACAAGGTATCAAGTGACTTGTATAATTCAGCATAGGAAGCCTTCACGGCCCGGGAAAGTGCGAAGGATCCGCCCCGGCTTGGCCTTTTTTACCACTTTTTGTATATGTTGGAAAAAGTTTCCGTCACAGCTGAGGGTAATTCCTAGGTCTTTATATGCCCCTTTGGGTGTCTATATGGACCGTCCGTGCTGAAAAACGTGGTGCTTGTTTTAATTCCCCCTGAACGTAATGTATATGCTCAAATTTGTTTCTTTGGGGGACATTTTATTTTGCTTCCCCACGAGTAAAAGGGGATGCCAGATGTTTGTAGTTTTTCGGCATCAGAACTGAAAAATTCCTTCAGTACCCTGGTGTCATCAGAAAAAAAAAGAACAAAAGACGAGGAAAGACGTGTCTTTTTATGTGGAGATGTGGATCAAAATGCAGAGGCCAAGGCCCCGATCCCTGTGGCACTCCATGTTGACCACTGACGACTGGACACGCACCGCCAGCCGCTACACACTGCCCCCTGTCAGAAAGGAACGATGCAGCCCACCCCGAGTTTCCAGTAATGCCATTTGTGTATCTTTGTAGTAAAATGCCGTGGTTCCCTTTGTCAAAGGGCTTTTGAAAAATAAAAGATAGCCCACATCAACTTTTGTTATTTTCCCCAGTTTTCTAAAATTTTTTCATAGTGGGCGAGAGTGGGAGAGGATGAACGCCCAACGCGAAAGCCTTTTGGTTTCTTGGTTCATTTTTTTTATTTTGTTCGAGATATTGAGCCGTTTTAACTTTTTCTCCCCCAAGATTTTAAATAATGGGGGAGGTTTTAAGGGCAACTGGTCGATAATTTTTGTTCTGTCTTCGACCCTCCCTTTGGATTGGTGTGTGTTGGCACTTTTTATTGCTTTGGTTTTTCGGATTTTAATGAGTTCTATAAAAAGAGAGCAAAGGGAAAGCTCAGCTCTTTAGCCAACGTTTAAAGGGAAAAAGCAGGGAAGTGGTCAGGTCCAGCTGCCCATTAGTACAACTTTTAATTGTCCTTCTGAGTCTCTGCTTAAAGTTATGTCCGTCAGTTTTATGGCAGTCAGTACCTTGGCGAAAAAAGTCCATAGGTGAGTTGTTTTTTTGTCTTTCACGGGGTGCGAAGACACTTTTGTATGGAGAGTAGTTTTTCAACAAACCCTTGGGTTCTTTTTGGTTCTGCCGTCTGAGTCAGTCAGTGGGCAAAAACTCGCTCTCATTACTGATTGTTTGCGGGAACTTGTAAAAATATTTGGGTTTATTTTATAATGCCCCAGCTTGTATTTTTTTCCGGTCATCTTCTAATTTAAAAGACTTTTTTAAATTTTTTTTTATAATGGAAATTTTTTTTCAGTTTGTGTTAGTATTTCCCTGTTGTTTGGGGTTCTTGAGTTTTTTTTTAGTTTTTTTCTCCTTCCCTCAGAACTTTTTGGTCCCTTGGTATGTTTCCCCTTTAAAGGGGGGGGTCTTTTAACGTCTCTCAAAGGTACATTTTTCTCTGATATTTCCAAGCATTTTGTCGTCAGTATGTCGTTTTTGACCTCAGAGTCGCAGTCTTCATGAGTGGTCCCCTTTTCTAACCCCCCCGGGCTCTCCTTAAACTTTCCCACAGATGACTCGCTGTGAAAATTTTATTCGGCTGAAATTTGGGCTTGTTGTGTGCATGGGATTCTAGGTTCATATTTTAGATCGCTGGGCGCAGGGTTATGATGTTAATTGAAGATTTGTTTTGTTTACAAATTTAAAGTTAGGTCATCATTGTTTTTCATCACAAAGCCCGTAGTTGTCACCCCTTTTGGGAGTTTTATGACTTTTTTGTAAACAGAAATCCTCCGCAAAGTTCAAAACAGCTTCTGCCCGGTCCGATGTCCCCTTTTCCCCCCATATACACCTCCAAATCCCTCTATGACGGGAAGTTTTGATCACCATGACATAATGGTAGGCAGGGTGGGGGTAGTGATTTAATTTCTTCCTAAAAACTTTTTTATTGGTCATTAAAATTTTTTTGTTGGGCCGCTGGGGGCCTTTATATATTTATATATCCCAAAACAAGGTCTTTAATGTATAGTACCAGGGGTTCTGTGTACAAGTTTGATTCTGGGGGAACTTGTGTCCCAGTGCAAAAGGGGATCCCGTAAGTGATGGGCCCGCCTTTTTTTTTTTGTTTTGGTCTGTCCGTTCTATATGGTACAAATTTGGGATTTTTATTTTAGTTCTCTGATTTCTTCTGTTTTGGTGTTTTCTGTTAGGGAATTATACAGGCTTTTCAGTTTTTGCCCTTTCTGTGATAATTTTTT
>JACEEZ010009391.1:80000-145000 GCA_016584305.1 Chionoecetes opilio | reverse complement strand
TAGTGTGGTGTTTAATGTTGCCACTTGATTCAATGAACTTTACTGAATAAGGAAGCTAGTTAAAGTCTTAGAGCCAGTATGGTCAGTTATTAATGTGTGCAATGGGGTATTTTATGTTAGTGGCATATCTTATATCAGAGTTTCTTGTATTTTTTAAGAGGTATATCTTTCCCTTGAGATTAGTTTCATGCCCAAAAGTTGAATGTTATGCCCCTGAAATAAGAATCATGCCCAAGAGTTGAATGTTATGCCCCTGAAATAAGAGTCATGCCCAAGAGTTGAATGTTATGCCCCTGAAATAAGAGTCATGCCCAAGAGTTGAATGTTATGCCCCTGAAATAAGAGTCATGCCCTTCAGAGAAATGTAATCACAGGTAACACGGCTGGTGTCATACGTGCGTGCGGTGCTCACCAAGAGACGGCTGGAGTCCTTTGAGATTCAGGTGACGTCCTTGGAAGAGGCCACCACGGAAATCCTGAGTCCTGTGGTGGAGATGATCTGTGACACCCTGCCGGAGCTCGCCCAGTCCCTCAACAAGCTGGTGGTGGCCCTGGAGCTGGATGGACAACAGGTGAGGAGTGACGGAGGCCTGCTTCTGGCACTGAGTGGTTTTTGTCGATGCTCTTTATAATTTTGAGTTTTGCTGCTCAATCAGTGTTGCACTATTTTTTAGTTTATTTGTTGGTAAGTCAATACATTTATTCATACCAGTCTATATTTCTATCATAGTAACTATCAATCTTATCTTCTTGCTATAGTCATTACTTATTACGTATATCTAGTCTAGTAGCGAAGTAAGGACAACATTTAGAAAAAGAAATCTTAGAATTGGATCACTCATACTTAATCCATATCCTGTATTGTATCAACCATGGTTTTATGATCCCCTTCCTCATGTTGGTGATGCTGCTTGTTGTTGCCACAGGTGATGCAGCTGTGTGAGGTGCTGCAGGAGGCCCCCCACGTGAGGGTGCTGCACCTGCCCCACCTGGCCTGTGGGCTGGAGGGGCTGAAGGCTGTGGCGCGCCTCGTGGAGACCAACCCTCTCATGTCCCTCAACCTGGCGGGCTCCCTCAGCTCTGGCACCCCGGTAAGTGTCTTGGCCAAACACCAACGTAGTTCAGTGATTTAAATTTAGAGGAATGTATTTCAGCATTAACTATGTTGTAATGACGTCATTAACCCCTTCACGCCCAGATCTTTTCTTTGCTATATAAAATTGTGTGTTGTTAGCCATAAAATTACAATGAATATCTGAATATACCAAATTAGTTAGTGGACAAGGGTACTAAACAGGTCATATCAATAAAATATTGCTTATAGTCACTAAAAATCGTCTAATGGTACCCAAATTACAATGGAAATTACGTTCTGGGCCTCAAGGGGTTAAAAGCTACTCTATGTGGATCTGCAAAATCTGTTGATTCATTGTTGGATAGGCAACCAAGACCCATAGCCATGATGTAGGGGAGTGATTTTTCATTATGGCATTCTCTGTGTTTTGCAGGTGGAGGAGCGGTGTGCAGGGACAGGCGCGAGCACTCCCTCCCCCACCCGTGACGACCCCTCCCCTGCCCCACTCTCCTTCTGGAACTTTACTGACGCCCAGGGCAACACGCGCTCCGTCTTCAACTCGTTGCCCCGCTCCTTCTACCAGTCGCTGCCCCGCCGAGGAAGGCTTCACTCCCTCTCAGCAGACAAGCGCAACTCAGACTCCACCCTGCTCCAGCGCACCTCCTTCCCCCCGCCCACCTGCAGCCCCTCCATACACGCCAACGGCTTTCATGAGGTAGAGGCCTTTTTTATGCAGGCATGAGCAGAGTGCCCTAACATATTCTTGGTATTTGGAAGACATGATTAACCAGCTTGAAGGAATGCCTTTATTTATCACCTTTTCAGTACACCCACAAACATCCCTCCACCCCCTAACACATGCTATTCTGCAGCAGAAGTCACTTTTTTATAAAACGGTGAAGAAACAAAAGCTGAATAACATCTGAACAGTTATTCTGAAATTTGCCACACTTCTCTCTTCTTAAATACAATATATCTTTGCTCCCCATAAATTCAAACATCCCCTCCTCACACAATCCTCTCCCCCTATGTCAGGTATCTGTGTATAAAGCAGATATGACCACTTCCCATATATTTAACATTGAAACCCTGCTATCAAATCCCTCTAGTAAGATTCAGTCATTCTAGAAGCACATTACTCAAATCCAAAATTTCACTAATAGTTTATTGGTTTTCACATATCATTAATAAATTCAAACATTCCTCACCCATTTTACAAATCTCCTCAACACCAGATCTTCTCAGCATTCCGCAACCCCATGTCCCGGGTGTGTCACCTCAACATCAGCAAGTGCACGTTGGGGGCCGAGGACCTGGTGTGTCTTGGGGAGACGGTGCGCTTCACCCGCTGCCTCTCCTCCCTCAGGATGGAAGGGCTGTCCAGGATGGCAGAGATCATCCCGGTCCTCATTGCTCTCCAGGTGAGTGGGGGCAATGGGAGGAGTGAGTGGGAACAGTGTGGGTGACGAGGGACAGAATTTGTGGTGTTGTTGATGAAGGGACGAATGGGATGGCAGTGAGAGATAGGGATAGTCTTGTAGATAGGGATAGTCTTTGTAGTCTTTTTTTTTTTTTTTTTTTTTTTGTATGTGTCAAATTAATGTATGAACTAGTTGCTTATAATTCAGTTTTACCTGTTTATTCAGTTTATAGGCTCAATACTTGATAAAGTAATATTTTGGACCATATATCGTGATTATTATAATTATAGAAAGTGTATGTTGTGGTCAATAAAATATCTATCTATCTATCTAGACGAAGCCATGCCATGAGTGAAAGATCTCATGAGTGTTTTAGATTATGGATGATATAAAGAGTGAGAGCAGCACAAGGTGTCATTGGGATAATGATTGATGATTGGCTGACAAAGTTTAATACCAAGGGAACTGAATGTTTGAGTGGAGTGATGAGGGGTGTCAGCTATGTGTACTGGGCAGTCGATGTGTGATGGGGAAGAGGTAGGGAATGGGTGGCATGAGAGGGTGGTATGTAGATGTAAGGATTTGATGAGTAATAGAAGGATGAGTAAGGGAGGATGTGTAGCAGCTGAACGTACAAGTAATGCCAAAACGGAAAATTCCATGGTGTATCTTGCCATCTTCTCCCTGCCTCACAAGCCACCTTTAACTGGTCTTCCTGTTTTACCTCTTTCTACTCCCTTTTTCCCTCAGTCTCTTTTTCTTCTTTCTGTTTAACGTCAGATTTTCACATAATATTTTATGAGGTTAGATGGCCGATGATACGATTCCAACTATCTCTATCTGTTGCCTCTACTTCTTCAATGCACAATGCTGCCAGATCCTCTTCAACACACTGCCTCCATGTCTTCCTTGGCCTGCCCGGTGGACGGCGATCTGCTGGAACTTCCACTCTTAACAGCTCTCCCTAATGCTTCACCACCTTCTCTCCTCTTCACGTGCCCAAACCACCTCAATCGCCTTACTCTCAACACTGTACTCAGCTCCTTCAATCAATCCCTCAGTCTCAATTATCTCAATTATCTTATGCGCTCTCCTAACAATATCTTGCTTTTCTTCTTGTTTCCTTTAACTTTCTCTCCTTTTTGTTTCTACATCTGTGGTACAGCTAAGTGATCTTGCTTTTCTGGTGTCAAAAGTCAGTCAGTCAACCAAACAGTCATTCTCATCTTCCTTTCCTAAAGCCCTGACTCATGTCCCTTATTAACCCCCCAGGAGAACACCAGCCTGCAGCTCCTGGACCTCACCTCGCCTCACATCCTGCTGGGGGACGCGGCACTACAGGTCACCCTCACGGCGCTGGCCAAGAACAGGTCACTCAGATTCCTGGTCCTCAATGGCTGGACGATACAGGTTGAGGTAGGTCATGATTAGGCAGTTCTAATGCAAAAGAGGGAATGATTTCTACTCAACCCTCCTGAGTCCAGAATAACCCTTGAGTAACATTTTGTCAGTCCTTTCCAGTGGTAGTGAGTGGAGAAGACTGAACAAGCTGGGTTATTTTGCTTCCTCCCTGTGTTTTACATCAACCTTTTACGATGCAGCTGTGTATTTGTGTTCACTGTTGTCCTCTTCAAAACAAAGATCATGATTTTGATACCAGATTTCTTTTCTTGAAATCTTTCATATTAAAGTATTTTTTTGTATGCATGTATATTGGAACAATAGAACTGTTGCATACATGGCATCTGAATGTGTTCATGTTTATTCAGGATTACTCCTATCTGCACCATAATTCATATGAAATAATCCAATGGTGTTGAGGCACCGCTCATTTTCACCACATAAATGATTGTGTTACTGATTCATACCAGTCAGACAAACATACCTTGTGCATGGCCAAAAAACTTTTTCTTGGATTTGAATTTTCTATTGTCACCCATGATACAGTAATGAGTAGCCTCATTCCATTATGTGGAAACATGTTTCTCATATTCATGCTCTGGAAAACCCATTCATGATGCATTTCACATCAAAAGTGATTGTTGACATCACTTTTCAAATGGTAGTACACACGTGTTCCTGGATTCAAGAGGGTTGATACGTTTTAGAACATTTTATTGGGGATGAGTGTGTGTTGTGTCCTTTGTAGTATGAGGTGTGGTGCTGCAGCAACTCTTACGCCTCACTCTTTCTCTCCTATATTCATTACCAGAAATGTATAAGCATTTCACCCATCACCTGCATCCCTCACACCACTCACCACCTGACCCCCCACACCACTCACCACCTGCATCCCCCACACCACTCACCACCTGTTCCCCCACACCACTCACCACCTGACCCCCCACACCACTCACCACCTGACCCCCGACACCACTCACCACCTGCATCCCCCACACCACTCACCACCTGACCCCCCACACCACTCACCACCTGACCCCCCCCCACACCACTTACCACCTGACCCCCCCCCCCCACTCAACCCCCCCCCCCCCCCCAACACTTACCCCCCATCACCCTGCTGCCCTCAGAGTGAGCGGTCAGTGCGGGAGATGACACAGTTCCTGGCGGTGACGGAGCTGCAGCACCTTGACCTTGGCAGCTGCAGGGTGATGGTGACAGTGCATGAAGGGGTGTTGGCGCGCCTCTCCCGCCAGGACGACCTGCTGTCAGCCCTGCAGGAGGGTGTGCCGGCTCTCCACAACAACACCCTCGCCTTCCTCAACCTGGACAACTTTGAGGCAAGTATTGGGGTGATGCAGGAGGGCAAGGAATGTGTTGCAAAGTAAGAAGAAGAAGGGATATTAAAGAGAGAGAAGTAGAAAAAAGACATCTTAGTAATATGTATGAGTGAGGTTTTTTAGTGAAAGAGAAGGAATGTGTTGCAAGGTAGGAAGAAGAAGGGATATTAAAGAGAGAGAGAAGTAGAGTAAAGACATCTTAGAAATATGTATGAGTGAGGTACTTAAGCGAAGGAGACAAAGGATAGAGAATATAGGCAAGAAAAGTTGTTGTAGACAGGGAAGGAAAATATGATACTTAAGGAAGGAAAGATTGAAGGAGTTGTTGAAGAGATGACATGAAGGAAACACTACTTACTTGTAGGCAAAGGAGAAGAAGGAATAAGGGGAGGAAAGCAGAAAGAATGCAGTAGTAGTAGTAGTAGGGGGAAACAAGTGAAGTACTGATTCATATGGCATTCTAAATTCTGTTTGGTCATGAAGTAAACTGTAAAATTAATATTCACATATGTTATGAAGAGTCTCCTCATTATTGCACAGCACATATCTGTCTAGCTCAGGACAGTTAACATTAGTGCAGCACATGAAACGTTGGTGCAAGGTTTAGTACAGGCTTACATTGCACATGTTGATGCTGTAAACAACATAAAGTAATGCAAGTCCTCTCTCTCTAATGCATTCCTTCTTCAGGTGACACTAAACAACAAAGTGGTGCTGCGAGGACCTCAACTGCTCTTCTTGCTGCGTCACCTCCCAAAGCTGGTGGAGGTGTCGCTTGCCTCCAGCCTGGGCTCGGATGTAATAGACGATGCCACCACCCACCGCCTCTTCTCCCTCATGTCTGGCACCTTCCCATTCCTGCGCCGCCTCACCCTGTCTGGCTGGGTCTTCTCCCTCGACAACTGTGAAAAGGTGAGTGACTTTTTGTGCTGTCACTCAAGTCTTTCTCAGCCCTGCACTTGCCTTCTTGGTATCCATGCTTTTTATTGTGTCTTTGTTCTCCATTGAAGGAGTGTGTCATGTGTTTGTGGATGGAGGGGTGAGAAAAGTTAGGGTGAAATAATCTCTAATAAGGTTATCTCCTTGTCAGGTGATGAGAGCTGCAGGAAAACATCTGCGCGGCAGTCAGCTGCGTGAGGTGTTCCTTAGTGGTGTTGAGGTGAGGGAGTCCAGCGGGACACCCGGCCTGGAACACTCCCTGCTGGCTGCCCTCACCACCAATCTGCACCACCTCACCCTCATCTCCCTGGCAGGCCTCAAGCTCACCCCCATCAAGGCTGCTGTCTTTGGCAAGGTGAGGCTGTCTTGAGGCAGTGATGTGATGAACAGTGTAGTGTGCCAAGGTTGTAAGACAAGGTTGTCTTCGGGTTAAAGTATAATGTGGCAAGGTACTGATTAAATGTCAGATTTTATGTGAAGCTTTAGGTTGTAGTTTTGTTATATGGGTCGTTTATCTATGGGTTGCCTCCGCCTGCCATCACAAACAATAAAAACACTTTATCAAACTTTATTAAACTCAGTCCAAAGAGAGCATAATATATTGATACAAAAACAACATTGAATGAACATGGAAAATCCTACTGATGTATTGCTGAGAGCAGACACAGCTGCATAAAATATTTTATAAATGCCATGTTTTCACATTGGAAAGGCAAGCTTTTTATATCCTTGCTGATGAATTGTGCCACACCGTCCTTGTTTTCTTTATGCTTCATGACCTTTATTGCACATGTCACAAACATTTTTATTTGATTATCTCCAATTTGAATTTCCTAACTTTAGAAAGTATCTAAATAGAATAGCTACATGAGAAATATTAGTTTTACATGATTCACTGATATTATGTTACGTCTATTGTCACTTTACAAACTTTTCTTGTGTTCATTGCATCGTGAATTTCTGCTGTAAATGTATTATAAATCTATTATAAATGAAAGAAACTTCGCAAGAAAATGTATTATAAATCTTAAGCTGACCTGGACAGAAATCCCTAACCATGGAGTAGAAATTTGAAATGCCTGAAACGTTTGAGTTGGAGCACTTATCTTGGGCCACTACATCACACTATTTATTGCTCCATCACACTGTTAACCTCACATAACATCTGTTTATCTGCCCATGTGTTACCTTGCTGCCTCTAACACGTCATCACCCTCCTCCTCCCCACCCTAGACCATGCGGGACAAAATGGCGTCATCAACTGTGGAGATAGAGACCCGAGGGCTGGGCTACCCGGCAGTCAAGGCGCTGCGTCAGGCCCTCACCGACGGCGGCCGCTATGAACTAGAGTTCCTCGGTGGCCCCTCAAGCACTTACAAAGTAAAGAAGATTGACCGTCGTGAGAAGTTGATCGGCAAGTGGGCGTGCATCTCCACCCTGGATCGCCTCACTGAGCTGTGAAGGTGAGCCTATTACTGATCCCCCTTAGACACAGGCTGGCTGTTGTCCTTAGTGCACAGCTGAAAGATTTCCCAACTTGATGGAAATGTTTGTCTCATTTCATTATGAGACCTCAATCCACCCAGCAAAGAATTGGTATTGTGGCGCCCCCCTTTATAGCTTTATAGCTTTGACGTTAACTCGAAGGGCTCCACAATCCTGGCTATTACGCTGCCACCGCCCACAATAAGTGGGAAAAAAAATATATAAGATTAAGAAAATATGTAAGTACTAATGGGTCTGAATAACAACTCGTTATCAGAATCTTAGTATATTGTCACTTTACTGATTCACCAGTAATTACTTCCCAACTCCTTCTTAACATAATGTCTTAACATAATGTCTTAACCTAATGTCTTAACTTAATGTCTTAACTTAATGTCTTAACCTAATGTCTTAACATAAATACATACTTAATGCTAACAACATCGACACGACGCGACTCTCAGCTCGTGCTCAAAACGTAACCCTATAACTCCTTCACCCTAAATCACTGAGTAAATGTCCCGTCACACTGGTTCTCTGTGTAACTTGCCCGTCACACTGATTCTCTGTGTAACTTGCCCGTCACACTGATTCTCTGTGTAACTTGCCCGTCACACTGATTCTCTGTGTAACTTGCCCGTCACACTGATTCTGTGTAACTTGCCCGTCACACTGATTCTCTGTGTAACTTGCCCGTCACACTGATTCTCTGTGTAACTTGCCCGTCACACTGATTCTCTGTGTAACTTGCCCGTCACACTGGTTCTCTGTGTAACTTTCCCGTCACACTGATTCTCTGAGTAAAGTATCAATACCCACACACTCCAGCTATGAAACAAAGCCTTAGCTGTATCCTGGTGTATCCAGGGTCGTTCACAGCTGTTCCCACTGCTCACCGCCGCTCACCCCGCCGGCTTCCCACCGCCAGCTTCCCACTGCTACCTTGAAACCCTTATAAAGGGTTGATAGCCTCACCTCCCCACACGTCTTACCACAGCTTACACGTGGACCGAAAGACAACTAATATGGCTCCCTGCCCTCCTTCTTGCCTGGCCCGCTGACGTCACCAGCTACCGTCGGCACAACATATGTCAAAATATATTTATATATAGTGATTCAGAACTGAGGAGTGAAGGAAAATTACGCATTTAATTACTCGACATTTATATATTACTTTACCCCCTCCCACTCAACGTAAACTCTTCGTCAATCATGAGTCAAAAGTTTTAACCCATTTTCCCGCGTAACAGTATGAACTTATGTTCAGGAGTTTATATGACTCATCATACAGGTGACTTTTTCTTTTTTTTTTCTTTTCTTTTCTTTACATCACAAAGGACTGGCAAGGGCAAAAAGGGAAGGCTTTGAAGGGCAAAAGAAGAAAGGAAGCTTTTGAAGGGCAAAAAAACGAGAGTAACAAAAAGCTCGCTTAGTTGCCAGTCCCTATAAAGAAGACAGTAAGAGAATATAAAAAGGGGGGTGGGCCAATTTAATTCGGGAGGTGTCTTGTTACTCCTCTTTTGAAAAGATTGAAGTCATGGGAAGGTGGAAAAATAGAAACAGGAAGAGTTCCAGAGTTTAGCAGTGAAGGGGCCTAGCAGCCCTCCTCTCCTGTACGTGTGTTGGGGAGGGAGTACAATACCACAGTGAAGGGGCCTAGCAGCCCTCCTCTCCTGTACGTGTGTTGGGGAGGGAGTACAATACCACAGTGAAGGGGCCTAGCAGCCCTCCTCTCCTGTACGTGTGTTGGGGAGGGAGTACAATACCACAGTGAAGGGGCCTAGCAGCCCTCCTCTCCTGTACGTGTGTTGGGGAGGGAGTACAATACCACAGAAGACCAGGAATGAGCAGTGCCACAATTATATAGGGTACAGAGGCAATATATTCGTGAGAGTACAGAGGTATTATATAAGAAGCTTTTGGAGTCAGTCATTTTTCTTTGTTTATTGTGCTTACTTTCTACTCAAATTGTGAAGTTCACCTTGTAATGAAGAAGGATATTGATTTGTTTAGTGTTTGTTGGGAACAGTGAAATATCCAAGGATTGGCAGGAAATATGCCAATTATATATGCTTTATGCCTCCAAGGAAGGGTAAGATGGAGAGAAGGCCCTTTGTGAACCACCGATACAGAAGTCTGTTCAATAAAGCTAGAAAGCTGTGTGGACAGTGGTGGTTCTTGCTTTCCTTGTTTCAGCAGACCTGCTTATGCTTCTCTGAACCCTTGGTGTTATGGCTCTCGGAGATAAGCAAAGATGCGAGTACATACCAGATGTCTGGTGCCAAGCAAAGCTCAGCAACGCGTCATTACTGCCAGTTATTATTATGTTGCCAAAATATCCTTGAGGATATTTTCATTCTCAAGATGGATCCTCCATCAAACAGCAGTCAAAGTTGCTTTGAACCAAAGTTTCTACCATTAACTTCAGTTAGGAACCAAAGACCAAGTTTATAGATGTACTTAGCTCACATCTCACTGCTGGTGCAGGCTGCTGAAATATTTACAGCCATTATGACGATTGCAACTCATTTCCATCCAGCAAATATTTGAAATATTTGTTCATATTTATTGTTGTTTTTATCATGTTATCATTACAGTATGCATGTGCAGTTCCCATATGTTGAACATATGATTATGGACATGATATTTTTTTCATAGTCGTTGTCTCATGACAGGTCATGAGTACTGCAGCCGGTACACAAAGCTGTCACCCGACAATCCGTGCTGTGATGGTAGACACCCCCTCCCCCCCTCCCCAGGGGAAGCTGCAGGGCCAGCAGGAGCCTCAAGCGGGGGTGGAAGCCTCACGTCAGAATCTCAGAAGCCGTGGAGAGATGGGTTCCCGTGCTGGGTTTGGGTGTTGATGTTATATTCTGGTGTCCAGCTGCTGCTGTTCCCATAATGTATCCTTGCACTGTGATGATGTAGCAACCCGGAGGTCTTACGAGTGTGATATACTGTAGCATTAATTATGTGCATCTTGTTTGTGTGTGTGTGCATAAGGGAGTATGGCTGTGTGTGTATATATGGGTGTGTATGAGTATGGGTGTGTGTGTGTGTGTGTGTGTGTGTGTGTGTGTGTGTGTGTGTGTGTGTGTGTGTGTGTGTGTGTGTGTGTGTGTGAACTATGTTGGCAGCAATAATCAGAGGATATAGACCCACATGCAGGCTTGGCATCATTGGTGCTGTGTTAAGAGGCATCCTACAAGAAGTATTTATTTATAGGAGTTCATGGGGCATCCTACAGACTGTCTCACGCTTTTGAGTAAACAAGAGGCAACTTTTAGGGTCAGAATATGCAATGATGTTTCCCGGTTTTTTGTGCCAAATCCAACAGATGCATTTATCCCTGCCCTCTTTGTCCCATGGCACTAGAGATTGCAGGAAGGGGATGACGGGCACTTGACCTGACACCCCTCTGTGCTAGGGAAAAGTGAATTGTCACTTGCGGGATTGGCTGGGCGGTGAGGTGCCGTGTCTGAGCATTACCAGTGAAAACAGCAAATAGAGTGACAACAACAATAAGTGCTTCCTCATAGCCAGCCAGGTGCTCCACAAACCTCCTTGTGCTTCCTATCAGGACTTTGCCTTATTTTCAGACACTCAGCTGAAATAGAAGGAGCCTTGGTGCTTTATCTGATGCTGGCATACAAAGGGATAGAACATCAGGTTTTGTTTCACTGGTGGTAAGATGTGAGGTATGTGGTGGCTTTTTGATATTTTGGCTTTAAGCATTCTTGGACTAAGAAGGATTGCAAAGGAACTGGAAAGGTTGGTTTAGAATAGTGATAGCTTAGAACCTAAAGACAAAAATTAGAACATGATAATTTATAAAGGTAATAGTTAAGGAAATCAATCAGTTTAAGAGAGGGTAGTACTTCAGACCCAAGCTGTAGTGCTAACGTGATAAGAATTGCAGTATAAAAAAGTGCTTTATTTGGCGTTGAACTGTACTGGCCAGTGCTCGGTTGTCATTGAAGTTTAAAAGGTTTATGTGTATAAACTATAAACATATAGTGCTAGGGGAAAATTGTTGAATTGTTTTTAGTGACAATCATTCCTTGACATCAAGCCACCAGGGATATGGCTGGTGTAAGTAATTTATGCTGGAGATAAATTCTGGGAAGCCTAATGAAAGAATTAATAGGATATATGACTGTAGTTTAGATGTCATTGCTGTTATTACTGTATATAATTTTTGGTAGTGGGTAGATGCCATATGTGTTTGTAGTCATCTTATTGTTATAGTGATGCAACAGAAACAAGTCATGGTAATAACTCAATGTACCTGGTCAGTCATCAGGTAAACCCCAACCCTCCCTTGCATGCCCACCACGCCAGGCCGCCACTCGTACCCCCGCACAACACTCCGCCACCCACTACATCTTTAAATTTGCAGAAATGTGTTACTGTATTTGCACACATACAAAGACATCATCCTTCACCAGTGTTAGATGTCATTCCATATGTGTTTCCTTTCTGTTTAACTACTTGCATACACTAACAGACAGACAGACAGGTGATGACAAGCTTAACACAGCCTTCAAGACAACATATTGCACTACCAAAACACATACACTACACATACACATGCCCACATTTGGATTTTTTGTATGCTGTTTATAGAACTTCTCCAGCCTATTTCACCATGGCCACATCTGTAACAATGTTAATGAGATAGTTTCCTCTTTATCAGATTTTATGGTGGTATAAGTTAATGTGGTTAGTAGTTTATTGACTTCAGACAGTTGATGGTTGTTTTGTCTTTCTGGTTTCATTGTGAATACACCGCAGTGTCAAGAGTGGAATAACATCACTTTGTCCTGTAGGTTTATATTTGTGATAATGTCTTTTTCTTTATTAATTACTATATTGTTGATACTACCAATACTACTCTGCTATTGTTCTTATTACCACAACTAATTAACCAACCAACCACTGCTACTACATACTATACTACACAAGTCTACTACCTATACTCTTACTACTACTACTACTACTACACAAGTCTACTACCTATACTCTTACTACTACTACTACTACTACTACACAAGTCTACTACCTATACTCTTACTACTACTACTACTACTACACAAGTCTACTACCTATACTCTTACTACTACTACTACTACTACTACTACTACACAAGTCTACTACCTATACTCTTACTACTACTACTACTACTACACAAGTCTACTACCTATACTCTTACTACTACTACTACACAAGTCTACTACCTATACTTTTACTACTACTACTACTACACAAGTCTACTACCTATACTTTTACTACTACTACTACTACACAAGTCTACTACCTATACTTTTACTACTACTACTACTACACAAGTCTACTACCTATACTCTTACTACTACTACTACTACTACTACTACCTACACAAGTCTACTACCTATACTCTTACTACTACTACTACACAAGTCTACTACCTATACTTTTACTACTACTACTACTACTACTACACAAGTCTACTACCTATACTTTTACTACTACTACTACACAAGTCTACTACTTATACTTTTACTACTACTACTACTACTACTACTACACAAGTCTACAACTATTACCGTGACCTACACCACCACCTTCAAAATGTAGAGACAGAAGATATAAGACACAAAACAGGACAATCATAGCGTACTCAGAATTTTCATGGCAGTTGAGTGAGTACCTAGTCCATAGTTAGTGAAAACACAATAGCAAATGACCTATTTTTTCAAACCATACCAGTCCCTTCAGGCCAATAGGGAGTCCCATGCATAGTTCAGCACCAAGACTGAGATTCATGCTAACTTCAAACCTGTCACGGTCACCATCATCACTATCTGTTGTGCATGTCACCGCCAACGTCACCATCAGCGCCACACCTCCCTCCCCTCTGCTACATGTCACCAGACTGACTACTGATCTAAAACCCCTTCAGGATGTTTCTTCAGGGAATTAAAAGTACCTGACCCTCATTTTTTGTGTGTCTTTTGTACTACATACTAGTGGGTGGTGGTGGTGGTGGTGATTTGTGCATGCGTGTCCCTAAGCAGCTCAGATTTAGTGAAGTCAGTTGCATGGGGAGGTTAAAATTCAATATAACCCAAACGGTTTGTGGTTCAGGTTTCTGCAGCAAATTTGAGATGAATTACAATAACCAAAAATTCCCTAGCAAGGCCTGTGTGTCGCTACATGTAGCAAGGAAATCCTCAGAGGCTTTTCGCCATTCATGTCATTTTTCTTCAGCCCAACGACTTAATATTATGAATCATTTTCACTTTAAATTTTTGTATATGTCTTAGAGAAATGTTTTATAATAATTACTAGGACTCTTAGAGATGCATTTGCTAATACTCACTTATCCTCAGCCCCTAAAGATGAGGCTTTAAAGATGTACATTGTCAGGTTTTGATCTTCCTTCTCTCCTCGCTCCTTCCCAGCATGACCTGTGATCTGCAGGATCTCAGCAGGTCTGACCTGTGATGGGGTCACTCAAAGTCATGTTTGTGGAACAGCACCCTTCCTCTTTCCTCCCTTCCTCAGGTAGACTATTGGAAGAGGAATTGACAGCATTTATATAGAAATTATGTTACGTCAGTTACTAGAGAGTGACGAGTGACTCTAGCTCACCCATAAACATCAGAGAAGACAGATCTACACTTATCACAGTCACCTGTTTGCTGCCTGACAACGCCACACATCCACACAGCCATTGAGGCAGCAGTGTCATGTACATATACATAATGGAAACTAATTGAATTACATAAGGAGAAAATTAATTTTGCCTTGTTGACATTGATAGTATTTTACATCCCAATAGTTCATGTTGATGTTACATATATATTATATATACAGATATTTATGATACCAGAGTCTTCTTTATATGTTCAATAGAAGCAACAGTATCTATGTTAGAGCTTCTTCAAACACGTGCATTATTTTATTTACGTACGTATGGTAATTATTATTCTCTTATGCACACTTGTTTAATTTTATCCAAGTTTCAAGCAGATTATTTAAGTCTGTGGGGTGGAGAAGCCCAGGCATTGTGTAATGTTTTGCTAGTCACCGCCATGCAGGGGGCTCCGAGGGGAGGGTGTGGGCTCGCAGGGCTGTGCTGCATGGGTGAATGTGTGTTTGCTGCACAAGGCTGCATCCAAACAGCCGATCTTCTCAAATGTATGTACATTCAGTTAACTTTTAAGACGTAGGTATACAGTGTGCTTATAATTTGTACAGATGTTTCCCTCGCATACTTTTATGTATAATTACGAGTATGCAGACTTTTCTTATGTACAGGTGTTCCCTCCCATGTGTGTTACTTTACATTTTGTACATTTCCCACTCTTCCCCTCCCTCCCTCCTCCCCATCACTGGGTGTACGATCTGTTACCACACCAGAATATGTACATTAAAGTCTGAGGTGTGTATGTGCACCTCATGTGATGGTGTACATCCAGATACAGGTGCACACGTAGCTTATAATGATACACCTACATCACACTGTGCACACAAACGCTCAGTAGTGCACACAATCAGTCCTTGGTGCACAGTCACTCAGTGGTGCACATGCCCCTCAGTATTGACAGGTTGTGCTTCCCAGCAAGCAACGTGATTGGAATAAATGTGAAAATGTGAAGTTGACTCTAATATCCTCAGAGAGAGAAAGAGAGAGAGAGTTTCAAACACGTGCATTATTTTATTTACATACGTATGGTAATTATTATTCTCTGATGCACACTTGTTTGATTTAATCCAAGTTTCAAGCAGATTATCTAAGTCTGTGGGGTGGAGAAGCCCAGGCATTGTGTAATGTTTTGCTAGTCACCGCCATGCAGTGGTAGGAGTGAGGGGGCAGAGAGAGAGACTATAATAGGGAGTGGGAGGAGTGGGTACGGTGGACAAGGAGAATGAGAAAGGAGTTGGAATGGAGAGGTTAGGATGGAGTAAAGCAGGAAGGAAAAGGGAAGAGCATTTAAACAGAAGTAGCCCAAGTCACCCACATTACAGATTATACTCTGAAAGATAAGGCCATTTTATACTCCAAATGGCCTGTTACATTCGCGCAATATATAGAATATATTTTTTTTCCACTGTTGAACAAATTGAATAAGTCTGGCACGATATAGTTTGAAATCATCCTCGGGATGACCCTAACCATTCTGAAGTTTGGTTGAAATCATTGCAAAAATGGAGGTGAAATATAATAATCAATCAATCATTAGGAGCATACGCCGGGGGGCGCGTCGCCTCGCCCACCCTACGACGCCACTACCGGGGGTCACCACGCGCGAGCTCCCATGCAGGCTCCTTGCCCATACCAAGCAGCTCTCGACAAGAAACATCAACTTGCCCCAGCCACGAGCCTTGTGGGCGCCCCCTTGGCCTCCTCCACACTGGATTGTCTCTTACAGATACAACCCGATGGGAAGGATCGGTTTCAGGGTAGCGTGCCACGTGCCCATATAGCCGAAGTTGGCGCTGACGGACTATGCAGGTAATAGGCCTCGATTCAGTCTCACGGTGCAATCGCTGATTTGACATGTAATCATCCCAGCGATACCCCATGATTCTGCGAAGACACTTATTACCAAAGGCATTGATTCGTCTCTTCAAGTCACTATTTAGTGTCCATGTCTCACAACCATAGAGTAAGACAGGGATCACAAGCGACTTGAAGATCCGGACCTTTGTCCTTCTGCACAGGTACCGACAACGCCAAATACTCCCGCTGAGCGAGTCCATAACACCGTGGGCTATGCCAATCCGCCGTAAGACTTCTTGACGTGACCCGCCGTCATTATGGACTGCGCTACCAAGGTATGTAAAACTTTCCAAGATCTCAATGTCCTCGCCACACGCATGAACAGACTGTACTGCTTCATCTAGTAAGTCTCCAAACACCTGGACCTTGGTCTTGAGCCAGGAGACCTCAAGTCCCAAAGGCTTTGCCTCCTCGTGCAGCGCCTCGAGAGCCATCACCAGGACCTCCAGCGACTCAGCAAAGATTACTGCATCATCGGCAAAAACAAGATCAGTGATCTTGGTGTTGCCGACGGATGCTCCACAATCACTTTGATCTACAACCTTGTCCAATACCCAGTCCATACAAGCGTTGAAAAGTGATGGGGCAAGGACGCACCCTTGCCTCACTCCTGTATTCACAGGAAAGAAGCTGGATACACCTGCCCCACACTTCACAGCACTCTCAGTCCCAGAATACAGACCAGTTATCAAACCAATAGTCCTTGCAGGAATCCCTCGAAGTCGCAGAAGATCCCAAAGTGACTCACGATGCACTGAGTCAAACGCCTTCTTGAGATCAACATAGGCTGCAAGCATCCCCTGTCGAAACTCACGTCGGCGTTCCACCAGGACACGAAGCGCTAGGATACGGTCCGTAGTTGACTTACCAGGCGTGAACCCAGACTGCTGAGGTCTCTGATGCTTCACCAGATGACTGCGAATCCGTGTCAGCAATAGATGGGCAAGCACCTTGCCTGGTACGCTGAGCAGTGTAATACCGCGGTAATTGTTGCAGTCCTGACGGTCCCCTTTTCCTTTCCAGATAGGGACGACCAGCCCCCTTTTCCAGTCAGGAGGAATGGTACCTGATTGCCACACGGCAGTCAGGACAGCATGCAACCCGCGGATCATGGCCTCACCCCCAGCTTTGAGGAGCTCCGCACTGATATTACAAACACCAGCTGCCTTTCCACCCCTCAACTTTGCTACAGCCTCTCTGACTTCGTCAAGAGAGGGTGTGGTTTCGTCAATGGGAGGATCGGCATCCACTGCCTGTAACCCAGTGGTGTGAAGCTGCTCAGTTGGAGGGTCCACCGTGAACAACTGCCCAAAGTACTCAGCCCAACGAGCCATCTGCCCATCCATGTCCGACACGAGGCACCCATCTGCTGTTCGAATAGCACTCGCCCAAGAAGGAGACTTGGAACGGAGCTTCTTCAGGGCTCGGTAGGCGGGTCAGAGGTCATTAGCATTCAAATGACCCTCGACATCCTCAGCGAGACTCCTGACATACCTTTCCTTGTCTCTCCCCAGCAGGGTTCTAGTCCGGCGTGACAGAGCCCTGTGCTGGTCCCGGTTCCCAAGATGATAAATGATAAATATAATAAGATGACCTAGAAATAGACCCCACAGATTAAGAGTCCAAGACGGGCAGGCTGAGAATTATTAAGAAAAAGACATCAGCCTGCTGTTCACAACACGGTCTGAGAGGATTTCAAAGTAGAGGAAATGAATGATTGATTTACATAATTATTATTATTTAATTTCATTTTTTTATATTATATAATTATTATTATTTCATTATTTATTTATTTAGTATTTTTTTTTTTTTTTGAGCCTATAGCTCCTGAAGACTATTAATACCCGGTATTTGTCGTGTAAAATATGCGTTGATATAGAGCTCCAGAGTCTAGTGGATAAAGAAAGGGAGAGAATGTTTTGAAGAAAATATCTGAGGAAATCTTAGCAAATATAGATAGTCACATTTATTGAAATCGCTTAAAATTTGACATTTTCTATGACTGCCAATCTGAGCATATTATGGTAAGTGTTAATGCTGCATTGTATTGATATTTATGGCGTGTACCAAACGTACCGACACGACACCGGAGGCATATTCCCTTTTCTGGAAGAGTACTATATGTAGCATTTACTCTTAAGCACGTCAGGATAGGTTACGTTAGGTTACGGATAGGGTATGTTAGAATTTCCTGCTAGCTGTAAGTATCTTTGTGTGGGAATCACAATGAGGGTATTTTCTAGAAAATCCTATGGTTAGTTTCGGAGCTACAGCCAATTGCGTCTTCACTCGGACACCATATACAGTACAGTATTACCGTACATTACAGTACCCGCATAGACAACGGGAATATGCTGCCCGGAGGTGAAAGTTTACTAACAAAGACTTAAATTTGTTATCAGCAAAAGCATTAGCAGGCGTCCTCCGACAATATGGCTGGAGATTTACAGGAAAGATTAGCCAAATATAGGGATGAAAAATATAGGCCCTTTACTAAGGGCCCGTCCAGACTAGGGCTCATGAGGCTGGCGGTGAGGCTGGCGGAGTTGTAAATCGAGGTTTTCAACACCGCGCGCGTCGTGCGGAGCGAATCCAACCCTTCCCGATTCGAGGGACGTGTTGTAGTTCCCCAGTGCTGCCCCAGTGATCGTATTATCAAACTACCAGATGAAAAAGATGATATTTAGGAAGACTGAACATACCATCATCTTCACGAGACATTACTGCGTGTCATGAATATAAATAAATTACAGTATACTATAGCAAGAATAAGATAATGATACCAAAGCGAAATAGTGCTTAAAAAACATTTCCTCTCACCTTTTTTTATTCAACTCCTTGTTATTCATTTAATTTTGCTTGCATTGCATGTTTATTTACTGTCTCGGAAGCAACACACTTTTCCGATTCTGACGGTATATGATACGTCTCAAGGTAAAAATATTTAGGTGGTCAAAAATTGAAATGAACATCAATCAATCTTGTGACGGAGCGTCACATCCCTGCCATGGCGGTGAGGCACAGTCGGGACGCGCGGGTCGTATTTCAACACATTCACCTGCCTCGTGTATCTACGCATGAGGCACAGTGTGGACAGGGCTTTACCAAAGACTGTATACTAAAGAAAGACGGGAAATATTCCTATCCAACATAAATAAGTGTAGCCAAAAAGATGCCAGATAGCACCCGATTCTTGTGTTTAGAGCGCCATCTATTGAGTGGACGAAAAACTACCTCAGTGGTTCCAGATATTGCTAGCCTTTTATTTTCTAATATTTCAGGGAAAATTTTAGATATATTAAGTGAAATTGGTGTCATATATGTATAACCAGGCACACAGTACAACGTAGTGTAGTGTCGTGGTCAGGGAAGCGGTAGTAGCGGTAATATCTCTGTGGAGGACCAGGAGCATACACGTCTTGCCACCACCACGCTAGCTCAAAGAGTGGACGAGTCGACGACTGGACGTCTGAGTTGATTCAAAGATGTAAAATTGTAAACAACCACGCGAGATGATGATTGCAAAGGAGGTACTGACTACTGATTTTGCAACGGCACCACCTAGTGTTTAATTACGGAATTTATTTAATTTCTGCCCACAATATAGTTCCTTGGTGTCTATTTTGACATATGTGAAAAAGATCCACTGATTTTGTTGTTCCTATTTGTTTTACGTAAATTAAGAAATTCCAAATGACTGTTTTGGTTTCCTTTACATGGTGTTGTAACATCAACGATTTCATCCGTATATGTTGATTTCCAGGCAATGTAGTAAAACATGTTCCTTAATCTACATATCTGCATTGTACAATTCACACTTCGTGTCTTTAGAATAGTCATAGCTCAATTGACGCTAACGCCCTCACCTAGTGGACGAAAGAACTAAAGAGTAACCAGTTAGCCTTTACTACACCTTATTTTGAAGCTTTCCAGTCTTTCTTTAGTATACCGTCTTTGGCTTTACATCAATTTACTAAAAAATATTCGTATCCGCGCATGCGCAGCTCGCGTTTTCTTATAGTAAACAAAGGCGGACTGCACCTCATAAACAGACCGATCCTGGTGGTGTTTACATCAGCATTTAGCAGGTGTTGTCTTGCCGCGTGACGTCCGTGTATTCAGTTCAAGTGTTCAGTCATACAGTGTTTAGTGTTCACCCCAGAAGGGCGCGCGTGCAGGGCAGACAGTAGCAGCGTTGAGAAAGAGGGTAAAGACTTTCCACAGAGGTGCAGGAGGTGAGTAACAGGATGATTGGTAGTTCTGTACATAAAACATAGCTATATAGCTGGTGGTCAAAGCATTTGAGGCGAAGGAAATGGATGAAATGGTAAACAATCTTGGTTTTTGATGGCTAGAGGTGGCATCAGCAGGGGCGCAGCCAGAAATGTATTAGGGGTGCATCTGGTCTTCCGTCCTCCCGTCCAAATGGTGTAATGTTTGATTCATCTCTTCCTCTTGGCTTCGTCGATGCTCACACATAAAGTGCAGTACGTAAGTTCTATAAAGTATATGCGTCAATAGAAGACTTTCTACTCAGAATTGCATATTCTTTCAGTTCTCCAAACATGTGACATGTGTGAGGAAAGAAATGAGAGCGATAGAAAAGGCTTATCCACATTTCATCTGATCTGATACCGAGTATGGGCCATATGCAAGAAATACTCGGTATCAGATCAGATCAGATGAAATGTGGATAAGCCTTTTCTATCGCTCCCATTTCTTTCCTCACACATGTCACATGTTTGGAGAACTGAAAGAATATGCAATTCTGAGTAGAAAGTCTTCTATTGACGCATATACTTTATAGAACTTACGTACTGCACTTTATGTGTGAGCATCGACGAAGCCAAGAGGAAGAGATGAATCAAACATTACACGATTTGGACGGGAGGACGGAAGACCAGATGCACCCCCCCCTACCCCCAATACATTTCTGGCTGCGCCCCTGGGCCGACATAAACAAAAAATACTTACCTATATACCTAGTATAGACCTATAGTAGCACCTATTTTTTTAAAACTTTTTTATATAATATATATATTAATATTTTATATATATTTTTTATATTTTTTTTTTTATTTATTTATTTATATATGTATATTTTTATATATTTATTTTTCGATTTTCCATATTTATTTTATTTTTTATTTATTTTTTAGTTTTTTCATATTATATATATATATATATATATATATATATATATATATATATATATATATATATATATAGAGAGAGAGAGAGAGAGAGAGAGAGAGAGAGAGAGAGAGAGAGAGAACTATACTCTTGAGGATAGACCCGCCCGGCGCCTCTGTCCGTAGTAGGCCGACTGCCGCACAGCACAATTCAGAAGTGTTTTAAGTTCAAAATATATCACTTTCACTTAAGATATTGACACTGACAAACACCTCACACACTGACAGACACCTCACAGACACTGAAAGACAATGACAGACACCTCACAGACCCTGACAGACACTGACATACACCTAACAGACACCTCACATACACTTACAGACACCTCAGACATTGACAAACACTCACAGACATTGACAGATGTATATTTGATGTAGCGATGTGTTAATAATTAACAGCGTCTCCTGTTCTCGGCCTACTACGGCATGGCTGAGCGGGTCTTTTGTGCTCAGTCTGCACTCAAGAGTATAGTTCTCTATGATATATATTACCGTACGCTATAGTAGCACCTATTTTTTTTAAAACTTTTTTATATAATATATATATTAATATTTTATATATATTTTTTATATATTAAATATAAATTAATATTTTATATATTAATATATATATATATATATATATAATTTTTTTTGTTTTTGTTTTTTGTTTTTTTGAGAGAGAGAGAGAGAGAGAGAGAGAGAGAGAGAGAGAAGAGAGAGAGAGAGAGAGAGACTTTATCTCCCCTGGAAGGACACCTTCCATCCTCCCTTATCATAAAACTGCACCCTCAAAATCTTCTCAAGTACCTGACAAAATCAATTCGTCTCCCTGAGCCCAGCAGTGACCATATGTAAAATATTCAGTGCTACTATAGCGTGCGGCATACCGGGACATCTAATATACTATAGGAGTAGCCGTGTGTCTGTCAGTCTGTTTTGGGCAGCCGAAACTGTAAATTCAATTTTGATGGGAGGAGGCTCAAAAAATCGCAAATACGTCGTAGGTGGTAAGCGGCTTGGTCCCATGTCGATTGAATAATTTTGAAGGGGGGTTTTGGGCTAAAAACACTTTTAGGAGTATTAGGTAGATTACAGGAAGAAACTCTGCAATAAAGTCTTGCCGCATTTCACTAACTCCGTAGACTCATGGACTTATCGTTTGTGTGTGTGTGTGTGTGTGTGTGTGTGTGTGTGTGCGTGCGTGCGTGCGTGCGTGCATGTGCGTGCGTGCTTGGGGTCGATATTCTAATATACTCCACGCACGGCCAACTCTACGTCAGCCTGTCAAGGGTTGGCTGTGCTGATGCCGTCGAAGTGTTGCTCCGTGGAATCACACAGAACGTGGTCTACCCCGAGGCACTTTGACCAGTGACCAACGACAGCAACAACACGATTGGAGTTTGCACTCAAATTGTTGTCTAATACAGAGGTTCTCAAACTTTTTGGCCGGCGACCCCTCCAAATAATTTCGAAAGGCTTAGGACCCCCCATCCTTACGAAAGCATTTCTGACAATCTGACACATTTACATTCATTCTCTCCTTTTTTTTTCTCTCTCTCTCTCTCTCTTTACACACACGCACACACAAACTCACACATACCCACACATAGGTAGAGTGACTAGAGTCGTATCATAACATTCTAAAGTATTATATATTCCGTACAACATTATGAATACATAAATGATACCGTAATCAGTGCAATTTATATCCTATATTCTTGTTTTACACGCATTGAAGAAATAAGTCTAACCTAAATTAAGTTTAGACTTGTGATGTGCATTTGTAATGCATTAACAAGGGTCGGGCAGCGATGATACAAGTATACTGGACGTGTGAGCGTGGTGGTGAGGGCTTGGCGGAAAGGGGAGGGAGGACAAAGGATCAACTCTTTTCTCAGAGTCAGATTATGTAACTGTACTTTTGTATTAGTAATTTATTAAAGCCTAGGAAGGCATACTCATTGTTTTGTTTTATACTGGAAATAGATATGAATTTTTTTTTTTTAATTATGATTATTGTGTTCTTTAATGTATTTTGCACATTCAAGAAATCTTGCGACCCCCTAGAAGACTTTCGCGACCCCCAGTTTGAGAAACCCTGGTCTAATATATACTACTTCTACAACCATCAATACGTACATGGGTCTGAAGGGCCCACAATCACTTGTTTGCACTATAGCGTGCGGTCTACTAGGTCATTTTACACTATAGCGTGCGGTCTACATTTCTTACTCTCTACACTCTTACACTTCAGGCTGCAACTTACTATTGCAATATGATATTTATTGTCTATCATACAGTAGAGTATTATAGTAAAACAAAACAGACAAACAAAAGAAAGTTTTCTTTTTTCTTGCATAACACTACCACATCGATGACAAGGCTCTGTGCTTCTTGTGGTGCGTTCAGAAAATTGTTTTCACATATAAATGTAGCTGCTGTTTCTTCTGTCAAGATGACACTTCTGTAGAATTCTTTCAACAGCATTGTAGAGGGTTAAGTGTGTCAGAATGATGTTATCGGCTTGAATACTGAGGATACTGAGACATTACTTCGTTGATCCCTATTTTATAAGGTTGAGTAGGGTCTGTACTCAGGTCAGGTGTGGTCTTGTCAGACTGCACATTACAGCTATGCGGTAGTCAGGTCAGGTCAGATCAGGTGGGATCTTGGTAGACCGCACATTAGGGTACCGTAGACTGCAGACCCAATGTAGACCGCACGCTATAGTAGCACTGAATATTCTGTGTCCAGCAGTGAAAGGGTTAAGGTGCTTTTTATGTGGATTTTGTTGACTATACTTGCATGAACGTTAATGCTAACACATGTTGATGAGTTTTTATATATATATATATATATATATATATATATATATATATATATATATATATATATATATATATATATATTCGTCTCCTCTGTGCCATCCACTTCGTCAGCCAGCCTCCACATCGCCTCTAACACATTAAAGTAATCGTCCAGACCCATTTTTTTTTTGCCGAATTATGTTGAATGTACATTCAAATCACCTAATCCACCAAAAATAATTGATTTCCAGGCCTTATTTCCGTAAAAACACGACTTTTGTAAAAAGTGCGCGAAAAAAAAATCTTCCCTCCAACAGGGCTACAACTGTTATTGATGACGTCAGAACAGGGACGCCCGCAGACACTCTGTCTGACCCCTGTCGGCAAATGTTATGATGAGCGATTGTATTTCGGTGTCAGACAGTGAATCTGTCGCTGTGACAGATCTAGAGTACGATGCTCAATCTGACACCGAAAGAAATGACGCTGGTCGCGTACACTATGAGGAAAACGAACCTCAGATTGTCATGGGATCCTATATGTTTGAGCCCGAGTACGAGGTGGATTAACAGGTGTTAGCAGAGCCTGAGGTTCAGCAGGAGGACCTGGCACTTCTCCAAAACATGGATTGGTAAATTAGGTTAAACCATGTGTGTGCGGGAATCACAATGAAGGTACTTTCGAGAAAATCCTATGGTTAGTTTTGGAGCTACAGTCAAACGTCATTACTCGGAAACCACATACTAGCATTAACTACAGCATAGAGTTGGAAAATATGCGGGCGGGAAGGCAGAAAGTGTGACAGCCACACCACCACAGGGTCTCTCACCACAGGGCACGCCCACTCCATAACTGGTTTACTTGGTTTACTTGGTCTTGTTAAGAGGCAAAGCCTCACAGTCGTGGTGGTCCACCGCTGCTGCCAGTCCTGGCGTCCCTGTCTAACAGGGCCACCTGGTCTGGTATGGTTTTGGACTGAGTCACTGTCTTACGGGGGGGGCGCCGCCCTTGTCCAGCACACCCGTGTACACAGGCTCACCTCACACTCGTCGTCCCAACCCCACACACTGGGTAGGCGACTAGTCGCGCTGCACACTCTTACCCAGTCTTTCACCCGATGTGTACCCTCACTACACACCATTTTTCAACACAACTGCTCGCCCCAACACACTATAGGCGTGTATCACCCTACACACGCCACTCCTTTCCGTGTGCAAACTTTTCTCGAAAGGCACAGCTGTCTTGCAACACCCATAAAGGATGCATGCATGTGGCATATAGCAAAAAAAATCTATCAGAAACACCCAAATATCTTCAAGTACTATATTTATCTCTGTGTTTACGTGCCTCTGATCAAGCGCGGGAAGATGAGCCTCCCTGATGCTACGTCACCGAGCCTGAGCATGAGCGTCTGCAAACCTTGAGAGCGTTTTGAAAACTCGGGGAATTTGCAGATTTTGATTGCGGATTATTTAAAAACGGCTGACTGGATACAAAAAGTGACGACGTATTGTTGATATACTCGTTAATGGCTATGATTTGATTGCATTAAATCAGGAATGATGAAATGGTCTGGACGATTACTTTAAGCACCTCGAGCACTGAAGACCTTACATTACAAATCTCCTAATAGTGGACGGGTTAAGAGCAAAAAATAGGCTGTTAACTTAAGGTCATGATGCAAAGGTCCCCTTTGGCATGAAAGTACCTTAGGGTGATTGAAAATATATTATCCAAAGACACAAGTTAGATCTAGCTTCGTATCGGAATTATACGCGTTTTTTCAAAATGGCCGCCAATTTTTTGTCAAACGCCATATCTCTGGCACTTTTAAAGGTATAATGACAAATTTGGTGTCAAATTGTACATTTTCAGGGTCAAGAAATCCAATTAAATAAGAATCAAAGCTGTAGGAATAAAAAATTTCCCCAAATCATGATTATTAAGGTAAAAAAAATAATAATAATTCTTTCAAAATGACCGCTGACAATTCCGAAGATCTCATATATTTACTTATGTTATAGCTGTTATGTTATAGCACAGAGAGCAGCTGCCGACACCTGATGCATATACCGGGTTCTGCAGATATGATGAACACCAATGAATGATTGGGCTTTGCCAACTCGTTGAGATACCACTGTTTGTAAGAGCTGTGGTCCACCCATGCCATCCAACCAGTCACCAGACATATTCCACTACATCTTCTCTGTATGCATTGAATGCCCCAACGTCACCAGGAAGGAATTTTCACCAAGTTATGTCTGGGGGAACTTCCACTGAATTTTGTGGCCAATGTAAAGAGAGGTTGATCAGCAACCATGACCGGTGTCTGACCTGGATTTAGGTAGTTGATTGATTGGCGAAGGACTTTCATTGCATGCCAAGCCATAGCGGGGCTTGTAGGGGATTCTGTAAATAATGGCAACATGTACGATTTGTTCATGGGAAATGAAGTAGGCTCTGTGATACTGGCATAATATGCAGCCCATGCTATCCAATCGTTAGCTTCAAGGTTCTCTTTACCCACAAAGTGTCTGACTCTCTCCAACCATTGGTAATCTTCTTTAATGACCTTGGCGAGAGGACGAGAAGCTGGATGAGGATGACTGTTGGTATTCAGAGCAGGAACGTACAGGACCCCATCATTTGGCAGTGAAACATCCAAATCAATGGTTGTGTAATGCGCTGGCAGGGATTTAACATGTCTTTTCCCATTCTCAACAGGATCTAGGATATCAATGGTATTCTCAGTCTGAACCGAAGTGCTGCTAAATACTTATAGATGCTCCAAGAAGTGCTGCTGTTGCTGTTGTTGATGATGAGTTATGGTCAATGTTATCAAAACCACCAGTAGTGAACACACCCTTGACTGCTTGAGGTGGGACAATCACGCCGATCTTGTCCCAGTGATTGATCTCTGAATTAACTATGTGCGTCCTGCATGTTTTTAATCAATTATTTGACACACATAGTCCTCTCTTGTGCATGCTATCCACCAGAGATGCGCTATCAGTTTGGAGGTGAAATTTCATTGTCAGATAGAGCGAAGCTAGGGTTTCTCTCTTTTATGTGACGAGGAACACTTGTCAGCTTTCTTGGATCTGCATCTTACTGAGTTGAATATAATTTGCTGCCCAATGGATGTGTCAACTTTGGACTTTTAAGGTCCAGGGGGTGGCTGGTCAATACCTGATCCATCAAGAAGCATGTTTAGAAAATATTTAACATGGGAGGGATTGCATTATTAGATTCATGGGAGGCTGAGAAGGTACCTGTGAAAGCTTGCTTCATTGGAAGGTACTCTTGGCGCAGGATTTTGGCTGCTTTGAGGACGGTTGATACATCTGTAGTTGTAATATTTTTGCATGTCCACAACAGCTTTGCTCAGGTCATCATCAAATACAAGCGACCAACCAAGATTCAATCTTAATGATTTGATGTCAGGAATGAGCCGTTCAATATTCTCCCGAAGGCGTGTCGTATTGCCTTTGATACATGTAAATCCTAGATCAGCTATGTGCCTGTCATAGGGAGCAGTCAGGTCCGCCATAGAGAGTGATTCTCCCGAGCCACGGTTATCTTCAATGAAGTCCAGCAATTCACTGAGGACATGTGCTCTGATGACCCGAATATAATTATTTTCCGTCATGTCACATCCAATAGTTTCATCTCTTCTGTAGAGTGTAGAGCCTAGTCAGGCATACACGATGATATGGTGCATCAATAGCTACCAAGTCACCAGCAACTAGTTTAGCTAATAGATGTTTGTCACCTATGATGTGTAGTGCTTTTTCCTGGCTCTCTCGACTTTTTGTTTGTCAATGGCACTCCTACAGCTTTTATGCCATACTACTTGATTAGACATCATCAGCATCACTATGTCTTGATCACCACCACCATCGCTACTATGACTAATACCACCACCACTATTATAAATGTCATTCACTACTACAAAATCAGGGAACTGACCTAAGTCCTTCAGCTCCTTGATATTATCAGCTACTTCTTTGTAACATGTATAACGTTTGTCATGATTACTTTTTAGTTTTACAGATAATGATGGATCTATGGTCTTTTCATTGTTTTTCTGTAACTGACATATGAAACATACACTCCAATCACGAGTGTCCATAATGGCAGTTGTGCTTTTGGGGTTACTCAAGGGATGGGATATCTATGTTCTAATCGACGTTCTAATCGGGAATGAAAAATAAATTTGCTTGAACATTATGGAACAGATAGGATGGAAACACTCCCAAAGGTATAAAAAAAACCTATTTAAAGGTAAAAATATGAAACCTTACATTTACATCACTTTGAATTTACAATATTTTTGTATATTTTACCCATTGTCATGGTAAGGGGAAAACTATTACTTTTATAGCTTTGAATCTTATTTAGTTGGATTCCTTGACCCTGAAAATGTACAATTTGACACCAAATTTGTCATTATAGGTTTAAAAGAGGCAGAGATATGGCGTTCGACGAAATGATGGCGGCCATTTTGAAAAAACGCGTATAAATCCGATATGAAGGCGGATCTAACTTGTGTCTTTAGATATTTCTTTTTCTATCATCCTAAGGTACTTCCCTGCCAAAGGAGACCTTTGCATCACGAACTGAAGTCAAAAGTCACTTAACCCGTCCATTATAACGGACACCTGCCAGGGCTGCGTTAATTAACGGTCACTCCCCCCCCCCCCGCACTCTCCCTACTGGACGATACTGAACGTTTTTCAATTTACATTGCTACCAAGACCAAGATAGCAGCTGCCGAAATTCATCTGTGGCTATATTATTGTTGAAAAAACCTTGCTGATGACCCTGTATTTGATGCAGAAGTTATAGCAGCAGGAAATGAAATATTAATGTAGGTCAAAACCCTCCAAGAGTAACACATAAAGACGGCAACAAAACATACAACACTTTTTCACCTACAACAATACTAACACCTATGCACCACATCAGACCCAGAGCAGGAAATGATATCCAGAATGTCCACCCAACACAGCAACATGACCGCCATAACAGGATGGTCCTTGCTTTCCAGCCCACAACTATTGTTATGATGTTTTTACACATTCATTTTCAAAGTTGTGTTAGTATTGCAGTCGTAGTGTGGCGCGGGCAGCCCTCCGGTGTGGGGGTTTCGGGTGTAGGAGATGCACCCTTGATTACTGGTTCAAGGAACGTTCAAGTTGCAGGTATTTATGTAATTTGTTGAAGCTGGAAATTAGCAGAGGGGAATCATTGTATCCGTCATGTAAGGTTGTATAATATAGATTCCTTTCAACTTGAATAATATCTTTTGTACCTTGATATTGATTTACTCAGTGCAGTATTAAGTGAAGTGTTTTGCCTGTGAATTGATATACAAAATTATTTATTCTCTGCAGTGTGAAAGTATTTTCCAGACCATTAGCTACTTTACCTCACTGTTGTCAACAAATGGGTTGTTTACCATAGTTGTCTGTCTATAACTATACCAAGGCAGTCACACCAAAAGATGATGATAAGAGATTAATTGAAAGACTCGCACTGCTTCAAGACATGTTGTTTGTAACTTTCTATAAACTTAGTTTTACGAGAAATGATCATGATAATGTGCACACACATTTATTGAAAGTCACACTTGCACTGCCAACCCAACAACTGCTGGGGCCATTACTCCCTCACAGAACACAAGGGCACGGCTGCCACCACACATGTAACACCCTGCCCACCACCACCCATTCCCACACAGGACACACTCCCACAGGCACGGGTACAACCACACTTGTCCACACAACACACCACCTCAAAAGTGGATCTTCATGTGCCTGGCAATTTCATGCTTGCGATAAAAACACTTGCTACAAATATCACACTTGAATTTCCTATAGCCAGTGTGCCTCAAGGTGTGTGCATTGAGATTATAATTGAAAGTAAATCTTTTCCCACACTCAAGGCATTCATAATTCTTAACACCACTGTGTGTCAGGGTGTGTGCGGTGAGGGATGACTTTCTAGTAAATCTTTTCCCACACTCAAGACATTTGTAATTCTTAGCATCACCGTGTGTCAGGGTGTGTCCGGTGAGGGATGACTTTCTAGTAAATCTTTTCCCACACTCAAGACATTTATAATTCTTAGCATCACCGTGCGTCAGGGTGTGTGCGGTGAGGGATGACGGTTGAGTGAACTTTTTCCCACACTCAAGGCATTCATGATTCTTAACACCACTGTGTGTCAGGGTATGTCTGGTGAGGGATGACTTTTGAGTGAACTCTTTCCCACACTCAAGGCATTCATAATTCTTAGCATCACCGTGTGTCAAGGTGTGTCTGGTGAGGTTACACTTCAGAGTGAACCTTTTCCCACACTCAAGGCATTCATATTTCTTAACACTACTGTGTGTTAAGGTGTGTGTGGTGAGGTTACACTTGAGAGTGAACCTTTTCCCACATTCAAGGCATTCATATTTCTTAACACTACTGTGTGTCAGGGTGTGTACGGTGAGATGAGACCTTAGAGTGAACCTTTTCCCACACTCAAGGCATTCATAATTCTTAACACCGCTGTGTGTCAGGGTGTGTCTGGTGAGATGAGCCTTTTGAGTGAACCTTTTCCCACACTCAAGGCATTTATGATTCTTAACACCCCTGTGTCTTAGGGTGTGTTTGGTGAGGTCTGATTTTCTAGCAAAACTATTCCCACACTCAAGACATTTATAATTCTTAACACCACTGTGTGTCAAGGAATGTTCCTCAAGCTTACTCTTGCATTTAAAAGTTTTACCACAAGTTTGACACATCAGTTCACTGTCTGCCTTGTGGCCTGAGCTGCCTGCCTTCAGGTGATTCTTGCCATCACACCTGTGCCTCCCCCCCCCTGAGGCAGACTGATCCTGCTGCCCTCGGCCACTCATGCTGCAGCCCGTCCCCACAGCCTCCACCGCAGCAATACTCTCACCAGCACACGCGACGGCCGGTCCTGAGGGAACCCTCGGGGATGCCGAAGCGAGCCGGATCAGTGCCGGGCGGAGCAGCCGGCTTGGCCTATGACCTCAGCACCTGCAACAGTGGTGACAATCAGGACACAGAGAGCTACACGCTACCTTGACACTCCTGCCTGCGGGGCTCACACCCTGCTTCCTGCCTCACTCACACCACAGTTGGCAAGGCCTCCTCTCCCTCCCCGCTTAGGAAAATACCAGCATGTCTGTCTGTCTGCCTGACTGTCTAGCCTTTGCATAAATATCCCCTCAGACGCCACAGTAAACAAACATGTTCACTCCCACCCTTCCCACCTAAGTTTTTCGGGTGCCCATCTGTGAATCCTGGCGCTATGTCTATCGTCAGTAAGACAAGGCAAGTTATGGAGCCACACAAGCGATAATACTCCATTACATTAGTGGAACTACATCATTATACCCCCCAGGTGGTAAAGACTGACTTTAAGGATCTCTCCAGTTACCTGATGAATATGGAGGGTAACTGGGAAAATGTTTCTTGTATAAACAGAAACAAAGTCGAAAATAGTGTTGGAGTGAGCAGAAACCCATGTGGCACAGCTCATTACCAAACCAAGGCAAGGCAAAAATATCCTGGAGCTGCTGTTAACTGCTATGGCTGACCTAACACAGGACCCCCAAGCCCTGAACACCGTCCTGTCACCCTAAGCCCGTAGAAATAACCTAATACAGGACCCCCAAGCCCTGAACACCTGTCACAATATAAGCCCGTAGAAATAAGGGTAAAATTCTAGTCCTTTCCCGCCCTTATTAGTGGACTTTTTTCCTCCAGACCTTCACAGATTCTTTAAGATACCTCTAAAACGCAATTATAGTGTGGGAGAGAACATAAGAACATAAGAAAATAAGGAAGCTACAAGAGGCCGCGAGGCCTACACGTGGTAGTTCCTGTCACCTAACACTACCTACATCCAAGAGAGAAAAAAAGACTAACCTAACCTCAATATAACCTCACTATATCCTAACCTAACCTTACCTATAACCTCCTAGCGAGACCTAAGGGCGGGAAAGAACTAAAATTTTACCACGTTAGGTTAGGTTAGTAGTTTTTTCTTTTTTTTTTTACCTCTCCCCCACTTTATAATTACGTCTTAGAGGTATCTGAAGGGATCTGTGAAGGTCTGGAGGAAAAAATCCCACTAATTAGGGCGGGAAAGGACTCTAGAATTTTACCGAAATAAGTACTGCGAGGCGTCTCACAGGCGTGGCAGCTTACCAGACTTCTTCAAGAGGGAGCAGGCGAGGCTATTCCACCCTATTGGCCCTGGCGTAGTAAGGGCGGGCAGCTCTTGGTTCTTGGTGTTGTTTAGGGCTGCGAGGATCCCTTGAGGAACCCTATGAGCCAGGTTATGTTGTTGTTGAAGGCCCAGGCAGTGATGGTGTGAAGAAATCGATGATATTCGCCCTCTGGTGTACACCTGTGAATTAATCACAGTCGTAGAGCTTGAGTTTGAACTTGAGTTGGGAGTCAGCCAGCGGATGCTGTCGGTGAAGCCTTTGGTCCGGCGTTCTCCCACGCATGTAATCTGTTGGGAGAGAAGCAAAAAGGGGGAAGCACAGCTAGGGGTTTCATTTTCCCCTCTTACATCTCTCTGAATCACATTCATACGGGATCTCCCATCACTGAGGGACCCCCTGCCTCTCATTCTCTCAAATACGGGCTCTCCAAGAATTCTCCAAAAATTCTTTTACACTCAATCACACGACTAGTATACTATCTGTCACTCCTCCACTCAGCACACAACCCCAGCAGGTACTCCATCTGCCTATCCACACTCCTGGCTCTCATCTCTCCATTCTTCCACTCCGACCTCTCCTACCACTACCTCCAACACCTTTGTTATAGCATGCTCATACCGTTCACATTCCAGCATCAAGTGCTCCTCGGTTTCATCCACTCCTGTCACACATATCACACACTTTGCTGCCACCATTCTTCCATCTGTACATACGACTATTTACCTTCAGCGACTTTGTCCTAGCTCTGAAGACTAAATCCCCTCCGTAGCCACCATCATAGAAACTTTTATACCGTGACTTGTCCTTTCTCCTGTAGTACCATTTCAGTGTTGATTTCTCACTCATTCCCCTCAGCCATTCTTCTTTCTCTTTCTCTTCCACTCTTCTATTTATTTCCTTTTTGCATACAGCCATACTCCCATGTCTCATCACTCCTGTCACAAACATTCCCAGTTCACCTGTTCACCTTTCCACTTTTACTGAGTCTTTCATCCACTTCCCATACATATTCCAGTCCCAAACCTTACTTGTCCACTTGCTGTCATCCATTCGTTGCAGCCTAGCTCTGTATCTCAATCCTGCCTTTGCTATCATCTCTCTGAACGTGCTCCATCCCATGTCTCCTCTGATCGCTTCCTCTGCCACATACCTATTGGCATCTAATGCTATTCTGCCTGCTTTGTTGTGTGTTACTTCCAATCTGTCCAACTTTTTCTTAGACCACACCATTGTTTCCAGGCCATACATAATGCTAGGGACTGCCACACCCTGCTCTCTTCAGAATCCATTCTGCTCTTCACCAATCACTTTATTTCTTTCCACAACTGCACATAGTCTTTCATTCAGTACACCACAAAAAATCTTACATACCGTGTCACACATCGCTATTGGCCTGTAATTCTTAATCTCCTTCTTACTCGCGTGTCCTCCCTTATGTACGAGAGTCACTCTACTGTCATTCCAGGTACCAGGCACACTTTCTTCTCTCCATAGATGTCCAAACAACTCATGCATTCCCTCAATTATTCCCTCACCACCCTCTCTATAGAATTCATTCGGGTTACCGTCCATTCCAGGGGCCTTTCTATTTTTCAGTTTCCTAACATACTCTTCAATCTCATCAATTATAATCTCTTCATCCATATTTCCTCTATTTTCCTCCCTAAGGTGATGTTCCCTAAGTCACTATCAGGCTCATTCACACCTCCAACATCTTTCCAGAAGTCTTCTATACAGCTCTGACCATTTCCTTTTTATCTCTTAGTGACTTGCCATTCACCACTAGTTCTTCTACATTACTTGTATGCTTACTCTCTTCTCCTCTCAAGAACTTATACCATTCCCTACCTCCTTCCTCACCTTTTTCCCTAAGTTCTCTGATAACTTTTCTCTCTTCATTCACTCTTGCCTTCTTCACCAAGCATTTCACCTCCTTTTGCTTACTCTTATACTCTTCCCATGCCCTTTCATATTCTATATTCCTTCAGCCTCACTGTTTGACCTATTCTTTCTCAGACTCCTACACTTCCGATTTGACTGTTTTCTTTTTTTCCTTGCCTTATCAATCTCATTGTTCCACCAACTCTTTCTTGTCCTGCCATTTGCTCTCTTACTTGTTCTGCCCCATGCTCTCTTCTGCAGCTTACTTAATAATATTTCATTCAGCTCATCCACACCTCTCTCAGCCCTCAAACCATTCTCTCCCAGCTTCCAGTCCTCATTATTCACCACTTCTCTGAAATAATCCCAGTCTGCATTCTAAGCTTCCATCGTCCATTCCTCTCCTCTTTCGCGCTCATCCTTTTTTCCTTCAAACACTCATACTCCATTACCATGACGTTATGGTCACTCGCTACATCAAAGTGTCCTCTCCTCATCCACCCACATATTTCCCGACTCCAACATCAATCAGGTTCGTGATTACTACACCAAGGTTAGTCATAAATCGGGTGAACAGAATGCATTTAATACAAAACTGACTTGGGGAGCATTTCAATTGCAAAGGTATTATCTCATTTCTCAGCTTCCCGATTTTTTTTTAGAAAAAAACCAATTACACACAAACCTCGATTTCCCGGACTAATAGGGGGGAGCACTGGTCCGGGAACCGCAAAAGTCCGGGAATCGCAAGTAAAAAAAAAAAAAAAAAAAAAAAAAAAAAAATAAAAATCCGATGCCATTACCCACCCCGGACGTTTATCCTACTTGTATTTACTGTCCTGCAACCGCAATATCAACAACTCCTGCCGCCATGCTTTTACGTCCGCCTGAGCATCAGCACCTGGCGAGGCAGCAGAAAGTGTTCAATAGTCTCAGAGACTTCTCTGCACCAGGGGCAGTGGGTCAGGACTACGAGCAGTGCAGTGAACCGTGAGTGTAGTGTGTCCAATTGTAACAATACGCCGCTGCAGCATGCTGCCACCTGGCGGGAGGCACCAAAAGTTTTTCAAGTCTCAAATGTTTCTTGCACCAAGCATGGGAGTCAGTGACTGACGAGGCTGTGCCAGTGAACCGTGATGTTGTGCCAATGTACATACGACGCTGAGCATGCTCCCACCTGGCGGATGCGCGGACACTGACATTTCCACTCAACATAAAGAAAATAAAAAACAAGTAAAAAAAACAAAAAAAAAAAAAACTAATAAATTGTCGAGATTGCAATATCCCCGACCTCGATTTTTCCCGGGCAAATCCGATATCCGAGAAATCAGGTCGAAATCGAGGTTGGTATTTTAAATTTATTTCAATATGCTTTTTAATGATCTTAAAATTGTTATTTTGGCCGGGCCCCTCCTTCTGTTTAGGAAGTAAGACGTGGGGTTGAATCTTGTTATAAAATATATATAAAAGTGTGATGTGCTTTTCTATTAAATCTGATGGATTATCTTTTTTCCCCATAATCGCTGGCTTAGGGTAGTGTCCCCCGTCTCTTAAAAAAATTAATAATAAGGCGATTTTGTCGAAGAACAAGTAGGCTATAAGGTTTAGAAAAAATACCCCCATCAAAATATATCATAGATAGATATTTTTGTTCACCAAAAATTGAAGTATGATGAGAAACGAAAATTTCCCTCTTGGAAGATTGTACGGGAGGTGGGGGGTCGAATGCATGATGACGTGAGGTGCTAGTCCGAGGCCCCATCATCTCAAGTTTTCATGGTCTTATCTCCATGTAACTACGTTATTGAAACTTACAAATACCTAGAAATAAATGCATACTCAACAACCAATTACATTCAAACTAAGAAATGGGCGAAAAGAAAAAGAAAGATTCATGCAGTCAATGAAATGTCTTCAGAAATTGCTTTGTCGTTTATTTTTTTATTTTTTTTAGCAACTGTCATAAGGAATTCAGATTTCCAGGTACGGAAGCACTGGGCAGTGTAATCGTGGTAGCAGCCTCTCCCAATCCCAGCGAGTTTACTGCGAGCACTTATTTAGCCTCCGTGGTGTAGTGGCTAGCGCGCCTAGCTACGAATCTGCGGGCCTTGGTTTGAATCCGGGACAGGACAAGTCGGCAGCCAGCCCAACCAGCTGTTCTTCCTCCCTTTCGTGGTTGATAAATGGGTACCTGGGGAAACCTGGGGAAGGAAGGAAAAAATTATAACCCTGTGTCCCGGGGTAGCGGGTTGTCACCCACCACAGGCTCAAAGGATAATGCAACGGAGTTTAACACCGAGGCCACGCGCAGCATAGCGTATGCCCCCATCTTTACCGATCTTTATCTTATTTGTTTAGGCAGCAAGAGGTCTCTGTAAATACTACTCTCCACAATATCATAGGAGTGCAACCATCCTTCAGCGTACTCATGTGGCAGTGTTATAAATTGATAAATTTATAACACTGAAACATTATGCGAGTGACTTGACTGACCGACTTGTCCTGCATGAGTTGACGCCTCTCAACAAGCTGCCACGACCACAACCACCACCATCACATCCACCAGCAGTTAACGGTATCGCGTTCGTCAAGCAATAACAAACTGGGTACATAACAAGGCGGCAGTGGCATGGCAAAGGAGATGTTTTGAGACTCTTGTTTAAGTGGTGGTGTGGGGCACGCAGCCTCCCACACGACAACAGTCATTAGGATGCAAAGCAGTTTTGTTACACAACACTGAAAATCATGTTTACGGCATTCTCAGTGCGTCCCTCGCGCCTAAAGTACATCTGAAAAACGCCAAGGACAATGAAATTGAGGATCGCACGATGGCCTGCCTGAAGGCCTATCCAGACGAGCGGGCGTGCCCGGCGGGCAGCGCGGTCGGCGGACAAATTGTGCCGGGCAAGCCCGTGAATGTTGTCCACACGGCAGAGTCGATGAATGAGCGGGCGTGCCCGACGATGCCAGGTAGGTTGTCGAATGCGGTACGATAAACATGGTGCCCAGTACTACTGCGAAGAAGTATTGTGTAGCATAATTGTTGCTGTGTGTATAAAGTTCCTGATGTGAACCGTGTTACAACGAAGTGATAAGTGGGAGGCAAGCCTTGTACTTATCCCTAATGTTAATTTGTGTTTGGCAGCGGCGTAGCTCCTCAAGCAACCGGGCACCACACGGTCATTTCGCTCAACGGGCGAATGATGATCGGGCAATTCGATGGTTTGCCCGTCAAATGTGCCCGACGACGGGCATGCCCGCCGATCAGGCCCGCTCGTCTGGATAGGCCTTTAATGATCCCATCGTCGACTGCTGGTGATGATTTGTTTGAAAGGCTCCGTTACACACCATCCCTGCCATAGCAACAACAACGATGGTTACTGGCCCTCATCAGTTTGTATCTATACCAGTGTGTCTTGCTAGGTAATCTCAAGGTATATAATGGTTGCGCTGGCATTAAAAGTAAAGGTAAAGATTGGCATACGCTATGCTGCGCGTGGCCTTCGGTGCTAATTTCCGTCGCATTACTAAGGCCTCTTTCACACTTCCGCGCTTAAGCGCGGAAACACCCGCTTCCGCGTTTCTTTTCAGACGGCAGGGGCGTAAGCCACCCGCACCCGCGCGCCGCACCAGTTTGTGTTGTGCACGCATTGATTATGGACCATGATCGCCTTCGTCTCCTTTACCTATTACATTTACACAAGAAGAGGAGACATAGGCGTAAATTATGGATTCATCCCTTGATTGTAGAAATGATTTCTTCACGTGATTTGTCCCACAGAGTTGGTCTCTCCTGCACAAGTGATATTAACTGCTCTGTGTCAATATCAGCATCCATATTAAGTACAAAGGGACAGTCACGCACAACCAGTCACGTTGAAATCCAATCGGCTACTGAATGAGTTTCCTCTGGAGAAATGCGCGTGTCGCGGGGCTGCCCGCGACGTGTGAAGACACGCATTAAACACTGTATCCTATCATCAATGTGCGGAGGCGGGCCCGCGGGCGACCCAAGGGGCGCCCGCGCTGCATTTCATCCGCGCACGGGCGTTGCCCGCAGCCGGACGACGCCCGTGCCGTGTGAAAGGTTACATTGAAAACATTAGTAATTAGCTTAAGCGGGTCCGCGCGGGCATCGCCCGCGCCGTGTGAAAGAGGCCTAAGTTAGCCCTTTGAGCCTGGGGTGGGTGAGGACCCGTTACCCCGGGACACAGGGCTATTGTGACATCCGGATTACCAACAGTTACCTTCCCCAGGTTTCCCCAGGTACCCATTTATCAACCCCGAAAGAGAGTAAGAACAGCTGGTTATGGCTGGTCGCTGACTTGCCCAGCTGGATCGGATTCGAACCAGGGCCCGCAGATTCGTAGACAGGCACGCTATAGCCACTACACCACGGAGACGCTGGCGCTGTCGTGCTGTATTTCCTCTCTCTGTGCATTTATTCAAGGACACGATAACCAAGTGATACCTAAGTCAACGAGGTGCTGCTCACGACGCCTGCCTTCAAAGCCCATTTATGTGTACAATTTTCACGAATGGTTTGCCTGCGACTGTTTGCGCATGATACGGTTGAGTGGCGGTAACATGGACTGCAAAACGTACCTACTATTATTTACATGGAAAATATATATTGGATGTCTGAAGCTACATATTCGGCTCTAATTCATTATCTTTAGTATAGCGTGAACGGCAGCGATGTCAAAAAAGATGATCGAATAAATAAACAAGTCAATAATGAGGTTTAGATTGATTTGCAGGAGAGGCAGCCTTGTCGCTGATGACGTGCCCGCCACAGACCTTGTGCATCACTGATTAGTCTTTACTTGCAAGGCACCGCGGGCTGCCTGCATGCGGAGGCAACCTTCGCGCATCCATGGCGCGCCTCGTCGCGTTTGGACCGCTTGCGTCCTTGTGTTATCCTTCAGTCACAATGGTGCCCAGTGCGAGGCTGTGCGAGGCGCAGGATGGAGACGTGCCACGTCAGTTGCCCTTAGCAGGGGCGTGTATAAGATCTTGAAACATTGGGGGCTTAGCCCAGCCTAGAGATTTAAAAAAAAATCCGGATAGTATTAAATTTATTGAAGAGTATAATGAATATAAGATGCGAAACACTGTGCTCTATACCAAAAAGATCCGGTCATTTGGTTACTGTTAGGCCTTAGGTTAACTTTCGCAACATGAAGAAAAAACATCAAAACAACCTGAGTTGTGGTTCAACTTCGTTATTATTTTTATTTTCATCAGCAGGAGTAAAACCCTATAAGAAAAAGAAGAGAGCTTTGCCGTGATGAAGCAATATAGATTGGATATTGCCAGTGCTTTGTTCAATGTTGAAATTTGACCAACCCTTGCTAATAACTTCTGCTTCTATTGTGTGACAAACCAAAAGCTCCATATGAACTGTGTTAACTCTGTGTCTTGTCTATCAGATATTCTCTTCTTCACCTCTCCAGAAGGTCTTTTGGTGTCTCATCTGCCTGTTGCACTCCTCATCTCCTCTGCTCTCTCCTTCTGTTCTCTCCGTCTCTTTCTTGTCCTGCTCATAAAAAAGATGCATTCAGCCATAGACCACTGTATACCACAGTGGTCTATGATTCAGCATATGCCAAGCAACATCTAACCAAATCTCTCATTTCTTACTATGATTCTGTGTTGGCCCCCCCAATCAGAGCTATTCATATTTTTGAAGAAAAAAAAACTATTTGAGATCCTGGGCTGTTCATAAAACACTCGGGGTTACAGCCCCCAATGCCCAGGCCTAACTACGCCAATGAGTCCCCTAGCCTCCACAGTACTCAGCTCTGTACCTCAGTCCTGCCTTTGCTATCCTCTCTCTGAACGTGCTCCATCCCGGCCATGTCTCCTCTAATCGCTTCCACTGCCACATACCTATTGGCACCTAATGCTATTTTGCCTGCTTTGTTCTGTGTTACTTCCAATCTGTCCAACTCCTTCCTAGACCACGCCATTGTTTCTAGGCCATACATAATGCTAGGGACTGCCACACCCTTCCATAGTCCTCTCACCACTTCATACTTGTTGGCCCGACATCTTGCCATACTGCCTAGCCTTCCAACCCACTGGTTGGCTCTAGCTATCCTCTCATGTTTAGTTTTCTCACATCCTTTATCATCCAACCAAATACCCAGATACTTGTACTCTTTCGTTCTCTTTATTTCATTCCCACCCACCATCCAAATGCTGTCATCATCAGAGTCATCCCCATTCACCACCAACACTGGCTCTTCTCCTTACTGAGCCTAACGTTGAAGTCCCTTCCATACTCAGTCACAGCATTCAGCATCTCTTGTAGCTCATTGTGGTTTTTACTAAGTATCACCACATCATCTGCATACATCAGTAGCTATCACTCAAGACTTCATCTCCAATTTTCACACCCAGACCTGTACGCTTCACTCTCACTGCCATTTCCTCAACATATAATCCAAAAAGTAGAGGAGAAAGGACACAGCCCTGTCTTACTCCTCTCTTACTATTCACCCATCCAGTCTCGAGGTCACCCATACTGAACTTGATCTTGATTTGATCTTGATCTTGATTTGGGAGTCACTCAGCGGATGCTGTCAGTGAAGCCTTTGGTCCGGCGTTCTCCCACACGCGTAATCTGTTGGGAGAGAAGCAAAAAAGGGGGGTGGGAACACAGCAGGTTGTCCCCCCCCTCCCAAGCACCACACCCATACGGGTCCCCCATCACTGAGGGCCCCCTGCTTTCTCATGCCTCCTCATGCGTGCTCTCCAGATTCTCCAGAATTCCTTTTACACTCTCAATCACAACGACTGTCACTCCCATCCCCTCAGCACACAACCCCAGCAGTACTCCATCTCCACTCTCCTGTCCTCATCTCTCGCCATTCTTCCACTCCGACCTCCTCCTACGCATACCTCCAACATCTTTGTTCTAGCATACTCATAACCGTTCACATTCCAGCATCAAGTGCTCCAGGTTTCATCCACTCCCTGTCACACACATCCCCCAATCACACCTTGCTGCCACCATTCTTCCACTGTAACTACACTATTTACCGTCCAGCAGGGGACTTTGTCCTGGCTCTGAATCATGTTTAATCCCTCCAAGGCACCATCTAAACCTTTCATACCGTGCTGGTCCTTTCTCTGTACACATCCAGTGTTGATTCTCACTCCATTCCCCTATGCCATTCTTCTTTTCCCTTAATCTTACCACTCTCCTATTTATTTCCTTTTGCAATACAGCCATTACTCCCATGGGCTCATCACTCCTGTCACAAACATTCCCTTCACCTGTCCATCTTTTTCCCCTTTACTGAGTCTTTCATCCCTCCCATACTATTCCTTCCCAAACCTTCCTTGCCCATTTGCTGTCATCCTTCGTTCATCTAGCTCTGTACCTCAGGGCTGCTTTGCCATCCTCTCTCTGAATGTTTTCCATCCCATGTCTCCTCTAATCCTTCCACTGCCCAATACCTATTGGCTCCTAATGCTATTCTGCCTGCTTTTTTCTGTGTTACTTCCAATCTGTCCAACTCCTTCCTAGACCACCTATTGTTTTCCCCAGGCCTACCATCATGCCCAGACTGCCACACCCTTTTCCCTATCTCTCCCCTTCATACTTGTTGGCCCGACAACTTGCCACCCCTGCCTAGCCCTTCCAACCCAACCCACCCCACTGGCTGGCTCTAGCTTACCTCCTCATTTTTTAGTTTTCTCACGCCTTTATCATCCAACCAAATACCCAGATACTTGTACTCTTTCGTTCTCTTTATTTCATTCCCACCCCACCATCCAAATGCTGTCATCATCAAAAGTCATCCCCCGTCACCACCAACACTTGACTCTTTTCCTTACTGAGCCTAACGTTGAAGTCCCTTCCATACTCATCATAGCATTCAGCATCTCTTGTAAGCTCATTGTGGTTTTTCACTAAGGATCACCACATCATCTGCATACATCAGTACCTCAAGACTTCATCTCCCAAATTTTTACACCCAGACCTGTCGCTTCACTCTCACTGCCATTTCCTCAACATATAATCCAAAAAGTAGAGGAGAAAGGGCACAGCCCTGTCTTACTCCTCTCTTACTATTCACCCATCCAGTCTCGAGGTCACCCATACTGAACTTGGCCTGTGTGTTCTCATACATACTGCTTATTATTTTAACAACCTTCTCAATCATGCCAATCGTCTCCAATACCTTACATAGCATTCTCCTATCCACTCTGTCATACGCTTTCTCAATATCTAGAAAGGCTAGATATTTTCTTTCTTCCTCCTTCCTTGTTTTTCCTCCCAAACACTTCATTCATTACAAACATATTGTCCTCACCTCTTCTGTCTTTTCTGAATCCATTCTGCTCTTCACCCATCACCTTATTTCTTTCCACAACTTCACCTAGTTTTTCATTCAGTACACCACAGAAAATCTTACATACCGTGTCACACACCGCTATTGGCCTGTAATTTTTAATCTCCTTCCTACTCTTGTGTCCTCCCTTATGTATGAGGGACACTCTACTGTCATTCCAGGCACAAGGCACCCTTTCCTCTCTCCATATATGTCCAAACAACTCATGCATTCCCTCAATTACTCCCTCACCTCCCTCTCTATATAATTCATTCGGGATACCGTCCATTCCAGGGGCCTTTCCATTTTTCAGTTTTCTTACATACCCTTCAATCTCATCCATTCTAATTTCTTCATCCATCATTTCCTCTATTTTCCTCCCTAAGGTGACGTTCCCTAAGTCACTATCAGGCTCATTCACACCTCCAATATCTTTCCAGAAGTCTTCTACAGCTCTGACCATTTCCTTTTTCTCCCTCAGTGACCTGCCATTCTCTTGGCCGATGATGCCACGTGATCTTGATCTTGAAAGCAGAGTTATCCAATGAAAATAACATTAAAAAAAAAAATTGCAAGACGATTTTTGAATACACGACCATAAACACAAGATTAATAACAAGTATTGAGGAAAAGGAACAGAAGCTTCAGAAAAGGCTCATCCCGCACTCCCTATGTGGCTATCAGCTGGGACCTGTCTATCTGCTATTGTCTTATATCAGAGAGCTTCACCGAGAGGTGTCACTCGGGCGATATAACATGGCGCGCCATTTTGATTTCATGGACGACAGCGATCCTAGCGGTTGGTGCACGCACTGACAGTCGCCCGTGCATATAGAGGGGGAATCGCTCCTCCTTTTTGTGATGATGGGGTGATAATGGAAGGTGGGAGAAAGGGGAAAGGGAAAGGGGATATGAGAGAAGGAAAGGAGGAATAAGGAGTAAGGAAGAAATTGGAGGGATGAAGAGAGTCAGAAGAGAAACTGACGAGGAAAGAAATAAAGAATCAAAGAAGGGAGGGAATTCCTCCACTCACCCATTACCCATCACCACACACCCATTCACTCACCCGTTACCCATCACCCCCCGCTCATTCACTCACCCATTACCCATCACCCCACACCCATTCGCTCACCCATTTCCCTTGTCTGGCACATTCACCTATTTGGCATTAAATCAATCAATCACCCATTTCCCATCACCCCCAACCCATTCACTCACCCATTACCCATCACCCCCCACCCATTCACTCAGCCATTACCCATCACCCCCCACCTATTCACTCACCCATTACCATCACCCCCCCCCCATTCACTCACCCATTCCCCATCACCCCCCACCTATTCCCTCCCCCACACCCTCCCCCCACACCCATTACCCACACCCCCACCCTTCACTCACCCATTCCCCATCCCCCCCAAACCCCTTCCCTCCCCTTTTACCATCCCCCCCAACCCCATTCACTCACCCTTTCCCCATCACCCCCACCTATCCCTCCCCATTACCATCCCCCCCAACCCATTCCTCACCCATTCCCCATCACCCCCCACCCTTTCCCCCCACTCCCATCCCCCCACACCCTTCATACTCATCACCCCACACCCATTACCCTCACCCCCACCCTTCATCACCCTTACCCATCACCACCCACCCATTTTTGTAATCCCCGGTATTCGAAGAGACAGGGGGAAAATTCTATCATACAATTCCGGGGTTATGTTTAAAAGAAAAAGGTTTAAATAATCATCTTTTTTTTCTGGGGAAATTGCCCCCTAGCCCGCAAGGGGGAAATAGGGATTCCTTCATATTAAAGGTAATTAAAATTTTTTCTTTTCTCGAAAATTTATCTTCTTTCTTTTTTCTCCCACTTCTATCTTCCCCCCCTCCCCCACTCCCCCCCCTACACTCCGGATACGGGAAAAAATGCGGGGGACTTTATTTCGCGATCATCGGGCAGTGATTAAAAAACTTTCACCCTTTCCCCCCTTCTGTCAGATAAAAGGAACACTCTTAGATTCTTAATGTCTTTCAAAAAAACCCAAAATGTGACAAGTATTAAAAAATCGACCAAATTTTTTCCCGATCCTACCTCGTCGCTCTAAAACACTGTTCGTGGCGTAAAAAGGGAGAACTTCTTTCCCCCTGGATTTTAGAGAAAACATAAAAATTCTTCTATATAAAAGAAAAAGAACTGCATTATGGGCAGCCTTTTCTATGCATACTTGTTTAGTTAGCAAATTTAGAGCCCTTCGGGTCTTATACCTCTTCAGGGGAAAGCCCTGGCCCAAACTTTTTTTTTTTTTCCCGCTACTCCCCAAAACCTCGCCTATTACCACGGGGGGACCCTCTCCACTCACTTCACTCAAGGTAAGACCTCAGAAACTCGCTCCTTTTCCCCCCCCCCCCCTCCTTGTTATAAAATATCTATATGCTATATATAGGTACATTGTTTATTTTTCTTTAACGCATAGGAGACCTGCCCCGCCCTTATAAGTGTTATTAACGGAGCCCTCCTCACTTCACAAAAGGCCCCCGGCGAGTGCTGCCAAAAAAGAAACCAGCCACCTATCACAGGAACCACCCAAACCCTACTCTCACGTTTTTTTTTCCTATTAAAATTTCTGTATCCTATAGTCCCTTTTTTATAGGGACTAGATGGTAGTTCAAAAATTGTTTTTGGGGGGGTTATGCTCTGGGGCTTGCCCTGCTAGATTAGATTTTTAATTGTTCTAAGATCTAAAAACAAAAAATAATTTTATTAAATAATGGGATGATTTTTTTAAATTAGTTTCTTGTGTTTTTTTGAAAAACCCCCAGGTGTTTAAATTCCGTTTATAAAAAATTTTCCCCACATCTCCCAAAAAGTTTTCGCCTCATCGGTGAAATACAAAATTTCCACCCCCCTACCAAAAATTTCTGTATTTAACGTGCTCAGGGATTTAAACCAGAGAACTACTCGCTTGAGCTGGTGGCACTTTCCCCCTTATTCCTAAGTTCACCCCCATTTTCGTAATCTCCGGGGAGAAGTGTTCGAAATTTTATTAAATAAATAAGTATTCTAAAAAGAAATTCAATCTTTTAAAGGGGTGTCGTAAAACAACCTATAAAACCCCTGGCACCCACGGGTGATAAAGCGGTGGGGATAGTATTTCCACAAAAAAAACCAAAACAAATCTCACCTGGGAAAATAGTAATAAAGTAAAAATTTCGGTTTTTTCATACAGTGTCGATCATTTAGTGGGTTCTTTAGATTTTCCCCCCCAAAAACCCAAACCCCTACCCATGAACCTGCCATGTGGCAGGGAGCTGAAAGAAGCGAGCCGACACACCGCCAGGCCGTGCCCCCCCACAGCCACCCCGACACGCCGTCACAGCCGTCCCCGGGCCACAGCCACCGCCGCCGCAACTCCCGCGCGCCTAGCCGCCCCCCCCCCGCTATGCCGCCCTTCCCCGCCATAGCTGCCGTAGCCGCCTTTCCCTACCGCACAGCCCGGTCACCGCCACGCCACCCACAGCCTCGAAACCCCACCATGCCCAAAGAGAGGACTGAAGCCGCGTCGGGGGGGAATCCTGGACTCTCTCAGCCTCCCACTGCGTCGTCAAAATTACGTAAAACCAAGCGCTAAAACATTACCATCGCCGCTGTGGCGAATCGGGACGCCCCTCCAAGAAGGGCGACCAGGTGCAGGGACACCCCTTTTTTTTTTCCAAGATCCAGAGGGTTCCCCAGACGAAATGGTTCCCTTTCTGGGGTTGTCCATTAGGTATCCGACCCGATGGCGAGCCATACACGCCTTTACTATCCATCCCCCGTCTGGCCGAGGACGCTAGCGAATTTGTGCGCGATAGCAAAGGGCTCGCGACTTGCTTCCGCACTCTCAAAATTCAAAAACCCACCTACGGAGCCCCTAGAAAACTAAACGAGGATGTTCGTCGTGTTAGTTAACATTAGTTAATGTTTGAAAACAAAGGAAAAAAATTATTTTTAACATGACATTGATAATTTATTTTTTGAACTTGAAAGGAAATATTACTCTGTTTTTTGGGGATTGTATACCCGGTAGGAGGTTTATTGGGGTACCATCTCTCATTTAATTATTAAAGGACTCAGTCTGGTTTTGGGGATCTTAAGGGATTTTAATTAAGTTTCGTCAAACCCCACTTGTGGGGGTTTTTAAAGTGAAGATTAACGAAAAGTTTAAAAGTAGATTTTGATCAAGAATTGGTGTATGTCGAGCTAGCTGAAAAAAATTTGGGCTAGGGATTTTTCATTTCTAGAATTCGGGGTTCTACTTTCACGGCTCAGCCTGGTTCGGTGAAGGGGGTTTTTAAAGGGGGGGAAAAGTCGTCGACTACCACCTACAGTCAGCCACTTTAGGGGGGAGCGATATTTCAAGACTTGTTAGGCCTTTTCAGAACCGAGGGTAGCCGGGTGCGCCCCGGGACATTCCCAGCAACGAGAATTTGGTATTGGTCGGTTTTTTAGACCCTTTTCTGCCCGGTCGGAGGTTGATTTGGGTACCCTTCTCATTGAAAAATTCTGTAATCTAAAACATTCAGACCCCTTTCAAAAAATAGAAGAAACCTATTAAATTTCCCCTAAAATTTGCCCCCCACACCCCTCTCCTCTTGACACAGCTTTAGAGGAAAAGGGAGATCCCTGAGTAGTTAATTTTTAAATTTAAGAAATTTAAATTTTTTTCCCCGGGGAATGGGCTGTGTAAGCCCCGTATTTGGAAGACAGGATGGGGAATTCCTATCATCAAACCCGGGTTATGTATTTAAGAAGGAAAAAGGTTTTTAAAAATCATCTTTTGTTCGGGGGAAATTGTCACCTAACCCCATTGGGGGAATGGGTATTCCTATCATATTAAGGGCATTTAATCTTTTTTTTTTTCTCGTGAAAATTTTTCTTCTTTCTTTCTATCTCCCATTTTATCTTCCCCCCCCCCCCCCCACCCCTCCCCCCAAAACCCGGGTACTCAAAAAGCGTGGGACATTTTTTTTCGGATCATCGGGGACTTTGATTCAAAACTTTCATCTTTCCTCACCCTCCTGCAAACAAGGAACCTCTTAATTTAATGTCTTTCAAAATGACACAATAGTGACAGATCACGTTTTATAAAAAGGGGGGTTAGTCGAGTTATTCGCTAAATTGAAAAATCGACCCAAATTTTTATTCCGATCCCATACCTCCGCTCTGAACACATGTTCGTTTGCAAAAAAGGGGAAATCTTTCCCCGGGTATTAAGGGAAACATTTAAATTCTTTTATTCAAAAAAAAGAACGCATTATAGGCGCCTTTTTATATGCATACTTGTTTAGTTTGTAATTAGAGCCCCTTTGAGGGCTTTTACTCTCTTTAGTGGAAGCTTCGTAAAGGTCCGAACATTCTTTTTTTTTTCCCCTACTCACCCACCTCGCCTTAGTTACCACGAGGGAGCCATCTCTCACTCCTTCACTCAAGGGAAAACCTCAGTAAATCGCTCCTATTCCCCCCCCCCCCCTCCTTTTTAAATATTCTATTGCTCATTATAGGTACAGTTGTTTTTTTTTCATTAAAGCTAGAACCCGCCCCGTCCCATAAAGGTTTTAACGGGGTCTTCACTCACTTCACTCAAGGCTCCGGCGAGTGTCTGCCGAAAAAAAAAAACCAAGCCACCTATCACAGTGAACACTACCCAAACCCATTCTTCACTTTTTTTTCCCATATAGATTTCCTGTATACCTATAGTGCTCATTTTATACGGGCTTTAAAGGCATTTTTAAAAAATAGATTCAGTGAGGGGGTTTTGCTCTGGAGACTTTTCCCGTGCTAGTTAGAGTTTATAAGTGTCTAAGATCTAAACAAGAGAAATAAAATTTCTGATAAAAATAGGGTGATGTTTAAAAATAGTTTTTTGTTATTGTAAAACCCCAGGGGATTATTCGGGTTTTTGGAAATACTTCCCCCATCTCCAAAGTTTTAGCCCCCCCGGGGTAATACTAAATATCCATCCCCCCTACCAATTTCTCATGTTTTAAACGGTAGGGGGTAAAACCCGAGAACTACTCCTTTAGCTGGTGGCAGCATTTCCCCCCCTTAACCCTTTAAATCATCCCTTTTTAGTAATCCCGCGGCGAGAAGTTTCGAAAATTTTTTATCAATGAAATATTCTAAAAAGTAAGGTCAATCATTTAAAGGTGTCTAAAACAAAACCCATAAAAACCCCGGCACCCCATTTTGACTTCAGCCAAAAAAAATGTGTGTGGGGGGGGGGATTTAGATGGGACAATTTTTTGAATGACGGGGGTTCGGTATGATAACAAAAAAGGAAAAAAGGTGTAAAACAAAAAAAAACACCCTCAATACACTTCATTCATTATTTTTAAATTAATATACATTAATTTTTCTTTTGGGGGATTTAAAAGGCACAAAAACCGTTCAAGTAATGAATAACTTTTTTACACTTTTGAGCCCCCCCAAAATTTAGGGGAACTCCCAATTCTGGGAACCCTGTAACCACTTCAGTTCATTCTTTTAACGTAATACTACATATATTTGCGTCTTAGGGTATTGAAAAGGCACAACACCGTGCACAGTAATGATACGTGTCATTGTGACACTTTTGACGGAATGCACCATCCGCATAGCGGCGCCACCTGTTCAAAATCCAAAATGGCGCGGCCCGAGTGACATCTCTCTGTGAAGCTCTCTGCTTATATCTTTCTTCCTTTACTTATGCCAGAATCTACGAATCTTCTTTTTTATTACGTCTTCTAGTGCAAGATACAGAGTCTACGTCTTCTTAAAGTGTATATACTATGGTTATAGGAGCCATTGTTTATATTTTTTCAAACTGTAACCCTCATTCAGCCTCAGGATAATTTTTGAGACCCTAATTTAATCATTATATTATATGGTCATTTGGGTGGCGACCATCCACTGTAAGGGGGGGAGGGGAGTATGGTGAAGTGTTATGAGTGACAGTGGGGGGAGGGGGGTACACCCACAGAGTTTTATGGCTACATACATACAACATAGGTGTATAACCGTGGCCACCGAGATGTCATCTCGGTGGCCACGGTATAACTCTGTGGGTACAACCATCATGTGTTACATAACATTTTCACGTACAGGAACTACCACGTGGTGTAGGTCTCACGCTCACGGCCTCACGTAGCCGTTCCTTATTTTCTTATGTTCTTATTTTATGAATTTTTAAAGAGAAACCTAACGGTGATAATTTGAAGGTACGTACTTATCAATCAATCAATCATTGGGGGCATACGCCGGGGGGCGCGTCGCCTCACCCACCCTACGACGCCACTCCCGGGGGTCACCACGCGCGAGTTCCCATGCAGGCTCCTTTCCCATACCAAGCAGCTCTCGACAAGAAACATCAACTTGCCCCAGCCACGAGCCTTGTGGGCGCCCCCTTGGCCTCCTCCACGCCGGATTGTCTCTTACAGATACAACCCGATGGGAAGGATCGGTTTCAGGGTAGCGTGCCACATGCCCATATAGCCGAAGTTGGCGCTGACGGACTATGCAGGTAATAGGCCTCGATTCAGTCTCATGGTGCAATTGCTGATTTGACACGTAATCATCCCAGCGATACCCCATGATTCTGCGAAGACACTTATTACCAAAGGCATTGATTCGTCTCTTGAAGTCACTATTTAGTGTCCATGCCTCACAAACATAGAGTAAGACAGGGATCACAAGCGACTTGAAGATCCGGATCCTTGTCCTCCTGCACAGGTACCGACAACGCCAAATACTCCCGCTGAGCGAGTCCATAACACCGTGGGCTATGCCAATCCGCCGTAAGGCTTCTTGACGTGACCCGCCGTCATTATGGACTGCTCTACCAAGGTATGTAAAACTTTCCAAGATCTCAATGTCCTCGCCACACGCATGAACAGACTGTACTGCTTCATCTAGTAAGTCTCCAAACACCTGGACCTTGGTCTTGAGCCAGGAGACCGCAAGTCCCAAAGGCTTTGCCTCCTCGTGCAGCGCCTCGAGAGCCATCACCAGGACCTCCAGCGACTCAGCAAAGATTACTGCAAGGTACGTACTTAGGCTAGACTAAATTTTTGGCTAGACTTGTATTTGGAGAAAAATAGAAACATACTAATGGGGGGGTACTAGCTGCATGGTGTTATCTATTAGCTAGGAGGGGTCTGGATCACATAGTTATACACTGTGCATAATTTTGTTATCTGGATATGTGTTAAAAGGCGTGACAAGGAGGGGAAGCTAGGGGAGTAAAAAAAATACACAAAAAAACCGTTACGTACTATTTTAATGGCCCCGTTACGATTTTAGTCAAGCTCGGTTAATTGGTCCTCCAATACCAAATTGTTAAATTTTTCTCTAAATTTACAAATATGGTGTTAACACACAACTTCCTCTGATAGTGATGTGTGTGTATGTGTATTCATCTAGTTGTATTTTACAGGGCCAGAGCAATGCTCGTGTGGCCCCGTCTCCATATCAACCTTTTTATCATTCATCCTTAGTGCTTAGTGTTGGCCGAAGCCAGCACCCCGGAGAGCAGGTCACAAACCCCGGCTAACACCCGGTACCCATTCACTGCTGGGTGGACAGGGGCTCGGGTTTTAAGGAAACAACCCATCTGTTTCCGCTCCGCCCGGGGATCGAACCCGGGACTTCTCGGTTGTGAACCGAGCGTGCTATCCCTTACACCATGGAGTACCACCCTGTGTGTGTGTGTGTGTGTGTGTGTGTAAGCAGTATATCCTACGGGCTGTGTCTTCAATAACGTACGTGTCCTCCAGCCATGTACAGCAGGCCCTTGTCGTTATTGCTACCGCTGCTGCTGCCGACATTAGCTTTTAATGGCGTCCCAATCTTCGCTATGGCCAACGATTGCTTCAGTGGTCTTCTCGTGTCTGAAGCAAGTGTGTTGCTTGAAATTGGGGGTCACTGGTATGGGGGTTTTATGACTGGTCAACGTTACTTGAATTATACTATTTGGGGATGATTTGATAAAAGATTACAACTTGAATGGAGGATTTAACTTAGTCTTCTGACTTCACTATATGATTATAGTTTGACCACTTCTCACTACGGAGAGTACTGAACAAGGGGTGTATACTTAAGGGGAAAGGATAATAAGGTTTAGGTTATGGGATTTGCTGCCACCAGCCCTGACGAGTATTTCACTATGATTACTCCCGGGGCACGTTAGATTAATATTAATATTAGATTGATCTTGGTAGTCGTGGTTGGTACGAGGGGTTATACCGAATAAGGCTTGGACTCTTGGAAGTGTGGGGAATTATTTTCCTAATACAGAATAATCACCTGGGTTTTCATAATAACACAAGAACTATATTTGTAAATGATATCCTATTTATTTTGGTGACATGGTAAGTCTCTCACTTGAGATCATCTTCAGCATATAAGGGTTAACACTATACCGAGAAAACTCTACTCGGAAATAAGAAACTTGACTTCACACCCTGACGTAGGAATTTCCTAAGTTATGAGATAAAACTCTAATGAGCATAAATCTCCTTCACTAGAATTACTATTCAGGGAATTGCCCTACACTAGGTAACATACCACTTAATATTTAAAAATCACACAGGGAAGATAGGTATTTTGTAAGAAAAAAAATGGCGAGACAGTGTTGTATGTTTTCGAAAAGGACCTTTGGGGGCCCGTTTGAGGAGGTTTCGCGCCAACCTTGAAGAGCGCTTGAAGACGCGAAAGAACAATCATTTCGTTAATATCACTTTAAGGAGGGGCGGAACTCTATCCCTTTTGTGACACTAACTGTACCTATATTTTTTATTAGAAATATATGATGTAATTACAAAGGGGAAAAAAAACCACCGGAGCCCGGGGCAGATTTCTTACCTTGAAGAGCGAAGAGAGAAAAATGACCTTTCCCTGCGGCTTTCCGCCCCAAAAAAAGGAACTTTTTTTGGGAAAAAGTCTCACCGTGCCCTTTAATGAACACTTTTTAATTCCCCAAACCCAAATTTTTAAATAATGAAACTCGCTTTCCCCCCAAAAGGGGGCCCGGGCCCTTACAAACGGGCTATTTTGATGAAAGAGAATTTAATGCCCTTTAATCTAATAAAACAGGGAAGGAGGGTTTTTTTAATATGTAATGCCCCGACAATCCAAACACCTATTTCAGAGGGGAGTGGTATGGAAATCGTGTTTAGAACTTTGGCAGGTTTTCATTTTAGCGTGTATCTTTTATTAAAAACCCCCGCCCATATTGACCAAACCGTAACGATAGGGATTATTTTGAAAGCCATGAGGTTTTTAAAGGGGGGTTCCTAAATCTGAGAAGGGGTTTTTGGAAAGAAAAAAAAGAATGGATAGGGTTTTTTTTACTAAATCGCAGAAAAATTATTCCACGGAACTTTCCTCGCACAAGGGGGTGTGGGAAGAGGGGAAAGGGAAAAGAACGAAAAAAGATAGAAAAAAATTGGCGTCTAATGGCCAAACGATCGAAAAGATGGGGGAAAAAAAGAAATACGATGATCATATGTGAAACTGAGAAAAAAATTACTTAAGACATAATTTTGGGGGAATTTTTATAATAAAAATTTTTCCCTAAAATACGGTCATCTCCCAAGGGGGTTGCATTAACCCGTCTATTCCCCCGGGAAAAAATTAAAATTTCCTATGGTATCAAAGAAAAAACTTACGGATCAGGTTTCCTTTTTTAAAACTGCGTAAAAGGGGGAAGTGTGTAGGGGAAACAATTTAGAGTGAATTTAATGGAAATTCTTCTGTTCTTTAAAAACGGGGTCTGTTTGTGTTTAGATTACACAAAAATCCAATAAAAGGAAAGAAATCCCACCCAAACCTGATCCGGGGTAATGACTTGCCCCGCCCAACCTTGACTTAGTCCGTTTTTCTCGGGAAAAGGGGATATTCCCAGAGGCCCCCCGGAAAACCCTCGGGAAAATTTGATAAACCCCAAACGGGTTCCTGAAATCCCCCCCAAACCCGGGGGCAAGCTGGTTGACTGTAAAGTGGGGTCGCGTATTACTACAAACCCAAATTTAAAAAATCTCCTCCCACTGAAAAAAGGTTTAAAGCCCGTGGAAACCAGACGCTCCGACTTTCCCTAAAAAATGAGAAACCTCCTAAACCAAAATTTTGGTTTCATTGTCTGACACAACCTCACCTCGGGGGACTCAGTAAAATTCCTAACACATCTTAATTATAAAAAAAAAAAATAAAACCATTCATTTTTTCCTCAAGGGGGCCTTTTAGGAGGTCTCCAAACCGGGGGGGGCCCAAATTTGCTCGTCCCCCGGGTCGGGTTGTAGGACCCCCCTCCCCCGGGTTCTACTAACCACTTTTTTCACTGCCAATAAGGCTTCACTTTTTTGGGCCCCAGCTTTTTTGTACTTGTTTTTTTTTGTGAAAATTTTCTACCACGTATGAGCCCCCACCCAACGTATTTTCCACCATTTCGATGGGAACCCCACCCTTTTCACATTGATTTTAGGGGCATGTGCCTGGTATTGTGGTCTCTTTTCTGACCCATACCGGCTCCTACCTCCCCCAAACTTGATTTTTTCCGTTTTTCTTTTTTGCGACGCCCCTGTCCCACGCGACATTTTCAAAATGCTTTCCTCGCGGATTGGGGGGTTCCCACCCCCAGTCATCTTGTTCTCCCCGACGTCGGGTAAGCTGCTCCAAAAAGCCTGGGGGCTTTACGAGAAAAGAAAGCGAAATAGGGTTTTTTTTGGTCCGGGTGGAGGTGTGTACCGCTTGATTCATAGTGATTTGGCACGGCGGAAACAACGGGGGCCCAACTAAAGGGGGTGCCCTTTGACACGGGGTCAGGGGGACTGACTTCGGGGGTCCTGGGGCACCTCTGGGGCCCCAAATTTTCCCCTTGGGGGTGATAGGGGGTCGTATAGCAAAGAGTGATTTGGGGGTTGGGGTGCAAAACTGCGGAACTCCCGGCGGTGAACCCCCCTCCGTTGCCCCAAAACCGATTTTTGCGGGGTTTTCCCTAGTCCGCCAGGTACTGCCAAAATGGTTTTAAATAAATTTTTGGAGGGGTTTTTTGGGTTTTTTAAGGGGGAAGAACCTAAAAAACCTATTTTTAATGATCGCCCTACCGCCCATAAACAAACGGAAAACCTTTTTTCTCCTGCTCCCAAATTCAGTAAAGGTCTATCCCTATTTTTTTCCCTAAAGGTTTATCTACTGGGGGAAATTCCTTCCAGGGTTGTTGTAACCCTTTATTTCCCTTTTGAACCTCTGGCAAGTTACACAATTTTTTGACATCCCTCAAACCCTCTACTTTAAGATTTGCCCAATAGTACAGTTCCTGGGGGTTTTTCTTGTGGTTTTTTTTTTGTCCTAAGTGACCTGATAACCATGCCCGGGTGAAGAGCGAAAACCGGGTTCATACTACAAAAGGAATTATAAAGGACATATGTAGGCTCCCATCATTTTTTTCTCGAACATAATATGTATGTCATTTTTTTAACCGTAAACTGACCCAAAAAGGGGGTTTTCGGTATCTTTTGAAGGGACCTTCCTCCCCCCAATACTCCCCCCAAACTCTTTCCACACGGGTTTTTTCCCTTTGGCGAGAATAAATTGGGGTTGGGGTGAGCCCCCAACCATGAAAATTGGGGCGGGGGGTTTAAATCCCCCGGGAGGGCCGACAGATGGCCCCGCGACAAAAGTTATCTCGGGCCTTTCGGTATTTAATCTCAAAACTATATTCGGCGCTTTCTCTGGGATCCACCTGGCCCCCATTCGAGGAGTTTTTAGTTTTCTTTTTAAAAATACTGTGAAATTTGGGTTAATCCGTGAAAATTGAAAATTTTTGGGGCCCCATAGATAATGATAAAAATTTCTACAAGTGGGGCACAAAAGGGGCCAACGCTTCTTTGCCCGGTCCGGAGTAACTTTTCTCGCAAGGTTTCATTTTTTTGGAGAAATCCCCAATGGGGCAATTTAAACCCTTTTTGACTAAATTTTGGACTTAGAATTTCCTCCGACGTGATGTTACTCGCGTCTGTATGAGGATGAAAGGTTCATAAATTTTTTTTGGCCCTTCCCGGACGGGTTTGAAATTTATCAGGCACGCCCTTAGATGTTCAACACGTTTTTGCCTTTCCCCCGTCCGGTGAAAGTGCCCGGAGCTCTTTTTTAAATTTGTAAGTAGCTGAAATTTTTCGCGAACGAGGGAACTTGCTTCCTATAAAAACCACACATCCCAAAGAACCGTCAAAATTTTCCCTTTTACATTTTTGGAGCTTTCATTTTTGAAACGGTTTCCCCACGTTTTTTAGGCCCCGGTTTATTTCCCTTTCGGCCGAATCCGATGACCGAGAAAAGTGACTTCTTTAAGCCCAAAAGGAAACATTTACTGAGGTTGATTTTCCCCCCCTTGGTATAAGGACTTCGAAGAGTTGATTCAGATTTTTCCAAAAGAAAAAGGAAACGTAGGAGCCCATAAAATTTTCGTCTAGGTATTTTTTTTACCCACCCCTTTCGGGAAGGAGGGGATTTAAAAGACTGAACCATTCGCCGGGAAAAATACCCGGGGGTGAGCATTTTTAAGGGCCCGAATGGTGGGGCGCAAAACGATAAAAGGGTACACCGTCGCTGAAAGTGGTCAGATCGCGAAATTTTTGTCGTCTAGTAATCTGGAAAAAGGGTTTGCGCTGTCTAAAGGGGACATAAAACTTTTTTCCTGCGGCTTTTTTCGGGCCAATTTTTTTTTTTTCCCCCCCCCCGTGGAAGGGGATAGATGTCGGTGGGGAGATTTTATTTTGTGTCGATAGTTCTAGACACATTCTCTTACTCCCCTCTGGGTTTTTTACCAATACATCGGGGGATAACCATGCGGGGCCCCTGGACTTTTCTATGTATTTCTTTTTTCCATATCTTGCACATATGTGAAAATTTTCTCCTTGGCTTTTTCTGGATCCGATAAGGGGGTCCTCCCACTGGGCTGAGGGTCATCCACCTTTATGTGGGGCCGGAGGGCCAGTTTTTGAGACCCAATTTTATTTTTAAACTAGGATGAAAAGCGGTCATTTTGAGAATTACTTGCTGTAATTCTTGTTTTCTGAAAAAGCAGGTGTTTCCATTTTTTTTCCCTTGATTTTAAATTTTTTAACCTTTGGGGACGGTTTCCTTTTTGGGGTGTGCGTTTTTCCCTTGACCGGGATTTAAATCTTGGGACTTCTGAAAAAATTAATTTTTTGGGGGCGTGAAAGGGGAAATTTTCCCCTGTGTCGTACGACCCAAGTAAAATGCCCCTTTTCATAAAATTTTTTTCCCTTTTTTGGGATTTTGGGGAAGGGAATGTAAATTTTTTAAAATTTTTTTGGGCCCACACTTGTCCACGAAGGGTAACTATTTTTTACTAATCTTTTCCCCCCGGGGAGACAAAAAGGTTAGAACCGGTGACTCATTCCCCGTTAACCCCGCCTGAAACCCGAATGGTAAGCTTTATTTTTTTCAGGGGGAGAAAAATTATTTGGAAAGGTTTCTTTTTTTTGTTTCCGCCCCTTTCCCCCGGGTTTAGTAGGATTTTTTTTGATTTTGTTTCCTTTTCACGGATGTGATTTTACGGGATGGGGGGGGTCCCCCCAAACGCATGGCTCTACTTTTTTTCCCTCCCAGGTAAGGGGGGCTTTTGTGAGAAGGGCACAACCCCAAAAATAAATCGCCGTTGAGGGTAAAATCTGGGATAAAAGGGGAAAACCCCCCTTTTTAAAATTTTTTCCCCTCACCGGAAAATTTTAATTTTTTGCCCTATCATGGGCCCGGGGTTTTTTAACGGGGGGTCTGTGATCCCGACGAGATGGGGGGGATTCCGTCTTTAGGTTTTTTTTCCCCCCCAATCCGTTTTGGGTGTACTTTTTTTTGGAAATTTAAAATATACCACTCCCTGTGTCCACTATCCCTTTTTGTTATTTTTCCCCCTTTTTTTATTTTTCGTGGTATGGGGGAAATATCTCACCATCTAGTCCCAAAATGATTTTCTAAGGGTTTTGAGTTTGAAATGGGGCTGTTTGAAGACTACTTGCCTGGGGGACGTCCGGGCTTTTTTGATCTCCTCTCCGACAACCGGGTTTGCGACAGTCGAAACAATACCTGGTGGAGGTTTTCTCCCGCACTCCGGAAGGTTATGCGTTGGGGGACTGACAATAAGCGCAATATTTTTTTCGTGAATGTTTCCCCCCCGTGAAGCCCCTCGCGTGGGGGGGGGTGATTTTTCTTTTTTTCGCTTGGGCCAAACTGACCTTTAATTCTTGGGGTTTGTTTTTTTTAAACCCTCTACTTTTTGTCTTGGTTGGGTTTTTGGGTTGGGGAGGAAAGTGTGTGCTTTCGCCTCCCTCCCCCCGTTTCCTTTCCCCTTTACCCCCTTGGGGGTTTGGGAATCATTTGATCCTTTGTGTCGGGCTGCTTTTCCGTACTGCCGCTCGTGTTTTGAAAGCGGGCTAGGAATTTCTTTTTGGGGGGTATCCTTCATCGGGGAAACCCCCCCTAATTTTTTTTTCGCGATGTATTGGGGATTTCCCTACCACCCTTTTTTCTTTTTTGTCTTATCTCTGTCGGGGGAATTTTTTTTTTTTGGGAGTTTTTTTCCCCCCCCCCCCCCCGATCCCCCGCTGTTTTACAAAAAAAACGGGGGTGAACGCTTGAGGAGTTCCCCCCCCAGTCATAAAAAATTGCCTCCAAACTCTTGCCAGGCTCTATCAACACTCCTTTTGGGGGTGAACTCGGTTTACGGAAAAAAATTTTTAAAAGCCCACCATGTTTTTTACCTTTTTTGGTTTTTCCCTTTATATTTTGGAAATTTAAAATTTAGAATTCTGGACAAACCCTCCCTTTTGGGGAATTTTTGGGATGGGCGTTTCTTCCCCTTGAGCTACATTGTTCAATTAATTTTAAAACATTTGGAGTCGGGGGGCCCTTGCGTCAAGGCCTTGCATTGAGTAATTCCCCTTTCCCGGTACTCGAGGTTTTAAATCCCCTTTCACGCTATCCGTGGATAATTTAGAAATTTTCGAAAAGGGTTTTATTTTTTGGTTTTTTTCATGCTATCCCTGGGGTGATGGAAGGGCAAAGGGGAAAGGGGGCCCCCTTTTTTTTTTTTGTTTCTTTTTTAAATCCTCCACTAAAATTTCTAGCTCTTGGGTGTGCTTCTACTTCCGTTTTTTCCCTTTTTCCTCCTCCCTTTTAAAACCCCCGAAAATGGTTTTTCATCCCCAAATCATGGGTTCCGTCGGAGAAAAACTTCTTTTAATACAGGTAGAAAAATTTGATTCTCCCTGTTCCGTCGGCCACTAACAGGGGACCTCGGGGTTTTCCCCTGGGGACCAAGGGTGATTCTCCCCGTTTTTGGTTTTTATTCATTTCCCGGTGGCCCCTGATTAATGTTCCCTTAAATTTTTTATTTTTCTTTTTCTCTCCCCTCATCTATCCAATGAACCCCGGGCGGATGCCAAGGTGTTTACGTACAGGATGTAAAATTTAAAATTTAATTTATTTTTGGTTTTTTGGGCCTGCGTGCTTTTTTTCTTTTGTTTTCGAAGGTTTTTTCACTTTTTTGTAATTTTTTTTGTGTTAATGGGTCCCTTTCAGAAAGATTTTTTGGGTTTTATTTAACAATGCCACTTTCCGCCTCACAATTTCCCCTCTTTGTGCGCTAAATTTTTTTGATAGGGGTCAGCAAAGAACCGGGATCTATTTCCGTCCGGGAATATCGTTTTCTACCCAACCCCAAAAAGCACAAATCATTTGGCCATTCCAGGACAAATTTTTCAGCCTTTCCTCTGAGAAAAGGAAATTTTCTTTTCCTCCCGGTTTTTTTTAAAAAACTTAAAATTTTCCGGTCCTGGGGCGTCGAATGTTTGGGAATTTGACTGTGTCCCACCAATGAAACCCTTTTTACATTTTTTTCTGAATTTTTAAATCTTTTCAGCTACTTGCCCAAGGTGATATTCTGTTTTTTTTGTAGGAAATAATAACCCACCGCTAATCCCCCATTTTGTTTTTGAAATTGGGGGTCACTGGGATGGGGGTTTTATGACTGGGCAACGTTTTCTTGAATTATACTTTTGGGGATGATTTTTATAAAAAATTACAAATTTTTAATGGAGGTTTAACTTAGGCTTTTTGAAATTCACTATTGAAATTTTAGTTTTTAAACCCCTTCTCACTACGGAGAGTAAATGAAAAAGGGGGGGTATACTTAAGGGGGAAAAGGGTAATTAAAAGGGTTTTTGGGTTTTGGGATTTGGGTGCCCCCCAGCCCTGACGAGTTTTTTCACTAATTACTCCCGGGGCACTTAGATTTTAAAATTAATATTAGATTGGGTCTTGGAGTCGGGGTTGGTACGAGGGGGTTTTCCGAATAAAGGCTTGGACCCCTTGGAAGTGGGGGGGAATTAATTTTTCCCAATACAGAATAATCACCTGGGTTTTCATAAAAAAACACAAACTATTTTTTTAAATGAAAATCCTATTTTTTTTTGGGGACAGGGAAAATCTCTCACTTGAATCAAACTTCACATATGGGTTTAAAACTATACCGGGGGAAAACCCACTCGGGAAAAAGAAACCCTTTACTTCACACCCCGACGTAGGGGAATTTTCCCCAAATTATGAGATAAAAATCCCAATGAGCATAAATCTCCTTCCTAGAATTAAATATTCAGGGAATTGCCCTACACTAGGTTTCCCTACCCACTTAATATTTAAAATCACACATGGAAAATAGGTATCAGTAAGAAAAAAAAATGGCAGACGTGTTTAAAGTGTTTCAGTAAAAAGGGGCCATGTGGCCGTTTGAGGAGGTTTCGCGCCCAAACCCTTTAAGAGCGGCCCTTTAGAGCGCAGAAAGAAACAATCATTTTTTGTTTATCCCCTTTTAAGGGGTGGGGGGAAAATCTATCCTTAGTGACACTGAACTGTACCTATATATTTTTAAGAAATATTAAAATGTAATACTAAGGGAAAAAAAACCCCCGGACCCGGGGGGAGATGTCTTACCCCTTTAAGAGCGCAGAGAGAACAAAAGACTCCCTGCCCTTTCGGGTTTCCGCACCAAAAAAAGGAACTTGTTTGGAAAATCCCCACCCGTGACCTTAAATGAAAAACTTTTAATCCCGAACCCAACCCATTTAAGTAATGAAAACTCCGTATCCCCCGAAGAGGGGCCGGGCCCTAAACAAACTGGCTTTCTTTGAATTTTAAAAAATTTTTAATGTCTTTAATCTAATATACACGAAGGATGGTTTTATATGTAATGTCGACAATCCGAACACCTATTTCAGAGTGGAGTGGTATGGAAATCGTGTTTAGAACTTTGGCAGGCTTTCATTTTAGCGTGTATCATTATTACACCGCCCATATATGACCATAACCGATAACGATAGGGATTATTTTGAAAGCCATGAGGATTTTAGGAGGGTTCCTAAATCTGAGAAGATGGTTTGGAAAGAAAGAAAAGAATGGAATACGTTAGTTATGACTGATCGCAGAATAATTATTCCACGGAACTTTCCTCGCACAAGGGGGTGTCGGAAGAGAGGAAGTGAAAGAACGAAAGAAGATAGAACAAAATGGCGTCTAGGATGGCCAAACTGATGCGAAAAGATGGCGGAAAGAAAGAAATACGATGAGTCATATGTGAAACTGAGAAAAAGAATTACTTACAAGACATAACTTGGGAATTTTATAATAATAATTCTCATACTGTCATCTCCCGAATAATGGGCATTACACAAGGGCGTAGCCAGGAAAAATAATTGGGGGGGCCACCTCCCAATGATGGTTGAGGTGTGGGTGGCTTATCAGCTGGGGGTCTGGGAGGCGCTGGAAGCACCCCAGAGAATTTTTTTGAAGATATCGCTTAATTGGGGGCATATTGAGCCCTATGGGGGGTCATTTATTGGTTCTTTGCATGATATTCAATATAGTAAAATTGATGAAATTATACCATACACTCCTAAAGTAGATGTGTTGAATTGGGGGGGGGCATGGCCCCATTGGCCCCTCCTCTGGCTACGCCCTTGGTCTGAAGGGACCATGCGAACCATCAACACGATCGGAAACAGCGAACACGTGAGCGAGGAGACTCAAATGTACCCAAATGTTTATGTGTACCCTCTGAGTGAAGGGTTCCAGGGAGTAAGTCTTGTGGCGGAGGATGGAAGGGCAAGAAAGCACACAGCATGGTTTCCCATGTCACCTCAGCCTCAGCAGGATCACTGCTCGCCAAGAGTAAAGGAGTGGGGGGAGATGGCAATGGGGGCGAAAATACTAGATAAATTTAACTCTTACACCCTTTATTTTTGGCTGAGGTATGGCGGGTGCATCAAGGCATGTTATCGTAGCAGCACAGAGGCTCGGAGTCTTCGTAGCCTCAGTGTGGTGGGTCACGGCTCCTCCAAATGGAGAAACACCACCGTCACCACGCCAGCAGGTGCCTCTTGCAGGGTCACGAGGCTATCCGACTCCACAGCCTCTGCTCCTGAACCTTATTGCCAGAATCTACCACCCCAAGGCCAAGTAACATCACCGCCCACCACCACATATCACCCTCATACGTCTGCATCCAGCACCACGCCCGCTGTCACGCCCACGCCCAGTGCCCCAACAGCTGTCAGAGGGAGCAGTGTGGTGGGGTGGGTGGTGGGCGTGGTAGTGGTGGTGGCGATGGCGGTGGTGGTGACACCGTGACAGGAGTGGTGATGTGTCAGATAAAAATTAGGCGAAGATCAGTGGTGCTACGTGAGTATGGTGTGAGTGTGGTTATAAAAACATCCATGATAATGACAATGATGATACTGTTAATTATTATCATCAATATCATTAAAAATAGTAATTTGATAATAATAAGAAGAAGAGCAATTATAATAATGATAGTAGTAATAACCATAATAATAACAATGATAATAATGATAATGATGTTAATTGATAATGCAATACTTCATCCACAGCTATCATGAGGTGGTGTCCCCAAGCGGATGAGGTGCAGCGTTACAGCAACGTTAGCGTGAACAGCCTGTATGAACCCTTTGATAACATAAGAACACTAGGGGTGTGGGGGGGGGGGGCACTCAGTAGAGCGCATACCTTCCGCCCGAATATTTCATCAATTGGTTGCATGATATATATATATATATATATATATATATATATATATATATATATATATATATATATATATATATATATATATATATATATATATATATATATATATATACACTCAGTATGAGCGCATACCTCCGGCCGAATATTTCATCAATTGGTTGCCATGGCAACAGTTATCAATAGATTTCATCCAAAATTTAATCAGTTCTTCCTTATACCAAATAGACTTGGTATACCGAGTTTGGTCCAAATCTATTCGTAACTTTTCGAGAAATCCTGTACACTAACAAACAGACAGACAGACAGACAGATCGGGGTGAAAACATAACCCCTCCAACTTCGTTGGCGGAGGTAATAAGAAAATAAGGAAGCTACAAGAGGCCGCGAGACCTACACGTGGTAGTTCCTGTTACTTAACACTACCTACATCCACCTCTCATCCCGGGCCCATCCATGAAATTGTCTAGCTTCATTTTAAAGTTCCCTATTGACTCCGCACTATATTAAATACCTGCATAACTGCATGAGTCCATTCCAATAATTTACCACCCTGTTTATGAACCAGTTTCTCCCTATTTTTTATTCTTCAAATCTACGTTTTTCCAGTTTGAATCCGTTACTTCTTGTTCTACCCTGATTACTAGCCGTAAGAACTTTTCCTACATCTCCTTTGATAACCTTGTCAACAGGCAGTAAACGTGGCACACATAGCACAATTAATCTATGCGTAAGCTTTGATTTGGTGTAATAGTACCATAAAGCGCAGGGATTTGTAGATGCAGTGTGCTTCTTCTATGCTCCACAAAAAAAATATATAAAAAACAATTCTTTTATCCATCAATACCCTAGTTTCTCCCTTCAAATGAATGTTGTGTTCACTCTTGTGCTGAAGAGAAATTTTGTATGGACGATCCCATCTACAGAGAGTAAAAGGCCGCCTAGGAAGTAGAAGCAAAGTTTTTTTCCAGTTCCAAAATGATATATGGACAACCAAGTGTACAGCCCTTGTAAGTTTCTTCCTATGATACAACCTTTCAAGATTTATCATGTCAGCTATCGGCTTTAGGTTTTACGTTTCTCTTCATTATTTATCTTGCAGGGTTACCTCCTTTCCTATTATCACAGCTCTCGGGAAGTCTCCGGTTGTGAAAATGAAAACTAAATCGCTCTGGTATCGATTGTAATGAGAACTTAAATTGTTGTTTTCAGTTATTATACCAAATGATGTGTAGCAAAGTTTTACTCTTGTCACCATTATGTCGCAGTGTAATTTCTTTTACATGTTTTAGTAATTGTCGACCAACTCTTACCCTTATGGCAGCAAAGTCTACCACACACACACACTATGCTTGTATCATGTTGTATGGCACAGTGGTTAAGAACATTGCGCGTTAATCTGTGGTCTCGCTTTCAATCCCCGCTCAGGGGATTTTTGATTGACAAATCAGGGCAATTACTATCCCCCTTGAGCAAGGGAAAGCTAGGGATGTGAGCGGTCGCAGCTTTATCCAAAGATCGATCTTTATGAGCTCTTTATAAGCTCTTTCCAGGAGGGTGCCATATGACCTCTGATGTCTGGCACATTCCCCTTTTTTTTGGCATTAAATCAAAATCAATCTTTCCAGGAGGGTTACAGTTGGTGGTCGCCTGTCAAGTGCATGATCAAGGCTTTGGGTGAATTACAATCACACACACACACACACACACACACACACACACACACACACACACACACACACACACACACACACACACACACACACACACACACACACACACACACACACACACTCACAGACAGACACGTGTCTGTACCCCTGAAACTGGCGATCGCGAGTCCGACTCGCGTGGACAAGACTATGGGTGAATGACACACACACACACACACACACACACACAGAGACGAAACACCCCTGAAACTGGCAATCGCGAGTCCGGCTCGCGTGGACAAGACCATGGGTGAATGACACACACACACACACACACACACGTACACACATAGTTCAGTTTCCGCTCCTATAAACATCCGTTTAAGAAAGTTGACATTCGTCTGAACTTTCGCTTATGATGATAATCTCATCCTGTCTTTGTTAATTCCAGTATTTCATAATATTGTACGTATCTCATCACGTAGGTAAGAAGTTATGAGCTATTAATAGAGAGCCTATATAGAAAGTTAATGAATAAAATTCACCGTGGAAAGAG
>JACEEZ010009391.1:55000-75000 GCA_016584305.1 Chionoecetes opilio | reverse complement strand
GTTCAGGCTTCAGGGATCTGCGGCGTAGTGGGCCGCTTTTGATGGCGGCGGTAGCAAAAATAAGCGGCAACGTTGAGAAACGAGGCGAGTGCAGGGGCTGCGGTGCACAGCATCATGGCGGGGCCGTAAGAGTGGAACACGTCCACCATCGCCCCTGCCGCGGGAGGCCCCACCAGCGCACCGATGCCTGTCACGAAAAGTAGACTGCCCAGCACGTGTCCCACGCCCACTCCCGATGTAAGGTATGAGGGCATGAGGGCGTAGATCACACTGTGTAAACCGCACGTCACGCCAAAGCCCACCATGGCGGCAACAAGATGGGAGGAGATGGAGGCGGCGGCAGCAAATCCTATGGTGGCGGCAAGCAAGAGCTGAACTGCGCCGAGCAACAGGAGTGGCGAGCACCCTCCCCCCACGAGCAGGCCCGCCAGCACGCGGCCCAGCAGGTCCCCACCGCCGCTTCCTGCTAGTGCGGAGGAAAAGGAATCGCCCAGGCCCTCTAATTCCGCCCAGTCCCGCAGCACCGCAAAGATCGTCGTGGTGGACATCACCGTCAGGAAGCAGGATACCGCCAGCAGGCAGAAGGTCGGTGAGCACAACAGTTGCCGCGTGTTGACTGGAGTTTTCTTCTCGTCCTCCATGGTCACCTCCGTTCCCGCTTCTGCTCCTCTCCTCTCCTCTTCCTCCGCATCTGATTCCTCCCTCTCTGCAGAATGAAGGAGGACGCGACAGGGCGGCGGTGGTCTCTGGGTGGAGTAGAGGGTGGCGGCAAAGATGCACAAGTGGAGGTAGAAGCCAGAGCAGATGATCATGGCGCCGCGCCACCCATAGTGGACCACCAGCGTCTGCAAATGGGGCCCAAGGAGCAGCACCCCGCATCCAGACCCAGCCATGGCCACGCCCATCGCCAGGGCATGCCGTCGCGCCCAAAATCTGGCTAGGCCCACCACCCACCCAGAGAAGGTGAAGCTGGTGCCCACGCCTGCAACAATTAGCCATTCAATTACACAGGACTTGTTTCTTCTCCAACAACATGTTGATCATGTTCGCTCGTCACTCACCATTCACTACACCGAAGAAAAAGAAGATGTAGTCGAGGCTGGGGGAAAGGGCGGACCCCATGTAGCCTGTTGCCGCCAGCACAGCACCCACGTTGAGAGTGGCTCGTGTCCCCCAGCGGGAGAGAAACCAGCCCCCGAGAGGTCCACTGAACATGTACACTGCCGAGTTAGTGGAGTACACCCAGCCTGTTTTGGCGCGGGACTGCTGGAAGGCCTGCACCAACTCCACGAAGAAGACGCTGAAGGAGTAGTACATGGCTAAGGGCGAAAGAAAAGGAGAGGATACCTATATACATGATGGTATACAGGCGATAATGTGTGTGCTATGAAAATGTAATAAGAGAAATGTGTGGAACAAATTGGCCAGCCCCAATAAAAAAAAATAAAAAAATTAAATGCGAGAAGAGGATGAATGTGAACGAAAGGAAAGTGTGCGGGAAAATATTGTAGAGGATTTGCAAATGTATAATTTTTCTTATAAAGTTTAGATCCAAAAGTAATATTGTTCTATTGCTTTGTATGTTTAGGATGTCAAAATTACACTGTAAAATTTATTAACACTGCTCTGTGTTGGGTATCTCCCCGCGGGATTCGGGAAGGGCCGTTTGTATAGATAGAATAATATTTTCTTATTATCATTAATGAAAGTGGTATTATTATTATTATTATTTCTTCTTCTTCTTCTTCTTCTTATTATTATTATTATTATTATTATTATTATATAGTAGTAGTAGTAGTAGTAGTAGTAGTAGTAGTAGTAGTAGTAGTAGTAGTAGTAGCCGAAGTGCCGGATTTAAATGAAGAGAGGCCCTCGGCTATTCCACGTGTGAGGCCCCTGCCAATCCCCCGCCCTCATGGCTAGAGGAAGATGGAAAAGGGCTTCTTTTAATTGAGTAAAGCCGGGGATGATCAGTGTGTAAAATTCCACCATTCACAATTCCTCCTCTAAAGGCTATAAGACGTTATTGTTAAATACTGTAGTGTTTCTGAAATGAAGTGCAGGGAAAATGACTCAAGGGTTGCCTGGAGACTACAGTGCGTTATGACAGCATGTGTAAGAAAGGCCTATGACAGTGTCAAAAATACTGTACACCTTGGCCGGAGGCCCCCTAGATTTTGAGGCCCCAGGCTTCAGCCTGCCAAGCTTATAGGTAAATCCGGCACTTAGTAGCAGAAATAGTAGTAGTATATAGTTGTTGTAGTAATAGTAGTAGTAGTTGTTGTTGTTGCTGTTATTGATGCTATTGCTCTGACAGTTGTTATGAGTGGGGGCGAGGAAGCGCAATAAGCCTTGGTACAGATTGTCTCCCAAACCTTCGTGACATTCGGAAACATCAAATAAACTTAGCACACATGTGTGCTATTAATGCATGACTGACTTGATCTCGTATATATGACAGAAGAGTTCGTATTGTCCTATCTCTATATTGACTTAGCCATGATGTATCGTGGTGTGTGTGTGTGTGTGTGTGTGTGTGTGTGTGTGTGTGTGTGTGGCCCGTACCGAGAGTCATGATGAAGGTCGAGCGACGAACGACGAACGACAGAGGAAGGGTAGCGTAATAGGGATATTTTTCGGAACCAAGAGCAGCGACGACGGTCGGCACGAAGACACGGGTACCCCCGCGTCTTCGTGCCCGACCTTCGACCGTCGTCGCTGCTCTTTGTTCCGAAAAATATCCCTTTTACGCTACCCTTCCTCTGTCGTTCGTCGTTCGTCGCTCGACCTTCATCATGACTCTCGGTACGGGCCTGTGTGTGTGTGTGTGTGTGTGTGTGTGTGTGTGTGTGTGTGTGTGTGTGTGTGTGTGTTATTCACCCATGGTCTTGTCCACGCGAGCTGGCTCGCGATCGCCAGTTTCACCCTCTCAGGGCGAGCTTGGAGCTCATTATTACCCATCTTTGGGCAATGCTGGGACCTCACACACCACACACCCCCATCCCCTTGCTTAAGGGGGAGAGTACTGCCCGAATCTCACGGTGGAAAAATCTCCGGGAATGAGCGGGGTCGGGGATTGAACGCCAGATCACAGAATGATGCCGGGCGCCCTAACTAACTGAGCAACACACACAGTGTGTGTGTGTGTGTGTGTGGTGTGTGTGTGTGTGTGTGTGTGTGTGTGTGCATGTGTGTGTGTGTGTGGACGCAAGGCACCCGGCCCTCCACCCACCCGAGGTAATGAAGAACTGAAGGAATGCAGCGACCAGCACCACCCACGCCCACCCGCCGTCCACGTCAGGGCTGCGGGCGTGGCACCGGCAGGGGAGACCGCCACCTCCTCCATCTGAAAGCAAGGGATGCGCTGGAGGGCAAGACTGATGGAGTGGTGTGATGACTGGCTGGATGGCGGATGGAAAACCTGAATATTTGACTGATTGACGGACTGAATGACTGGTTAGCGGAAGGAGAACCTGAATATGTTACTGACTGACGGACTGACTGGTTGGTTGGAAAGTGACGCTGATTATATCTTCCTGACAAATTGAAGAACGGACTGACGGTAGAAAATTGGGCAATGACTACCAGTCTATACTAGATACTGATTGAGTGCTAAGAATCTTTCACACGTCTGGGTATTTGCCAACTTTTCATTCCGCTCATCAAAATTGTGAGTGGCTCAATGAGTGGCTTGATGAGCGGCTTCCTCTCTGAATATCTATCTGGGCAGCCTCTTGTTTGCCTGTGACTGGGTCTTGTGTGTTAGGTTGGCGAGGGTCGATAGAGTTGCTCGATGATGATCTACTACCATTGCAGGCAGGTGCTCAAAAATAAAAAAAACCATTGATTTAATACTGCTCCTGCTTTGCTTGTCTGTCTGTTTGTCTGTCGACTCACTAATTGATTTATTTGATCATTGTTGTACTGTCGTGTTTGATGATTAGCTGATCAGCACTGATTAGCTGATCCACCGATAGATAGGCGTGTTTCCTAGAAGGCTCTGATGGTTTACTCTCGCCCGTTGTGGAGCAGCCAGGATTATATAATGACCCCCGTGATGAATATATAGGGCCATATGCAAGAAATTTTCTCGACCCGTTGCATCGAGCCGCGGTAAGCAAGAATCAACAGAGGACAACGCAACGAGTGGAGATTTGAGTCAGCTGATTGTGTTCACCAAGCACATCCCACCTGCATACCGCTCTGCCCTTATTCCATCCTATTTCTTCCCAAACCATTACAGGTGAGTTTTCAACACAACCGAGGGTAACATGCATACCTTGTGAATGCACACGTGTCATAATTAAGGTAAAATCTGGTCCAGGAGGCCTTATATAGGTGTGTTAACCTGTGAGGAAGCCGGGCGGCGGCGGGAGGTGTAGGTCAGCCATTGTGTGGAGCAGTACTGTCGGGCCGTTCAAATGTACTCTCAAGCATCACTCTGGCCCATTTTTTCTACACCAACGCCTCAGACAAGTGGCGAACACTAACTAAGCTATTATTTTAATGGCAGAAATGATAAATTACACTAGTAAAATGTATTAGATATGTATAAAACAGTAAAAATACTGATGCCGTCTTGGACTAGCTTGTGTTGGTACCACTGCACAGATCTCCACTGGCCGGGCTTTTTAGTACAATTCTTGTATATCCCACCGGTGGAGGTACGACGGTCGGGCATATCCACCTGCCGGGATTTGACGAGCATTCTTGCATTTAGCCCATAGACTCTTGCCGTTTCCTGACTGATGGACGTGAGTCAGAATAAGCCGCCTGAATGACTCCGATTGTCTGGAGGATGATGGACTGTATAGCATACTGACCTAATTTGCTGATTATTTTTCTATAATCTAACAACTATAACTATCAGACTGTGAGCATTGTTGACTGTCTAATTTTCTAAGTGGTGCAGCAATCTGACTTGATGCTGGGCAGTGTGTGGGTTAGGCCCTTCCTTCCTTCCTTGAACTGCTGATTGACTGAATGACTTAATAAATTACTGTTGACTGTTATGTTTCCAAATGTATATATCTGACTGACTATTGAAGTGAATGACTATATAAAAGTTGCCGCACGTTAAAGTAATCGTCCAGACCCAATTTTTTTTTGCCGAATTATGTTGAACTAGCCGCAAAGCCGCCCTCCGGGCGGACTTTTTGGCTAGTTCCTGCGGAGGGCTATTGGTGGGCCTTCGGCCCACCACCTGTGTTTGGTGGGCCTTCGGCCCACCAAACACAGACTCTCCAGATAGCCCCTTCTAGCTTTCCTGAAATCATGGATGTAGAAATGTATGTATTAACGCCAACTTATTCACATCACCCCCATTCACTCACCCATTACCCATCACCCCCCACCCATTCACTCACCCATTACCCCCCCCACCCATTCACTCACCCATTATCCATCACCACACACCCATTCACTCACCCATTACCCATCACCCCCCATCTATTCCCTCACCCATCACCCATCACCCCCCACCCATTCACTCACCCATCACCCCACACCCATTACCCATCACCCCACCCATTCACTCACCCATTACCCATCACCCTACATCAAGGTTTCCTCAATTCTCGCAACCCACTTTTTTTCACAATTCTCGCTAATAGGCTGCTAAAAAAAAGAAGAGAAAATAGTGATCGGATCATCTCATAAATGGGCTTAACACCTTCCCCTGCTCGAGCCGGTTCCAAAACTGTGCCATATGAGGGGATTCCGTCACAGGGGGCGGCACCTGGAGCGGACACACACACACACACACACACACACACACACACACACACGCACACACACACACACACACACACACACACACACACACACACACACACACACACACACACTTTCGCTTATATTATTATAGATGGACATTCAAAACACCTAATCCACCAAAAATCATTGATTTCCAGGCCTTATTTCCGTAAAAACACGACTTTTGTAAAAAGCGCGCGAAAAAAAAAATCTTCCCTCCAACAGGGCTACGACTGTTATTGATGACGTCAGAACAGGGACGCCCGCAGACACTCTGTCTGACACCTGTCGGCAAATGTTATGATGAGCGATTGTACTTCGGTGTCAGACAGTGAATCTGTCGCTGTGACAGATCTAGAGTACGATGCTCAATCTGACACCGAAAGAAATGACGCTGATCGCGTATACTATGAGGAAAACGAACCTCAGATTGTCATGGGATCCTATATGTTTGAGCCCGAGTACGAGGTGGATGAACAGGTGTTAGCAGAGCCTGAGGTTCAACAGGAGGACCTGGCACTTCTCCAAATCATGGATTGGTAAATAAAATTAAACCATGTGTGTGTGGGAATCACAGTGAAGGTACTTTCGAGAAAATCCTATGGTTAGTTTTGGAGCTACAGTCAAACGTCATTACTCGGAAACCACATACTAGCATTAACTACAGCATAGACTTGGAAAATATGCGGGCGGGAAGGCAGAAAGTGTGACAGCCACACCACCACAGGGTCTCTCACCACAGGGCACGCCCACTCCACAACTGGTTTACTTGGTTTACTTGGTCTTGTTAAGAGGCAAAGCCTCACAGTCGTGGTGGTCCACCGCTGCTGCCAGTCCTGGCGTCCCTGTCTAACAGGGCCACCTGGTCTGGTATGGTGTTGGACTGAGTCACTGTCTTACGGGGGGGCGCCGCCCTTGTCCAGCACACCCGTGTGCACAGGCTCACCTCACACTCGTCGTCCCAACCCACACACTGGGTAGGCGACTAGTCGCGCTGCACACTCTCACCCAGTCTTTCACCCGCTGTGTACCCTCACTACACACCGTTTCTCAACACAACTGCTCGCCCCAACACACTATAGGCGTGTATCACCCTACACACGCCACTCCTTTCCGTGTGCAAACTTTTCTCGAAAGGCACAGCTGTCTTGCTGCACCCATAAAGGATGCATGCATGTGGCATATAGCAAAAAAAATCTATCAGAAACACCCAAATATCTTCAAGTACTATATTTATCTCTGTGTTTACGTGCCTCTCTGATCAGCGCGGGAAGAGGAGCCTCCCTGATGCTACGTCACCGAGCCTGAGCCTGAGCGTCTGCAAACCTTGAGAGCGTTTTGAAAACTCGGGGAATTTGCAGATTTTGATTGCGGATTATTTAAAAACGGCTGACTGGATACAAAAAGTGATGACGTATTGTTGATATACTCGTTAATGGCTATGATTTGATTGCATTAAATCAGGAATGATGAAATGGTCTGGACGATTACTTTAAGGTGGCGAAAATGGGGCCAATTCACTCCCCCCTTCCGAACGCACGGGATTGCTTGGCTGAGGTGATGGGATTGGCTGAGAATGCCTTACTCCAAGTTCCTCCCTAATGCCCCAACACCCAACACTCAGCCAATCCCGTGCGTTTGGAAGGGGGAGTGAAGGGGCCCCATTTTCGCCACCTTAATGTGCGGCGAGTATACTATAATTGATCAGCTGACACGTATGCACTCACAATGTTTTCCACCTTTATTGCTAACTAAACAGGTCGAGCTCAGGTCCTCGGCAGGCGTGGCAGACTGCTTCCTGGTGTGAGTGTGGGTGGGCGTTGAGGCAGGCCGGGGGGTGGTGGAGGCGGGGCTGTGGGCGGGGAGGAAGGGGAGGGTGGAGGCGATGTCACTGGCCAGGCTGACCTCCACTAGCACGTCCCCAACACTCGCCTCCCCGTCAGCCTCAGGAGACGTGTTTTGAGGCGCCATTCTCGTTCTCCTGCAGGTGAAAGACTTGGAATTAGAACACACACACACACACACACACACACACACACACACACACACACACACACACACACACACACACACACACACACACACAAAACACACAACACACACACACACACACACACACCTCTCTCTCTCTTCTCTCTCTCTCTCTCTCTCTCTCTCCTCTCTCTCTCTCTCTCTCTCTCTCTCTCTCTCTCTCTCTCCTATACATACACGCAACCACTTTACTAGATGATACAACCCCTGCTTCTCTCTCTCTCTCTCTCCCTAAATATTGACATTCTTCCTTGGCTGAGGTTTGTTGTGGTGCTCGTGTGTGTGTGTGTGTGTGTGTGTGTGGTGTGTCTGTGCATAATTTTGATGTCAGTAATTTTGCCCTGGGTGCAGTTTTTGTCAACTACCAAGATCGAAATGTATTGGAAATGTGTTGTTTGTTCACTGGAGCTTTTTTCTTTTTATCTGCTTCTTGTTACGCTTGTGGTCAGTGAAAGACTTGGAATCAGAACACACACACACACACACACACACACACACACACACACACACACACACACACACACACACACACACACACACACACACACACACACACACACACACACACACACACACACACACACACACACACACACACACACACACACACACACCACCCTCTCTCTCTCTCTCTCTCTCTCTCTCTCTCTCTCTCTCTCCTCTCTCCCCTAAATGTTGACATTCTTCTTTGGCTGAGGTTTGTTGTGGTGTTCGTGTGTGTGTGTGTATGTGTGTGTGTGTGTGTGTGTGTGTGTGTGTGTGTGTGTGTGTGTGTGTGTGTGTGTGTGTGTGTGTGTGTGTGTGTGTGTGTATGTGTGTGTGTGCGCGCATAATTTTGATGTCATTAATTTTGGCCTGTGTGCGTCAAGTTATTGTCAACTATATCATGGTCAGGGAATGTGTTGTTTGTCCACTGGAGACTTTTTCTTTTTGGCCACTGGCACACGAGCGATTTTGTGGTCGCCACGCCGTGACGACATGATATGCTGTTACACGCGTTTTGTATCTCGACTGAGGGACGTCACAGAGTGGCCCATGTGTATGGTTAGCCGCGGCAGAGAGACGCCACTATATATTTTATTTCCTTTAGTACTTAAGTTCACTCACTCATGTATGTATGTTTTGTTGTTATATTTTTTCCAGTATGCCTCTGGGTGAAAATAAAATAAATATAATAATAATAATAATTATTATTGTTATTATTGTTATTATTATTCATCCTTTCCATGGCATTCACCTATGGTCTTGTCCACGCGAGTCGGACTCGCGACCGTTAGATCTATATCCAGAAATGCCATGGTTCAAGAAAAAAAGAAGAAAAAAAAATTCTGAGCTCACACACCAGCGTCTGGTGAATGACTGATGGTCGCAGATTTGCCCGCCAGCCGCCACCGACCGACCACACGAGTGGCCCGTGTGTAAGGGTCCAAACCATGGAGTTAGAATGGGGAGTTTTCAAAGCTAAGCCGCCAGATGTCTCTCGCGCATCTCACATCCACTGCCCTTTGAGCGTGAATGATCTATCATTTACCGTAAATTCCCTGTAGCTACTTTTTCGGGACATATCAGAATTACCCTTCAATACAACAACTGAAACAGTTCTTAATAAAAAATGTAGTTTATCATTTTATTTGTCTGCACTTGGTGAAAGTATTGGCAAAACAATTGAATACTTGAAAACTCAATCTTTAAAAATCGTCTTTTCAGGAAAAAACGCAAGTTGAAGCAGAATGAGGCTTCAGGAAATATCTACTTGTATGTAAGCATTCACTGAGTACCTATTTTAGGTGTATATGTCTCTTACGACGAACATTTAACCAAAACAGAATGTGGCGTTCAGCATCTCCACAGAAACCATCCCGCTGGCAGGATCTGCTATCATCCACTTTCCTGTTGACACCACACGGAGAGGGACAGCTCAGCATCGCCGCTTCCTTACCTCACGGCTCATATCTCTGATACTCCTAACTTCTCAATACCAGAGCCTGTCATCCTAACTATCATCATCCGCTTATCTCATCACACTCTCTATCCTCTACTGGAATATTTGTGGCATCCGCTCCCACATACCGTTTCCTACATAACGGAAACTTTGTCTCCTTATTTCGGGCTTTGACTGTGACTTTGTGTTGTGTTGGGGCGGAGCGGAGTGGCGCGTGTAGTTACGTGACAGACGTGCAGTCACTATTGTACTGTGGGTAGTAGTAGTTGGGGTAATAAAGCCGTGCACAGCAGTAAATGTCTCCTTGCAGTCCTTCCCGTCTCCTCCATAGCCCTGAGCCGTTAGTGTGTGACGAAGTTTGAGAGGGGTGGGTTGCCCCCCCCCCTCCTTCGTTACAATAGGATAAACTAGAGGACATAGGGTATTCAGAGGGAAGGGTTGATTGATTGATTCAGAGGAAAGGACATTGAGGTGGAGGGGGCGGCGGAGCTCTCGCATGTAAACAAACGCTTCCAACTGTCTTCCATCCCAGACTGTTGTCGAGGTGCCAAGCACTTAAAATTACTTCTTGGTTAAATGTTCGTCGCAAGATAGACAGACACAACTAAAATAGGTACTCAGTGAATGCTTACATACAAGTAGATATTTCCTGAAGCCTCATTCTGCTTGAACTTGCGTTTTTTCATGAAAAGACGATTTTTAAAGATTGAGTTTTCAAGTATTTAATTGTTTTGCCAATATTTTCACCAAGTGCAGACAAATAAAAAGATAAACTACATTTTTTATTAGGAACTGTTTCAGTTGTTGTATTGAAGGGTAATTCTGATATGTCCCGAAAAAGCACAGGGAATTTACGGTAAATGATAGATCATTCAGGCTGAAAGTGCAGAGGATGTGACAGCCCGAGAGACAGGCTTGAGCGTGAGCTTATTACAAAACTCCCCATAAGAGGAGATGCCCTGCCAGCCCCGCGCTTCACCGCTTCACCAGATAGTGAGGTCCGGCTGTCGGGCTGAAGCCCCGCCCACGACTGGCAGAAACTCGCTTCTCACAACGCGCTATGCGTTATTTCCAGGGAGGTTGGATGGGTATTACGCACATGTATTATTATATTACAACTTTTATTTAAGACATAAATAAGAAATCCATGAAAAAGTTAAATATAAGTACAAAAATTATAATACTTAAATGACTATATGTATGCATAGAGAGAGGGAGAGAGAGAGTGTGTATGCTACTGGCCAGTGAAGTGAATGAGTTTTGTGTATATTTGTATTAACTATAGTGTAGATAGAGGAGATATGAGACAATATTATAATTACAACAATAGTAAGTTGCAGCCTGAAGTGCAAATATCCCGAAAATGTGCGGTAGACCGCACGCTATAGTAACACGGATATATTCCTATCGGAACAATATACACTCATATATAAGATAGGAACCGATGAATTATAAATTCCATCATCACCACCACATCACTATCAGTACAACTACCACATCAACTTCACCATCAACACCACCACATCAACTTCACCATCATCAACACCACCACATCACCATCACCACCACAACAGCATCACTAACACCACCAACAATATCATCACTACCTTATCACCATCACCATCACCATCACCACTCCTACAACACCAAAACCACCACCAGCAATATCACAACCACCATCACAACCAATTTCACCACAATCATTACTATTACCATCAGTACCACATTATCACTACAACAACCACCACCACATCATACTTTTTTCTATAAACGTTCTCCTCGTGACCTGCTTCATATGTTATAATGGGTTTTTTCTTGTCAGCATAGTCAGCTCAGGGCAAGGGAGCGGCTCCTACCACCAGCCTTTCTGCCAATCGTTGAATGGCCGCCGGCCGACCAGAATGACCTCACTTTTTCCACGCCTCGGCCTCTCCCCTATATACTACCACCATGGTCCAAACCACAAAGCTACGCCACGCGTGGCGGGGATTCGCGTTTCCTCGCCACGGTCTCCAGGAGTTTCCTCCTCAGCCTCACTCATTCACTAAATTTTCTTTTAGTTAAGAAATTAAGTTTTAGAGGGAATACATTTTAAAATTACAATGGACGGAGTATAGTACTAAAAACAGCTGATGAACAATGAAGAACTTAACATTGAACTCCAGAGTGTAAATATGACGTACTGATAACACAACTCGTCTTTCTTAAAAAAAAATGCCAGGGAATATATTTTCATAAGTTATGTAATTTGGATAAGTTATGTAATGTCATTCACCAGCATGAGTTTCAATCTTATTCTCAAATTTGTAATTGAAAACCTACTGAACCCTCCAGAAGAACCCTTCTTAAATGGAAACCCCTAAAAATATTGTTTCTCAAGGTTGTTATTTCAAATTAGGGATGCAAAAGATATAGGTAAGCCATGTGAAATTCATCATTGTTCTCCGAAATGTAATTATAACCTATTTTTGACCCTGCCTGACCCTGTCTGACCTTTCTTAAGCAAAAATGCCAGCGAATATATTTTCTTAAGTTATGTAATTTGGATAGGTTATGTAATGTCATTCACCAGTATGAGTTTCAACTTTGTTCTCGAAAGTGTAATTGAAAACCAATATTGAACCCTCCAAAAGAACCCTTCTTAAATGGAAACCCCAGACATTTTGTTTTCTTAAGTTGCATATTTCACTTCAGTAGTATAATGGTATTCATCCATATTAATTTCAGTCTTGTTCTCCAAAGTGTAAATAAAGACCTATTTTTTGGGGGGCTGCCCCATCTAAACCCCAGGAATGTTGAACTTAAGAAATGGGTTTTTTTCATTCCCGTATTAATAGCAACCAATTAAAATGATCAAACCTTTCGTTCCCAAAAGTGTAAATGAACTCCAGTGGGCTCCCCTACTAGAAGGAAAGTAGTCACGCCCACCCTCACACAAGCACCGTTGGACGCACTCGGAAGATAATATTATGAACTCAACGTGCAGTAGATCGAGGTGGGTATTTTCAATCTAATTTTAAAAAGTGATAATGATAGCAGCGTGTGAGAAAGTGTCACAAGTTAGTACTGTTGTGATCATAGCTGTAGGTCAAGTGGACACTGCCTTGCAGACAAGTTTTTAGGGAGCTGAACTACGCATAATTCCTTACCGCAGAACTACCGCACCCACATCACTGGGCATGCCACCGGTGTCGTGTTTGTTTGTTTAATATTGGGCGTCACTCACAGGTCAGCGCCGAACACATGCTTCATGTTATCGCTAATTTTCACCATCTAGATATTTTTTATTGCTAGGTATCTTATACCATCAGGACCAAGAAATTTTGCTGACTTTGAATCTGTGATCAAAAATTACATGGGAGCAATACTCGAGGAATTGCAGCGAGTTGAAGACAAAAAAGTGAGAAAAATGTTTAAACACTATTTCTTTTTGCTATACTTTTTAGATTACACAAAAAGTTTCACGTATACTTTTTATGCTTATGATATGCGAACATGTATCATGAAGATGATGATTGGGTCAGTTTTTCTAAACATCCTGTGGTTAATTAATAATCTTAAGTGAGAGTACACGATTTGCAGACGACATGACTCACTTTGAAGTTTGAAATCAGGAAGCGCACTTACGCCGAGCAACACCGTGGACACAACACACGGTACTGCATTCATATAATTATAGCCTCGTACACACTACCACTCAATAATTAATTGGAAAAATAATACCACAAATAATTCATGTAATTGATGTGATTTCACCTTTGGAAGAACAACGCCTAAGAAAAAAAAAGTCAATTTTTCAAAAAACAATTATTTTCAGATTATTAGAAAATATCGAAATCTATCAGCATAGGCTTAAGTCTTTTCAAAAAAATTTCGTGATACGTACTGAGAAATCAAAAAAATGTACTCCGCCCTGAACACTACATGCAGCCCAACACTTAGCATACCACACACAACCTCATCACGTGTAGGTCTCATGCCACATGTATAGTAGTCTTCTCACGGCCTTTTGTATAGCTTCCTTATGTTCTTATGTTCTTATGATCTTACGTCAACGAGCCGTGGACCCATCCGAGCCGTTTTCACCATCTGTCTATTTGTTTGTTTTGTTTTGACTGACTGCTTGTATCTGGTTTCTTTCCCGTCTTTTTGTTGTTGTTGTTGATTGTATGTGTCTTTATGTTAGGTAATTCTGTTTTTTTAATTTGTATGTCTGCTTTTTTTACTTATATGTCTAATGTATGTCTTTCTTTTTGTATTTGTATGTCTGCTTTTTTGTAAGGTACTCCTGTCATTTTACTTGTATGTCTGCTTGTTTTTGTTCATTCGTCTGTATTTCTGTATTTTTGTTTCGGTATGTGCTTCTCTCTCTCTCTCTCTCTCTCTCTCTCTCTCTCTCTCTCTCTCTCTCTCTCTCTCTCTCTCTCTCTCTCTCTCTCTCTCTCTCTCTCTCTCTCTCTCTCTCTCTCTCTCTCTCACAAGAAGGCAAGTGATCGTCTAAACATGCAAAAGGAAAGTGGGTCTCTTTAATTAACCAGGCTAAGTAACTGTTAAAATAAAATAAGAAAAATAATGTGGTGGTGGTGGTAACTGGGGGGAGGAGGAGGAAATAGTGGGGGAGGTATCTTTCTATAGTTATGATGTTGTGTGGTGGTGGTGGTGGTGGTGGTGGTGGTGGGGGTGGTGGTGGTGGTGGTGGTGGTAATTAGTTATGTGTACAGTATACATATTAGCTCAGGCAAAGACTACTCTATACTGGACTTGCTACTCATTTTGGGCTATTTCCAGTGGAGGCCAGTTTTGCAATTCCTGCCATTTGCGAACATCACTCCCTTTTCCCTTCCTATGGTTTATCAGTATATATGATATACCGTTATCTTCGTAAATGTTTGTTCTATAATATTATCAAATAAAAAACAGTAAAATGCAATAAAGAAATGCCATTATGAGAGAGTTAAGAAATATGCATGAACTTAATATTCACTTGAACTCATCGCCATTTAATATTTTGCGAGAAAACATTTTAGATGCTAGCGATAGAAAGAAGCGGATTTTCATTAGCTTTCCATTGCTATATTTCGTTTACTGATAAATGAATCATAACCATGCATAAATTAGCGTTAACTAAAAAAATAACATCATCTATTGGGATAATTACCCGATGGATGATGTTATTTATTTAGTTAACGCTAATTTATGCATGGTTCTAATTCATTTATCAGAAAATGAAATATAGCAATGGAAAGCTAATTAAATTCCGCTTCTATTGATATGTTGCATGTAAAAAGTCTTCACGCAAAATATCAAATTGCGATGAGTTTAAATGAATATAAGTTCATGCATATTTCTTCAGTCTCATAATGGAATTTCTTTAGTGTATTTTACAGTTTTTTATTTGATAATATTATAGAACAAACATTCACGAAGATAACAGTGTATCATTTATACTGATATGCCATAGTCTACTGTATTCATGGAACACTTTTTTACTTGCCGATACGATTGATGATGTTATTTTTTTAGTTAACGCTAATTTAGGCATGGTGGTAATTCATTTATCAGAAAACGAAATATATCAATGGAAAGCTAATAAAAATCCGCTTCTTTCTATCGCTAACATCTAAAATGTTTTCTCGCAAAATATTAAATGGCGAAGAGTTTAAGTATATATTGAGGTCATGCATATTTCTTCACTCTCTCATAATGGCATTTCTTTAGTGTATTTTACTGTTTTTTATTTGATAATATTATAGAACAAACAGTTACGAAGATAACGGTATATCATATATACTGATAAACCTTAGGAAGGGAAATAGGGGTGATGTTCTAAAATGGCAGGAATCGCAAAACTGGCCTCCACTGGTCATGGGCGGGTTGGCGCGGGGCACGAGTAGCAAGTCCAGTATAGAGTAGTCTTTGGCTCAGGTTAATGCATAATGCAATGAGAGAGAGAGAGAGAGAGAGAGAGAGAGAGAGAGAGAGAGAGAGAGAGAGAGAGAGCTACCAAACATTCAGATAACAGTCTAATCTTGCATAAGCCCCCCAAACACCCCCTCCCCCCGTTTTCTCCCATTTAATCATCCCCACTCATATCTCTCCGACTCCTCTCTTTTTCCCCCTCTCTTCATCCGTTCATATCTATCTCAAAGTCAAAGTCAAAGTCAATTTTTTTTCATTTCTCAAACTATAAACCAAAAAAAATTAGCATCACAAACATCTAGGCAGAGCTCTTTTTATGTGAACACTTTAAAGAGCTCCCCAAAATAATAAACGTATATTGCAATAATTACCTAGGGCACATAATCTGATACAATACATACATGCCTATTCATACTGTAAACTCATATCTGCATTTTCACCATGAGGTAGAAGTAACGTATGCGCATATTCGCATATGATACTTCTCCTCGTGATGAAAATGCAGGAGGAAAACTTTTATTAATTCATTTTAAACTTTTATCTCTAACCTCCTATTCGTCCTCATCTATTTTTCTTCTTCACTGCGATTCTCTTTCCCTTATTTGACCCATATCTTTCAACTCGTTTTTACATTTTCCTTTCTATCCCGCAATATGGAAAATATATGCACTTGTAACTCTCCTTTTCTGCCACTGCAATCACTTCTTCTTCTCAATCCTTTCTTTAATTACATATACCTTCCTTGCTTCACATTCCTCTCCCTCCCCTCCAACCTAATTGGTGGTGGTGGGGGGGGGGGGGCGTGCATGTGTAGGTATAAGTAAGTAAGTGTGCCTCCTTCTCTCCCCCCATACCATCACCCCTTCCTTCTTCTTCTATGTCATCGGTACACCTTCCATTCCTTGCATTCCTGTTCCCGTCCTTTCCTGCATGTTCTGTAGAAATATGAATGTAAGGCACGTTCGAGAAGGGGAGCGGATGATGTTAAACAATGAATATATCCTTCACTGTATTAGATGTCCCGTGATTCTGAAGATATTTACTATCGTATTGCCTTTTCCTGGTCCCGAAGGCTCTTAGTAATTTGATTAGAAGCTTCTCCAAGGATGGTATGTACGATCAACGTCTTTGTTTTTGTTTTTACATCATGAGGGACTGGCAAAGGGCAGAAAAGAAAGCAAGAACAAAAATAACAAAAAGCCCGCTAGCTGCCAGGCCTTGTAAAGCAGACAGTAAGAAATTTATAAAAGACGGCGGGCCAATTTAGTTTAGAAAGTGTCTTGATACTCCTGTTTTGCAGTAATGTAAGTCGTAGGAAGGTGGCAAAATAGAGACAGGAAGAGAGATTCAAGATCAGTGTAGGTGATGGTTTGAAGGGTCGCTTTCTCGTGGTGTTAACGAAAATACAACAGGATATGGTACCTAAACTATCTCTCTCTTGGTACCTAAACTATCTCTCTCATGGTACCTAAACTATCTCTCTCATGGTACCTAAACTATCTCTTTTGGTACCTAAACTATCTCTCTCATGGTACCTAAACTATCTCTCTCATGGTACCTAAACTATCTCTCATGGTACCTAAACTATCTCTCTCTTGGTACCTAAACTATCTCTCTCATGGTACCTAAACTATCTCTCTCTTGGTACCTAAACTATCTCTCTCTTGGTACCTAAACTATCTCTCTCTTGGTACCTAAACTATCTCTCTCGGTACCTAAACTATCTCTCATGGTACCTAAACTATCTCTCTCTTGGTACCTAAACTATCTCTGTCATGGTACCTAAACTATCTCTCTCATGGTACCTAAACTATCTCTCTCATGGTACCTAAAATATCTCTCTCTTGGTAAACCCAAACTATCTCTTCATGGGACCTATACTAAACTCTCTCATGGTACCCAAACTATTCCCCTCATGGTACCTAAACTATCTCTTCATGGTACCTAAACTATCTCTTCATGGTACCTAAACTATCTTTTCTCATGGTAACCCAAACTATCTCTCTCATGGTACCTAAACTATCTCTCTCATGGTACTCAAACTATCTCTCTCATGGTACCTTTAAAATATCTCTCATGGTACCTAAACTATCTCTCTCATGGTACCTAAACTATCTCTCTCTTGGTACCTAAACTATCTCTCTCATGGTACCTAAACTATCTCTCTCATGGTACCTAAACTATCTCTCTCATGGTACCTAAACTATCTCTCTCATGGTACCTAAACTATCTCTCTCTTGGTACCTAAACTATCTCTCTCTTGGTACCTAAACTATCTCTCTCTTGGTACCTAAACTATCTCTCTCATGGTACCTAAACTATCTCTCATGGTACCTAAACTATCTCTCATGGTACCTAAACTATCTCTCTCTTGGTACCTAAACTATCTCTCATGGTACCTAAACTATCTCTCTCATGGTACCTAAACTATCTCTCTCTTGGTACCTAAACTATCTCTCTCATGGTACCTAAACTATCTCTCATGGTACCTAAACTATCTCTCTCATGGTACCTAAACATCTCTCTCATGGTACTAAACTATATCTCTCATGGTACCTAAACTATTCTCTCTTGGTACCTAAACTATCTTCATGGTACCTAAACTATCTCTTTTCTTGGTACCTAAACTATCTCCCCTCATGGTACCTAAACTATCTCTCTCTTGGTACCTTAAACTATCTCTCATGTACCTAAAAACTATCTCTCTCGGGTTTCCTAAACTATCTCTCTCTTGGTACCTAAACTATCTCTCATGGTACCTAAACTATCTCTCTCTTGGTACCTAAACTATCTCTCATGGTTTCCTAAACTATCTCTCTCATGGTACCTAAACTATCTCTCTCTTTGGGACATAGCTAATCTCTCATGGTACCCAAACTATCTCTCTTGGTACCTAAAAATATCTCTCTCTTGGTACCTAAACTATTTTCTCATGGTATCTAAACTATCTCTCTCTTGGTACCTAAACTATCTCTCTCTTGGTACCTAAAACTATCTCTCATGGTACCTAAACTATCTCTCTCTTGGTACCTAAAAACTTCTCTCATGGTACCTAAACTACTCTCCCCATGGTACCTAACTATCTCTCTCTTGGTACCTAAACTATCTCTCTCTTGGTACCTAAACTATCTCTCTCTTGGGACCTAAAACTATCTCTCATGGTACCTAAACTATTCTCATGTACCTATACTATCTCTTTTCTTGGTACCTAAAACTATCTCTCTCATGGTACCTAAACTATGTCTCTCATGGTACCTAAACTATCTCTCATGGTACCTAAACTATCTCTCTCTTGGTACCTAAACTATCTCTCTCATGGTAGCTAAACTATCTTTCTTGGTACCTAAACTGTCTCTCTCTTGGTACCTAAACTATCTCTCTCATGGTAACTAAACTATCTCTCTCTTGGTACCTAAACTATCTCTCTCTTGGTACCTAAACTATCTCTCTCATGGTAACTAAACTATCTCTCTTGGTACCTAAACTATCTCTCTTTTAACCTAAACTATCTCTCATGGTACCTAAACTATCTCTCTCTTGGTACCTAAACTATCTCTCATGGTACCTAAACTATTTCTCTCTTGGTACCTAAACTATCTCTCTCTTGGTACCTAAACTATCTCTCTTGGTACCTAAACTATCTCTCATGGTACCTAAACTTTTTTTTTCTCTCTCTCTGTCTATCTCTTCTCTCTCTCCCTTTCTCTCTCTCTCTCCCTCCCCTCTCTCTCTCTCTCTCCTTCCCCTCTCTCTCTCTTCTCTCTTTTTTCTCTCTCTCCTCTCTCTCTCTCTCTCTCTCTCTCCCCTCTCTCTCTCTCTCTCTCTCTCTCTCTCTCTCTCTCTCTCTCTCTCTCTCTCTCTCTCTCTCTCTCCTTCAGAGGTTGAGGACAGGAATAAAATACTCTATCCTTTTGATCATGTCCCCCCTCCACCACATCCCTCCCCTCGTTTTCTATGAAGCCAGTTTTTATTGTGTACAGCTTTGCAGTCTGAACTAGAGTACCTTGAATAATAGTGTAGCGACAACTTAATTTATGGGCGCCATCTTGCTACCAGGGCCTCTTCGTTCACCCAAGACCCGCGGAAGTTCTCAAGGCATGACGTACCCCGGAGTATATCATGTTATACATGCATAAAGGATATACTGTTATCTTCGGAAATGTTTGTTCTATAAGATTATCACTCAAACACAGTACAACACTTAAAAAAAGGTCATTATGAGACCTGAAGAAATATGCATGAACTTACAATTCACTTAAACACGTCGTCATGTAAAACTTTGTGGGACAACTTATAAGATGGAAGATATCTATAGAAGCATAATTTTATTAGCTTTCCATTGCTATATTTCGTT
>JACEEZ010009391.1:50000-52500 GCA_016584305.1 Chionoecetes opilio | reverse complement strand
GAGTCACACTAGCCCTGTGTCCCGGGGTAACGGGTTCTCACCCACCACAGGCTCTAAGCCAGTGGTTCCTAAACTTTTTGGTTGCGACCCTAAATATAATCTTTGACGTGCCTCACGACCCTTAATGCGTGTACATGTACCGTATTGTTAATTACCAATAATTTTAATGTTACACTAATTATAATTTTACTATTTTTTTCATAAATCTATATTACTAACACACGGTGTTACTTTTTTGGTGGCTAACCGTAGTGAGATGCTACTTTATTCTTTTGAGTTTTGACTGCATGCTGATATATTGCAATAAATGTGAAAATAGATTAAGACAAAAATATGACCAAACTCAAATTAGAGGTACATACAGCTATCTATTTTACTATAACTTAGAACTACCATAGTGAGAAGAATAATTTTTCATACACGGTAACACGTGTTAGAAAAAAAAGAAAATAATTGTGTGGTTACATCCAAATTGTGATCACGGTCGCCCAGCGACCGTGATCACGTATCAAACCAGTATCAAACCAGTATCAAACCAGTATCAAACACTCAACACTAACAAATAACACTTATCTGTATCTGTTCAGATGCTTCAGTTCTATAAAAAACATACTTAAATTAGATAAGATATTAAAAAATTGGCTTCTGTAAGAACCAAATGATATAAATTAAGAGTATCGGAAGATATTATTTGTGGGCTTTTTTTTAACCAGCGACCACATGGAGTATTGATTACGAACTTTGATAAGGGAATTTTTTTTAAAGTTTTCTCAGTGGCTACCATGAAGCTGCTTCATTTTGTGCGTGAGATCCTCTAGATTGGACTTTATGATGATTGTTAGATCACAACACAAGTCATGCTGGGGATTCAACCGGTTCCCTGCTCTAGTCTTGATCTTAACAAGACTTGAAAACCCTTGTTCACAGAGATATGTTGTTGGAAAAGGGAGAAAAGCTTTTACAGCCTCCAGAATCAGAATGGCCTTAGTCTTGAGTTGATTTCAAAATGATGAATACAGGAGGTTTTCAAAGCGCTATTTCTGCACTTGATTTTCCTGGAGGTCTACAAGTTATTCTTGAAACCCTGAAATATCTTCTCAAACTTCACTGACGTTCACACTGAAAGCATTCCTGATCCAGCTATATTTCTTGAGATCGGTATTTTTGGAAAATGCTTGTCCATTTCTTCTTGAAGGTTCTATAGATGATCTTCGAAAATAACTTTTATGGCAGCAAGGGATATTTCTGACGAATCTTCCAGCACATCACGTAGTTCTAGAAAGGCTGCATTTTTTCCTTTGACCAGCTTTTCTTTCCAAAGAGCAAATTTTTTTCTTGAATGAGACAATTTTTTCACCGATGTCCACCATAGTATGATTTTGGTCCTGCCTGTCTGAATTCAGTTCATTTAGGTGCCTGAAGATGTCGCCCAAATTACCAAGCTTTGCCAGCCAGCATCTTTAAAGCAGGCTGCCGGGTGCATGCTTTTTTTTTTTTATCTCGCAGAAAGATTTTAATTTTAGATTTAAGTTCAATAAGTCTTCCGAAATGTTTTCTACAAGATAGCCAATGGACATCAGAGTGGAGCATCAAGTTTTGGTGATGTGATCCCATGTCTTCACACATATTATGGAAAATATGTGAGTTTAAAGCCCTGGCCTTGACAAACTGCACAATTTAGATAGCATTATTTAAAACTGCATGGAGGTCTGGTTACAAAAGATGTTAAGCAAGGTTTTCTCAATGTAAAAAACAGTGAAATATTATGACATGAGGGTTTTCTGCTTTAATGCGAGTAACAAAACCCACACGGACTTCCCACTATTGATGGAGCCCCTTCAGTGCACACAGCCAAACAATTCAACCAGTAATATTCAACCAGAATAGATCATGTTTCTTGAAAAAAATTGTTCATCATATTAAACATTTATTCTCCAGTGGTGGTACTTGACAGAGCACTGCAGATGAAAAAGTATTCCAGAATATCATCTCTGTACCTTCCAAATAACATCATTTGAGGGTCACCTGCAATATCCACTGACTGATCCGTCTGCAAAGAAAATGTATCTGCTTTTTCTACAATCAGTTGAACCAAAATATCTTTTGAAATGAGATCAATTCTATGTTATTGTTATTATTAGAAAGTGGTACCGATTCAACCTTCTTGGCAATATCTGCTCCACCAACAGATTTTTACCATTGCCACTGCTGCTAGCTTTACCAGCTCCTCTCCTAGGTTATGAGGCTTTTTGCATTTTGCAATTATCCATGCCACTTCAAAGGACGCCAAGGAAACTTTCTCCAGAGAAAAAACTGAACTCGAGGGAGCATCAATCCGACTTAGTTTTACATATTATTCTTGACCTATAGCGCCTGTAGACAGTGACCTCCAGGGGTGGGATGGTAGAACCTGGAGGTTCACTCGAGGACAGTGATAGATGGCCCTCGCCCGTGGTGGCCAAGCATATTTTTTTTATAGTGACGCCTGTGATTAGAGGCC
>JACEEZ010009391.1:30000-42500 GCA_016584305.1 Chionoecetes opilio | reverse complement strand
GGCGCCTCCGCCACCCGTCAAGAAAACCAAGCACGCCTCGGTGGCGGGGGAGGAAGTGTGCACAGGCACAGGCAAGGACTAAGGCGTGCGCGAGGCTGACGCCATCAAGGACGGCACAGCGGCGGACGCCGGTGCACAGAGTCCCTGCAGGAAAAGACAGCTGGCGTCGGGCCGCGGACAGTCTCCGGTGCCGACCAAGAGGCCGAGGTGTGGAGGCGACCACGTGGAGGAGACAGCCGCCGTGTCCCTCCAGAGGCCTCGCGATTCACTTCAAAGCAAGACACAGCCGTCGTCGCCGGCGACAAAGTCACCTGCAAAAACATCGCCGTCGCCCCGTCGCGACGCTCCGCCAAAGACTGGCGTGAAGGGGCCAATAAGAATAACAGGCAAGGTGTCCAAGGCGGAGCGACGCGCCATGCTTCGTCTGGGTCACCAGGGCATTCGCCTCCTGCACAAACGCGAGGTGGAGGCCATGAGTGCTTTGTAGTGCCAGAGTCTGGGCGCCGGCAGCTACGGCTCGTGCTGTCTCGTGCGCGAGCCCGACACGCACAACCAACTCGTCGTGAAAACGTTCCGTAATAATGCGTTGCGGGTTTTGGAGACCGAAGCCATCACCCTGCAGGAGGCGAGCGTGCCCGGCGTGCAGCGCCTCTTCGGCGCGTGCGTCCAGACCAGACAGTTAGTCACTTATTACGCCGGCAACACCGCCGAAAACTTTTTCAGCGCGGCAGCCTCGTTTGTGGACGTGATGCAAGTGTTCCTGCAGGTGTCGCGGACGCTGCAGCGACTGTTGGATCGGGGCTTTACCCACAACGATATCAAGGTGGACAACGTTTGTGTTGCCATGAAAGAGGAAGGCCCCGTAGTAACAGTCATTGACCTGGGCCTGGCCGCGCGGCGGGGCACCCCGAGCAACTTCCGCACAACCAGCGACACGGACCGTTACCCGTGGATCGCTCCGGAGCTGCTGCTGCACACTGCGCCTTTCAGCGAGGCCAGTGACGTGTACGCGCTGGCGCACATGCTGCAAATGGCGCTACAGCTGCACCAGGGGCGGCCCCGCAACCCCAGGCTGGCCAACCTGCTGGAGTGGGTGCGCGGGGCTCGAAGCCGCGACCCCAGTGAGCGCCCGGGCCTCGGAGCGCTGAATGCGGCGGTGAGGGATGTGCTGGGGTGGGCCAGCCAGACCCCGACTCTGAGCGTGGGCGAGATGGGCGTCAAGGTGCTGTTTCCCGTAAAGCAGCGCTGCAGCACGGGAGAAAGTGACTCGCCTTGAGGCGACAAAATACGATCTATGGAGGGAAAACATGAACATGTAACACGTGGAAAGGAACGCACGCCATTAATCCTTTGGCTGCACCACAATGTTACCTGAAGGAGTGTGCCAGGGGGGCTGCCTGGCGCTTAGGGAGAATACTGATCCACTCGTACAGGAACGCACGCCATTAATTCTTTGGCTGCAACCTAGCAGAGTACGGCTAAGCTATAGCGCTGCCCAATCCTGTTAACCTTAAAAGCGTTTGGTCAAAGTTTTATGTATAACTTTCCGTATAACTTATTTTCTGTATAACTTATTTTCTGTATAACTTATTTTCTGTATAACTTATTTTCTGTATAACTTATTTTCTGTATAACTTATTTTCTGTATAATTTATTTTCTGTATAACTTATTTTCTGTATAACTTATTTTCTGTATAACTTATTTTCTGTATAATTTATTTTTTTGGTTTGCTTCTTTTAATCAAACAAAAATATAATATAATATAATATAATACCTTATGTACCTACCTAAGCCGGACTCTGCAGTGCTAAGTCCCACTAAAAGCAGGAATGCATATCGGGAATGGGATTTGCAGCATCATTTGTGCATAAATAAATCAAGAATATTTTCAAGGTAAATTCAGAACTTAATGTGTAGTATTTTTCAGTATATTGTATATTGTTATATATTACATATTTTATATTGTTGTATTATATTCCATAAAACACTGAATTGAAAGTGGGGTAACTTGTCGGTGTTGACAGCTTGTGGCAACTCAATTCACGCACCAATATGTCTTTATTATTACTCTTGCTATATTGGTCTGTTTTAATTTAATTTCCCGCTTTCTGTATGCTTCCTGTCTGTCTGTCTGTATCTAATTCTGCCTGTACCTGCCTGTTTTTAGTTAATAGGGAGTTTTTAGTCAATAGAGTTTAGTCAATAGGGAGTTTTTAGTCAATAGGAAGTTTTTAGTCAATAGGAAGTTTTTAGTCAATAGGGAGTTTTTAGTCAATAGGGAGTTTTTAGTCAATAGGGAGTTTTTAGTCAATAGGGAGTTTTTAGTCAATAGGGAATTTTTAGTCAATAGGGAGTTTTTAGTCAATAGGAAGTTTTTAGTCAATAGGGTGTTTATAGTTAATAGGGAGTTTTTAGTTAATCGGAAGTTTTTAGTTAATAGGGAGTTTTTAGTCAATAGGGAGTTTTTAGTCAATAGGGAGTTTTTAGTCAATAGGAAGTTTTTAGTCAATAGGAAGTTTTTAGTCAATAGGGAGTTGTTAGTCAATAGGGAGTTTTTAGTCAATAGGAAGTTTTTAGTCAATAGGGAGCTTTTAGTCAATGGGTAGATTTTAGTCAATAGGGAGCTTTTATTTAATAGGGAGTTTTTAGTCAATAGGGAGTTTTTAGTCAATGGGTAGTTTTTTGTCAATAGGGTGTTTATAGTTAATAGGGAGTTTTTAGTCAATAGGGAGTTTTTAGTCAATAGGGAGTTTTTAGTCAATAGGGAGTTTTTAGTCAATAGGGAGTTTTTAGTCAATAGGAAGTTTTTAGTCAAAAGGGAGCTTTTAGTCAATAGGGAGTTTTTAGTCAATAGGAAGTTTTTAGTCAATAGGGAGCTTTTAGTCAATGGGTAGTTTTTAGTCAATTAGACTAAATTGACTAAATTTAGTCAATTAGCTTTTATTTAATAGGGAGTTTTTAGTCAATAGGGAGTTTTTAGTCAATGGGTAGTTTTTTGTCAATAGGGTGTTTATAGTTAATAGGGAGTTTTTAGTTAATAGAGAGTTTTTAGTCAATAGGGAGTTTTTAGTCAATAGGGAGGGTTTAGTCAATAGGAAGTTTTTAGTCAATAGGGAGTTTTTAGTCAATAGGAAGTTTTTAGTCAATAGAGAGTTTTTAGTCAATAGGGAGTTTTAGTCAATAGGACGGTTTTAGTCAATAGGGAGTTTTTAGTCAATAGGGAGTTTTTAGTCAATAGGGAGTTTTTAGTCAATAGGAAGTTTTTAGTCAATAGGGAGTTTTTAGTCAATAGGGAGTTTTTAGTCAATAGGAAGTATTTAGTTAATAGGGAGTTTTTAGTCAATAGGAAGTTTTTAGTTAATAGGGAGTTTTTTTAGTTAATAGGGAGTTTTTAGTCAATAGGGAGTTTTTAGTCAATAGGGAGTTTTTATTCAATAGGGAGTTTTTAGTCAATAGGGAGTTTTTAGTTAATAGGGAGTTTTTAGTTAATAGGAAGTTTTTAGTCAATAGGGAGTTTTTAGTTAATAGGGAGTTTTTAGTTAATAGGGAGTTTTTAGTCAATAGGGAGTTTTTTAGTCAATAGGGAGTTTTTAGTCAATAGGGAGTTTTTCTAGTCAATAGGGAGTTTTTAGTCAATAGGGAGTTTTTAGTTAATAGGGAGTTTTTAGTCAATAGGGAGTTTTTAGTTAATAGGGAGTTTTTAGTCAATAGGGAGTTTTTAGTCAATAGGGAGTTTTTAGTCAAAAGGGAGTTTTTTTTAGTCAATAGGGAGTTTTTAGTCAATAGGAAGTTTTTTGTCAATAGGGGGTTTTTAGTTAATAGGGAGTTTTTAGTTAAACTTGGTTCGGTCAGCTCGAACCGCTGACCGAATGCAAGGACGCTACACGCGAGCCCGCAGCTCTACCAACCGAGCCACCTTGACGGGTGGAGAGAGAGAGAGAGAGAGAGAGAGAGAGAGAGAGAGAGAGAGAGAGAGAGAGAGAGAGAGAGAAACAACAACATTATGATCAAACAAATAATATTTAACAGCCAAACAGAGAGAGGAAGGGTAAAACTGATGATGTTGATAGCTCTCAATAGCATGTATGTATCTAGCATATCTATTCATATGTATGTATTAATTTATGTGTCATGTATCATTTCGTATATGATGCATCTATTTCATGTAGCATCACACACAATGACCTAGAGTAAATGACAAGAGTATCCGTTAGTTTATAAGTTCAGATTGACCATTATTATCAAGCAAGGAGATGGGACTCATTTGTATATATATTTAGTTTCTTTAGGATATTACGATTAGGTTAAAAAAAATAGGTTAGTTAACCCCTTCACGCCCAGATATAAAAAAATGTACTCCTAAAAAATAGCACTCCCAAATGGAGTTTTCGGTCCTCCCTCAAAATATCTGTAAGCACTGAATGGGAAAATATGTGTAAATAACAAAGTTTGATGCTAATATGAGATAAGAGATGATGCATCCCATTGACCCGGGGTCAGCTCCTCTAAAACTTATTTCTGATGACGTCGCTGCCCACTAACGGAAGACAAAGTGCCTTGGTTAGCGCCATCCTCCTACACTTGGTCATGGCAGGCGGTTATGCCTTAAAATTTCGCCGGTGATACATAAAGGGTGTACTTAGATCACTGTAAATGAATTGAGATGGACAGTCTGAAGGCTACCACTACCACTACTACTACTACCACTACCACTACTACTACTACTACTACTACTACTACTACTACTACTACTATACTACTACTACTACTACTACTACTAACTACTACTACTACTACTACTATTTCTAGGAGAATAAGAATGAGAAAAGAGAGAGAGAGAGAGAGAGAGAGAGAGAGAGAGAGAGAGAGAGAGAGAGAGAGAGAGAGAGAGAGAGAGAGAGAGAGAGAGAGAGAGAGAGAGAGAGAGAGAGAGAGAGAGAGAGAGAGAGAGAGAGAGAGAATACTCGTCTATTATTCACCACCATCGATGTGGCCTTGATAATTGATACCACAAAGTTAATTGTTTGGATTAAAGTAACTAGCAGAAATTAACCATAATAAGTATGATGTCCAGAATAACAATCCGAATGGCGTACACTTAACACCGTGTTTATGTCTCTCTCTCTCTCTCTCTCTCTCTCTCTCTCTCTCTCTCTCTCTCTCTCTCTCTCTCTCTCTCTCTCTCTCTCTCTCTCTCTCTCTCTCTCTCTCTCTCTCTCTCTCTCTCTCTCTCCTCTCTGTCGCTCCTTTGTTATTTTTTATTTATACATTCGTTATCGATATTTCACCCGTATTGTATATATGATACTCTGAAAGATACGAGGTCATTCTATATGCCAAATGACATTCTTCTACACTCGCAGAGGGTTTTTTTTTCTTCTGCTGATGAAGAAATGGAATAAATCTGTCCGAATATAGTTCAAACCATCCCTGGAATGACCTTAACCTTTCCTGAAATTTGGTTGAAATTGGCATAGAAATGGCGGAGCCTTAGCTGTACGGACAGACGAACAGACAGACGGACATTTGGTGAATTATATAAATAAGATGGGTTGGTATTATCTTATCAATCATCATGCCTCCATTATTGACATTCGTCTATCTTTTTTATCGTCTGTTGTGGCTGTGGTCAGGGTCAAGATCACAATCATAACCTACCCTTGGCTGTTGTCGTGGAAGTGGTCAGCTGTACCGTCCTTGATGCCTTGTTATCCATTACCCCGCACAGAATAATAACCAGACCCATTGTGTTCAAGTGTGAAGTTATTTGTTATATTCGCGGTGACGCACTACTCAGCAGAGCTGGGCAGTATTTAAATACAATTGTATTTAAATACGTATTTAAATACATTTGTGTATTTAGAAATGTATTTATAAATACATTGGTTGTCATGTATTTAAATACAGTATTTAAATACTTTTATGAGTATTTAAATACATTGTATTTAAATACATTTACTATTAAAATTTAAATACTTTTTTATCAGTTAATTTGGCCATAAACCCGCCCAACTATCTGGCAACCCTGATGTTACAGTGAACCAGGGTTTCCACTGGCAAGGAAATGTCCTGATTTCAAGGAAATTTAGGCCTGAGAAGGAAATTTCTATGGAAACACAAAATCTAAGGAAATCATTACGAATCATTGCAAAATCTAAGGATACATTGCATATGGTGTATCTATTACCAGGGTTTTTTCTATGAATGTTGGTAGAAAAAACACTGGTAATAGATACACCATACGCAATGTATCGCTGAAAAGATCAGAAGGTGAAAAAGATCTTGGAGTAAGGGTGAGCCCAGACCTCCGACCTAGGAAACAATGTATTGAGGCTAGAAATAGAGCTAATAGAGTGTTAGGATTCATTATCAGAAGTGTTAAAAGTAGAAGTGCGGAAGTTATTCTAAAGCTTTATCTGGCTCTAGTCAGACCTCACCTAGACTATGCAGTTCAGTTTTGGTCTCCATATTACAGGATGGATATAGCCTTGTTAAAATCAGTGAAGTGAAGGATGACCAAAATTATTCAAGGGATGCGTAACTTATTTACTTATGAGAAGAGATTGGAGCTATTAAAGTTACACTCACTCGAGAGACGCAGAGTAAGGGGCGATCTGATATAAGTTTTTAAGTGAATAAAGAGATTTAATAAAAGAGAGGTAGGAAAAGTTCTTACGGCTATTAACCAGGGTAGAACAAGAAGTAACGGATTCAAGCTGGAAAAGCGTAGATTTAAAAAAGAAATAGGGAAAAACTGGTTCACAAATAGGGTGGTGAATGCCTGGAATGGACTCAGTAGACAGGTAGTTAGTGCGGAGTCATTAGGGAGCTTTAAAGAGGGGCTGGATAGGTTCATGGGTGGGTATGAAAGGTGGATGTAGGCAGTGACGGTCCTAGGCATGGGCGACATGGGCAATCGCCCAGGGCGGCATCGTCGACGGGGCGGCATGGAGTGACCGAAAAAATATATATATAAAATAATGATAATAATAATAATAATAATAGAATAATAAAATAATGATGTTAAATAATAATAGTATATAATAGCTCTAGTAGTATATATCAGAGATAAATTTATTTTGTTGGACTGTGTGTAAAATCATTAAGATACTTGTAACTAATGGCGGCAAGTGGAGCGCATCGCTGATCAGCTGATTGTGCGCAGACAGATTTTTTTCGAGGGGGGGAGGGGGGGGATTTTTTTTCTTTTTCGACAACAGTCTAGTAAACCCGCCAGATTTCTCGCTAGCCTAGGGTGGCCAAAGTTGGACACAGATCTAGTGTGGGGTGGCCAAGGCATAACCATTGAAAAGAAATGGTTCAATTTTCATTAGACCTCTGACTCAGATCTGGGGTGGCCAATGACATACATTTTCAGGGGTGGCCGTAGCCCCCTAGATCCACCACTGCTCACTCAGTCCTCTCACTCTCTCCCACTCCCTCCCTTTCTCTTTCTTCTACCTTACGCTGCAGAAATATGAAGTAAAGCAACAAAATAAAGCGTTGTTTGATCAAAAATCATCCTCTTCCTCCTAGCTGCATTCACACACGTCCTGCCCCTTCGCTCTCGACTGTCGCTCGTACCGGAATACTCAAGGAACTCAACACTGCTTCGAAACACTAACACTTTCCCTTATTTCCTTCCCACACCCTGACCTGTTGACTTTTGACCAATAATTATTGACCTGTAACGTTATTCAAATCATAAATGTTAGCATATGGGAGTTAGTAATAGTGTTGGTATAGTTTTGTAGTATTTTTTTAAAGCTTATATTGAAAGCGTTCGTTAGTGCTTCGAACTCGTTAACAACGTCGCAAATGATTAGTAGGATATATATTTTTTTTTTTTTGCTACGTAGTTTGTGGGTTGTTAAAGGACTGGATTGCTTTGTAAGCAGTAGCGTAGATAGTTATCTATCAATAGGGTGGCACTAGGCAAACGGAGGCATTCTGATGCCACGTAGAAGGGTATAAGGGCATATTCTAAGATCAGATCGGTGGTGGACTGGTGGGTATTAGAGCATTATACAGAATACGGCAGCCATGGCCAGTGGGGGACACCGGATTATCATGGGGGGGTACGTGCCCCCCCGTAGCTACACCACTACCTCCCCCCCCTTCTCTCTCTCTCTCTCTCTCTCTCTCTCTCTCTCTCTCTCTCTCTCTCTCTCTCTCTCTCTCTCTCTCTCGTCAATAAAGTTATACAGATTTGTATTTTTATGAACAATTGGTAATGGATGTTGAAATTTCGGACATTTCGAAAATGTTCAAAATTCCCCCCGGACGCTGATTTTGACACCTAAATTCCGGACATGTCCGGGAAAATCCGGACGTATGGCAACCCTAGGCTATGGGTGCCCTACCTGGGTGCGCCCCTACTTCCTCCCTATTACAAATTGTGTGCTTTTATTGTGCAACAAATATATTCAGTCAGACTAATATGTAGTTATTTCACTGGAAATTCAGGGGCACTTCTGAAATATTTTTGAGCATCCTCTGGCACTAGTCAGGATGTCACCTTCTACATTTGCCTTTTCTTACAATTGTTATAATTCCTATCTATAGTAATTTCTTCTCTATTCTATTTGTATGTATAAACAACAATTTTCTCTATTTGTTTGTTTTTTGTTTGTATGCTAGTATATAATATAAGTTAAATTTTTATTATATTGGTATTTATGTTGTATATATATGGTTCTATATACTGTATATTATTTATAATTGTTGCATTATTTGAAATGCTACGGATTTTATCTTTTGGTTTCTAATAACTTGATTAAAAATATATTTATTGTTGAATTTTGACATTATTTGTTGTAACATTGGAAGGGGGGGCGCCGAAGTTAGTGTTCGCCCAGGGCGCCGCACAAGCCAGGACCGCCACTGGATGTAGGTAGTGTTAGGTAACAGGAACTACCACGGGTAGGCCTCACGGCCTCTTGTAGCTTCCTTATTTTCTTATGTTCTTATGTTAAATCCTAAGGAAATTATTATTTTTCGGACATGTTAAAATTTGTTTGTATTTTAAATGTATTTACAAATGTATTTAAATACAATTGATGTATTTAGTATTTAGTATTTAAATACATTCGTAAAATGTATTTAGTATTTAGTATTTAAATACATTTCTCCCATGTATTTGTATTTAGTATTTAAATACATTCAATGTATTTAGTGCCCACCTCTGCTACTCAGTATAAGGCTTCTTGAGGTCTCGAGTGTGATGTAAAATTCAATAGATAAGAAAACGTAGGAATACAGAACATTTTACTACAAGGCTGGAATAATGGCTCGCTAGTAAGACGTGGGAGCATTGCGAATCTGTTTTCAAGCTTAGTCGACCAAGTCTTCAAGGTGGTTCAAGCATGTTACACGTACACTGTTGCTACATCGTGGTTCACGGCGGCGGGACTACGTATATCCGGTTCCCCTGACCGTGAAAGTAACGGCAAAGACTACTCTATACTGGACTTGCTACTCGTGCCCCGCGCCAACCCGCCCATGACCAGTGGAGGCCAGTTTTGCGATTCCTGCCATTTTAGAACATCACCCCTATTTCCCTTCCTAAGGTTTATCAGTATATATGATATACCGTTATCTTCGTAACTGTTTGTTCTATAATATTATCAAATAAAAAACAGTAAAATACACTAAAGAAATGCCATTATGAGAGAGTGAAGAAATATGCATGACCTCAATATATACTTAAACTCTTCGCCATTTAATATTTTGCGAGAAAACATTTTAGATGCTAGCGATAGAAGGAAGCGGATTTTCATTAGTTTTCCATTGATATATTTCGTTTTCTGATAAATGAATTACCACCATGCCTAAATTAGCGTTAACTAAAAAAATAACTTCATCAATCGTATCGGCAAGTAAAAAAGTGTTCCATGAATACGGTAGACTATGGCATATCAGTATAAATGATACACTGTTATCTTCGTGAATGTTTGTTCTATAATATTATCAAATAAAAAACTATAAAATACACTAAAGAAATTCCATTATGAGACTCTGAAGAAATATGCATGAACTTATATTCACTTAAACTCATCGCAATTTGATATTTTGCGGGAAGACTTTTTACATGCAACATATCAATAGAAGCGGAATTTAATTAGCTTTCCATTGCTATATTTCCTTTTCTGATAAATGAATTAGAACCATGCATAAATTAGCATTAACTAAATAAATAACATCATCCATCGGGTAATTATCCCAATAGATGATGTTATTTTTTTAGTTAACGCTAATTTATGCATGGTTATGATTCATTTATCAGAAAACTAAATATAGCACTGGAAAGCTAATGAAAATCCGCTTCTTTCTATCGCTAGCATCTAAAATGTTTTCTCGCAAAATATTAAATGGCGATGAGTTCAAGTGAATATTAAGTTCATACATATTTCTTAACTCTCTCATAATGGCATTTCTTTATTGCATTTTATTGTTTTTTATTTGATAATATTATAGAACAAACATTTACGAAGATAACGGTATATCATATATACTGATAAACCATAGGCAGGGAAAAGGGAGGGATGTTCGAAAATGGCAGGAATCGCAAAACTGGCCTCCACTGGAAATAGCCCAAAATGAGTAGCAAGTCCAGTATAGAGTAGTCTTTGGTAACGGTTATGATCGAATGAAAGGAAGGGAATGAATGTTACTCGACAAATAATAAAAATACCGTGTTTCTGACAGATTTGGATGATTATATTTTTTAATTATGTACGAAATTATTTCAAACTTAACCCCACTGCTGTTGTGGACAAAAAGCCGATGTGCAGATCGCACAATATGTTCGTATGATGCGTTTGTTTTCTTCATTGAGTAAAGTCATCTCTATTAATATTTGGTGTAAGGTAAAGATAATACCTACTGTACATGCAGTGAAAACTATCTTGCTTGTGAAAATAAATGTATAAATGTATTCTCATTCTGTATATGTATATATAAAACAATAATTATTGGCCACGGAGGAGGAGACTGGCCTCTTTTAAATAATTAATAAAGACATAATTAAGATTCAATGAAATTTGGTATCTAGACTAGGTGACTGAGCTCGATCTGCCATCTGGTGGCCGTCTGGGAACTTCCCGGCCGCCCAGAATATTGGGTCCGGGGTGTCAGGCTAGACTTATTTTCCATTATTCCCTACCAAACCAGCTACAATTAAGTGTTGTCATGCTCAACATAGACTTATGCAAAATGAAAATATACGAGTTTTACATTATTCATGGCATTATAACGAGGATTGTTGGCAAAATAGAAGCATTCGATCACAGGTGTCCTACAACATTCTACTAAATACTGTAAAAGAATGCTTCAAGGCGGGTGTATGGGTTAATATTACCTCCATGTATGCAAAGAGAAGGTAATATTAACCCATACACCCGCCTTGAAGCATTCCTCTACTGTATTTAGTAGAATGTTGTAGGACACCTGTGATCGAATGCTTCTATTTTGCCAATAATCCTCATTATAACGCCATGAATAATGTAAAACTCATATATTTACATTTTGCATAAGCCTATGTTGACCATGATAACACTTAATTACCTCCGCCAACGAAGTTAGAGGGAGGTTATATTTTCACCCCGATCCATCTGTCTGTTTGTTAGTGTACAGGATTTCTCGAAAAGTTACTAATAGATTTGGTCCAAACTTGGTATACCAAGTCTATTTGGTATAAGGAAGAACTGATTTAACTTTGGATGAAATCGAATCACAACTGTTGCCATGGCAACCAATTGAAAATCCGATTTTCACTATCCTTTAACATGGTGAATGAAATATTCGGGCGGAGGTATGCGCTCTACTGAGTGTCCCCCCCTAGTTGTAGCTGGTTTGGTAGGGAATAATGGAAAATAAGTCTAGCCTGACACCCCGAGACCCGATATTCTGGGCGGCCGGGAATTTTCCAGACGGCCAGCAGATGGCAGATCGAGCTCAGTCACCTAGACTATTAAAGTAATCGTCCAGACCATTTCATCATTCCTGATTTAATGCAATCAAATTATAGCCATTAGCGAGTATATCAACAATATGTTGTCACTTTTTGCATCCAGTCAGCCGTTTTTAAATAATCCGCAATCAAAATCTGCAAACTCCCCGAGCTCTCAAAACGCTGCTCAAGGCTTGCAGACGACGCAGCACGGCTCGGTGACGTCACAGCAAGAAGCCTCCTCTTCTCGCGCTGATAACCACCACTACAACCTTATAATCAGGAGGAAGAGAGAGAGAGAAGGAAGAAAGGAGGAAAAGAGGAAAAGAGAGAGAGAGAGAGAGAGAGAGAGAGAGAGAGAGAGAGAGAGAGAGAGAGAGAGAGAGAGAGAGAGAGAGAGAGAGAGAGAGAGAGAGAGAGAGAGAGAGAGAGGAAGAAGGAAGGAAGAGAGAGAGAGAGAAGGAAGAAGGAAGGAAGAGAGAGAGAGAGAGGGGGAAGAAGGGAGGAAGAGAGAGAGGAGGAAGAAGAGAGGAAGAGAGAGAGAGAGAG
>JACEEZ010009391.1:0-27500 GCA_016584305.1 Chionoecetes opilio | reverse complement strand
TTATTACCTCCGCCAACGAAGTTGGAGGGGTTATGTTTTCACCCCGATCTGTCTGTCTGTCTGTCTGTTTGTTAGTGTACAGGATTTCTCGAAAAGTTACGAATAGATTTGGACCAAACTCGGTATACCAAGTTTATTTGGTATAAGGAAGAACTGATTTAATTTTGGATGAAATCTATTGACAACTGTTGCCATGGCAACCAATTGATGAAATATTCGGCCGGAGGTATGCGCTCATACTGAGTGCATATATATATATAATATAAATATATATATACATATGCAACCACTTGATGAAATATTCGGGCGGAGGTATGCGCTCTACTGAGTGCCCCCCCCCCAGTTACATCTGTTATAGCATCGATTATAACACTAAAGAGAGAGGGAAGAGGAAAGAGAGGGGATGAAGGTGGAGAGGATATACATACAGCGTACACGATACGCAATGGAAAGGAAAGATTAGATAATGGAACACGCTCAAAGTCAATGCATAAATGATGACTCAGATAAAAAAGTCTCATTCCGATGTTAGGAAAGTAACAGAAGAGTGAGGAAAAGAGAGAGAAGAAAAAAACTCATCTAAGTCATGTTTTCCTTTCTGAGTTTTTTTGTTCTCTCTCTCTCTCTCTCTCTCTCTCTCTCTCTCTCTCTCTCTCTCTCTCTCTCTCTCTCTCTCTCTCTCTCTCTCTCTCTCTCTCTCTCTCTCTTATTCCCTCGTTTCGTATCTCTAGTTCCTTAGACGTATTTATATTTACTTCATTATTTTTATATGCTAACCATAGTTTTTTTCAGTTTTCGTTTTCTTTATTCTCTCATTTGAATTATTTTCCTATTCATATTTTACTTGATTTATCTTTATGCTACAATGGGTCATTCTGTCGTTTATTATCATTTTCATTCTTCACGCAACATATCTAAGTTTTGTTTTCCTTCCTATGTTGCGCGAAGAATGAAAATGATAATAAACGACAGAATGACACATTGTAGCATAAAGATAAATCAAGTAAAATATGAATAGGAAAATAATTTAAATGAGAGAACATAGAAAACGAGAACTGAAAAAAAACTATGATATATCTGAAATAAGGTTAGCATAGAAAAATAATGAAGTAAATACAAATACGTCTAAGGAACTAGAGATAAGAAACGAGGGAATAACAGAGAGAGAGAGAGAGAGAGAGAGAGAGAGAGAGAGAGAGAGAGAGAGAGAGAGAGAGAGAGAGAGAGAGAGCACACAAAACAGGATGGATGAATTAAACGTGAACTACTTTATATAAACCCCCAATCAGCACGGCAGGACAGATCGAGGCAATCCATCACTGCTAGACCTTCTCCACCATCCACCCGCCATCCACTCCATCATCCTCACCCACCAACAGCCATCCACAAACCACAACTTCCCTTCCCCGCCACCCAATTCCCCACTGCCCTCATCCAATAATTTTCATGATGGTCCTTGCCCTCCCCTCACTTCCTCGTCAGTAGAGATCTCCAACCGGGTCTTCTTACGTCACCTAATGTTACGTCGCTCACAGGATGGGAGGTTATGTCAAACACACACACACACACACACACACACACACACACACACACACACACACACACACACACACACACACCACACACACACACACACATATTCAAGGGCGCTTGCATAATGTGTGTTTTATCTTTGTTGCATATCTTCACAAGTCGCCAGGATATTTTGGCAATACACTATAAAATAATACGTGTGCATGGTTGTAACTTATGTCTTATGTAACTTAGGGGGGAGGATATGTTTGGTCCATTGCTCGCTTGTTTGTTGTTGTTTGATGGTGGTGGTGGTAGTGATGGTGGTGGTGGTAGTGATGGTGGTGGTGGTAGTGATGGTGGTGGTGGTGTTTAGCGGAGAACTGTAAATATTTTGGCACCTCTCAAATCTTTTTATGTGTGTGTGTAGGGGGGGTGCCTGTGTGTGTGGGGGGGGTGCCTGTGTGTGTGGGGGGGGGTGCCTGTGTGTGTAAGGGGGAGTGCCTGTGTGTGTGTGTGTGTGTGTGTGTGTGTATGTGTGTGTGTGTGTGTGTGTGTGTGTGTGTGTGTGTGTGTGTGTGTGTGTGTGTTTGACGAGGAAGGTGATCGAAGCGTGTTATCGCTAATTTGCATTAAATGAATTAAATTTGCATTAACAACTATGATAGTAATTGCAGCGCTATGATAACAGTACTATTGGTGGTAGTAATAATAGTAGCTAATAGTAATGATGATGATGAAGATTATGATAATAATAACTATAAGAGTAGTAATAATCATACTACTACTACTACTACTATACGACTACTACTACTACTATGTATACTACTACTACTACTATGTATACTACTACTACTACTACTACTACTACTTCTACTACTACTACTACTACTACTACTACTTACTGATAATAATAATAATAATGCTAATTGTTACAGCCCTCAGCGATATAGATATGTCAGCCAGGCACAGGATAAGCAGACCCACACGGCGACGCACGTAGTATGTATTGATGGTTAAAACCTGCAGCAAACCACACTCCATATAATGAAATAATCACAATCTCGAAAAACTATTGCATTTCCATTCATAGTGCTGCAAGCCATTTGATTAAGCACCACAGAAAAGGGCACTTTATGATATCACGGAAGTGAACTTACGTGTTAAGGGTTCGACAGGGAGAGTACCAACGACACGTCCTCACAGCACAGTTATCAGGGGTGAGTTTGAGAGGAAGAGTTTGAGCGGCTTGCGCCGTTCGGGTTTCTGTACCCCTCTATCAAACGCTTTTGGGCGCCTCGCAGTGGTATGTAAACAAATCCCCGCCGTTACCATGGAAACGACGACGCCACAGCTCAGACTGTGGGCTTTTGACCTCACCATTTTCCTCTACTGCCCTCTATCTGCCCACGCACAGTACGGAAGTGTAATGGCGTACGCTGTAGCTACCTGACGACTATTTGATTATTGTTGTAATGGTAATTGTCGCTGAGAGAGGTGAAATGCTAGGAATCTCGGGCACCGTCAACCAACTACCGTCAATAACACTCCGTTCAGTCGCCACTGCACTTTTGTCGCCAGGCGTTAAATATTACTAATTTTAGCATCACTATAGACTTGTATGTGCCACTGAAGACAGGTACTTAATATAAACTACTGTGCATGCCTCTTTAGTGGCACATACAATTATGTATCTGTAGTGATGATAAAATTCGAATATATGGCGCCTGACGACATATATGTGCAGTGGCGACTATAGTGTTATTGGCGGTAGGGTGTAGGGATACGTGAACAGGTTTATGAAACTGTCGCCAATAGGAATTCTCGCAGAAACACCAACTGAGACCTGTCGCCGACATGGTACACTCGCCGACGCGGAAATTTTTGGTAACAGCTCCACTTGGAATAAATGAAAATGAAGAATAAAGTGTATTTCATTGTTGGATACCACCATACCACCTGGTATGTAATCTCTGAATGCAGAAAATACTGTTAAAAGCTTATTAAGTATATATTGTGTACTGTAATATCATGCAAGATCAAGAACTGGAACGCGACAAAAATAGGCAGATGAAATGAAAATATGACAGTGCTAATATGATTGACTAATGCTTCATGTTCGCTTATATGTCAGAGTACTGTGATAAATAATGCTGTTATGTATATGCGGGTTTGTTTTCTCCTCTAACTCAGAGTTATGTACACATTTATGTAGCTAACCTGCCACTTATAGAGATAATCTGAAGGCATATTTTTTACAGCAACAGGACATTCGAAACAGAAGAACTCCCCATTGTTTATATTTTTGTTTTGTCAAACATTTATTTCAACTTAACTAATTCAATTTACCTAAACTAAATCAATGCTAAGATAACCTAGCTTTCTAACTAATGAAATCTGGATTGTTTAATAGCTGTCTATTAAATTATCAATCGTATATCACATATCATTGCTATTGGAATTTATTGGTTATAGTTTTACTAGTTAGGATGCAAAATTTTGGGGCCCGGGCGAGGGTGGCGGAGGAGGTTTCAGCTCCAGATGTGTAATATGCATATTACACATCTGGAGCTGAGATACCTCACATATCATTGCTGCACATGTGGCCACATGTGGCAGCAATGATATGTGAGGTATCTCAGCTCCAGATGTGTAATATGCATATTACACATCTGGAGCTGAAATACCTCCTCCGCCACCCTCGCCCGGGCCCTATATATGCATCCTAACTAGTAAAAATATAACCAATAAAATTCCATTCTTACCTAATAACCTAACCTACCCTAACTGGTGGGTGAAGAAGGGGTATTAAGATTAAGGGGTATACAGTGTTTCTGTATAATAAAAAGGTATAAATAATTGAAATCACAGCAAAAGAAATGGTAAATATGCATTTTCAACCAATACTCCCTTTTGACCAATACTCTTCTGAAAAAAAACTGGCGGAACATCTTAAGAACAAGCTAGGGCTCCACGCTAAGCTGACCCAAATGTTGGCTCTACGTATTATACTTACTGTCCTTAACACATCTGTTAATATTTTAATGAGTGCTGACCCTTTACTTTGCCTACATGGCTGATATTAAATTTCAGGTTCCTGAGAAAAACTAAGCCCAGCGAGATGCGCAAGGACGACGAGTTTGAGAAAGTAGTGCGAACTAAGTAGTAGGTATAACCTAGGGGTTGGTCGAGGGGGGACGGAGCCCCCCCCCCCGTTAGGTTAGGGTAGGTTAGGCTAGGTTAGGTTAGGGCAGGTTAGGTTAGTGCACAGCACGAGGGGCTCGAAGAGGGGTGCTAGGTTAGGTCTGTAGAGTTGTCATTTTTAGAATAAAGGCTCAAACTCCATCTTCTTCTTATAGCCAACAAGTTTGGGGAAATGGTGGAAACCGGGGTTTTTGGGTGGGGGAGCACACACACAAGGGAAATATGGCCCCCCACAAAAAAAAATCCATGAACTAGGGAAATTTCCCTAGTTCATGGACTTTATCGGGGAAATATTTCCCTTATATGTGTGCTCCCCCACAAAAGGAGCACACTCAGAAGGGAAATATGGCTCCCCACAAAAAAATCCCTAAACTAGGGAAATTTCCCTAGTACTAGACTTAATCGGGGAAATATTTCCCCGATAAAGTTCATGAACTAGGGAGATATCCTAGTTATGAATTTTTTATGGGGGGCCATATTTCCTATGTGTGTGCTCCCCCACCCAAAAAACCCCGGTTTCCCACCATGTCCCCAAGCTTGTTGGCTATAAGAAGAAGAAGATAGAGGGTGGAGCCTTTGTTCTTAAGATTTACCTAACTAGCGGGGCTACACCATCCAGACCTAAACTAACCTAGCCAACCTGGGCATTGATTACATAACCTTAGCTCACTGAGGCAGGGGGTTTCGCTCCCCCAGACCTTTCTTGTTATTTTTTATTTTTTATTTCCCGCCGGCGGTAAATGTGCAGTTTCAACCAATACTCTCCTGGCATAACTGGGGGAGCTGTTCTCCCCAGAACCCCCCACTAGTTAACAAACCTAGCCTGGGCATTGATTACGCAACCTTACCTCACTCCCCAGACCACCTGTGTTATTTTTTGTATGGGTCAGAAACACTCCTTAGCGATGAGAACGAAACGTGCAGGATACTTAACCAGCGATCGTGTATGGTTTAAACTGCACATATACCCTGCCGGCTATTGTAGGGGTTAGAAATACTCCTTATGATGAGAATGAAACGTTCAGGATATCTAAAACCACCGATCTTGTATTGGTTTAAACTGCATATATATTAAAAAAATACTAGGAAATACCTAATGCTATATAAGGGGATGTAATGTGAACTTGAATAAATGTATCTCCCGCCACTGTTCATTGGACCACTATAATATCGTAAATTATCACTCCAATTTACTGTATTTTCATTATTAATTATAAGTAGGCTCCAGTACAGTACTTAGCAGTGCATGTCAATGCATACTGCGGGATAACATTGTAGTCTTTCGACTGTAATTGGCAGGAATAGCATAAATTTGTCTCAAATTCGTCTCTGTTTGGGCGGCCATTGTTGTTGTCATGACGTCACACCTCGCAGAGAGCGCCCAAGGTTTGGCTTGGGCGCTCGGTGGCAACTCGAACGGCCCGCCCGGAGTCGCGCACAGAGGCGTTTGAGAGAGAGTTTGAGCGGCTCGCACCACTCAAATTCTTTCTCTCAAACTCACCCCAGTCCTCGCCTCCACGAGACACACGGGAAGGGAGTCGCCTCATCAGCCCCATGTGTTGTTTATAAAGAGGCTATTAACAAACACTGTGCTGTGTCAGGGATCTTTCCGATACTTCCATCAGGAAAGGTTACCATTTGAACTTCTCTGGGTCGAGACTGCAAACACGCTCTCCCTCTTCCACCTTCCTTGTACAGTAACAGTACTCTCTACACTATCTCATAATACTTCATACAGTATCATCTTAACTTTGTATATAATTTCCTTAATATAATCTTATTGCAAGAATGATCATTACGTGCGTCCACGCGACAACAACAACAACAATAATGATAATAATGATAATAATTATAATAGTAATAATGATAAAAGTATAGGAATCCTTCTTCTCCTCCTCTTCAATCCTCACAATTCATAATAGTTTTTTTTTGTCTTTCTCTCCCACTTTGGGTTTGAAATGCACATGAGCAGTCTTGTCTTGTAAGATTTGTCACCAATTCATTTTTGGTGACGTGGACCTTTACTGCACTAGGCGGCCCATAGTTAATTCGGGTAGTCAAAATTCGACTTGTTCAGTGTGAAGACAGACCAGCGAACTCATGACAGAGGGGAGTCTGACTTACCCACATATAGGGCCTGTTCACACGAGGCGTTTTCAACCGCGGCGGCCACCGGGCCTAAAACGTTGTAATCGTACACACGAGGCGTTTCCAACCGCGGCGGCTACCGCGGCGTTTGTGTGTGTGTGTAACATATCTCTTTAAAGAGAAAGAGAGAGAGAGAGAGAGAGAGAGAGAAGAAGAGAGAGAGAGAGAAGAGAGAGGGAGAGAGAGAGAGAGAGAGAGAGAGAGAGAGAGAGAGAGAGAGAGAGAGAGAGAGAGAGAGAGAGAGAGAGGAAGTTCACAGTTTTAAAAGCAATACAAACATGGCAAGAGGAAGAATGAGAGAAATAAAACAAAATCTCAAGAAACAATAGGAAGAGGAAGAGGAAGAGGAAGAGGAAGAGGAAAAGAAGACAATATTTCAAGAGGACAAGGAAGATAAAAACAACAACCTCCTCTTCTATTTTTCCTCTTCCTTCCTTTCTTCCTCTTCTATTTTTATTCCTCCTATTTTTCTTTATTTCTTCGTATCGTCTTCTTTCCTCTTTTTTTCTTTCCTTATTTATTCTCCTCCTTTCCTCCTATCTTTCTCTCTAATCCTTCTTCATCCTCCTCTTCTTCCTCTTCTTTTTTTCCTTTCCTTATTTCCTTTCCTCTTCTCCTCTTTTTTTCTAATCCTTCTTATTCCTCTTCATCCTCCTCTTTTTTAACTTTACCCTTATGATTAAAATGCAGAGAAAGAGAACATGAAAAAAGAGAGAGAGAGAGAGAGAGAGAGAGAGAGAGAGAGAGAGAGAGAGAGAGGAGAGAAGAGAGAGAGAGAGAGAGAGAGAGGAGAGAGAGGGAGAGAGGATAGAGAGCTAGAGAGAGTATGTGAGTGAGTGAGTGAGAGAAAGAGTGAGAGAGTGAGTGAGTAAAAGCGAGAGATAGAGAGAGCAAGAGAGAGAGAGAGAGAGAAAGCTGGGATACTCAACGTGGAGTATCCCAGGGGTTGCCATGGTAACGCACATTCTCTCCTCATTGGTAAGTCGCAGCCAATGAGGGAGCGCGCTGCCTTCAAAACGCGGTGGCTGCCGCTATCTTTGTGATTAATGTATCTCGAACCGCGCGTTTGCGAGGGTTATAGCGGTAACGCCGCGGTTGGCAAACCGCCGCCGTTACGTGTGAACGATCCCATAGGCTACCATTGACTTTGCTACCGCGCGTTTGCTACCGCGCGGTTGAAAACGCCTCTTGTGAACAGGCCCATAGTGATGTGTCAGATGCATCCCTCCGATGATTGTTGCTGCCTTGTCTTCGGTGCCGTAATTGTAGGCGTTTGCTTTTTTTTTTTTTTTTTTTTTTTTTTTTTTTTTTTTTTTTTTTTTTTTTTTTTTTTTTTTACATAAGCAGTGCGAGGGAAGGCTTACTTACATATGGCGGTGGCTGCTGCAGGAGTACCAAGTAAGTCAAGTAACAGTCAGCAAGTCGCGCTGCAGCAAACTCAGCAAAGGGGACGAGGCGGCTCAAAGATCAAGGTGTTGCCAATCATGTTATCAATCGACTAACATAAGCAAACGTGTGCCCACTGCCTTCCTCCCCCACCACCAACTAACAAAGAGTCCTAGTGCACGGCGGCACCGTATAATATTATAGCGTTGTTGTGGCTAGCATTGTTATTATTATTACTATTTTTATTATTATTATCATTATCATTGCTATCATTATTATTTTATCATGATCATTGTAATCATTATTATATGTTGTGTTTATATTTATTGTTCTTGGCACGCACAAGATCCTAAACCGTAAACAAAATAGAAAAGAAAATAATACCACGACCCCAACCACAATCAGACCAGAGACCCCAACCACAATCAGACCAGAGACCCCAACCACGATCAGACCAGAGACCCCAACCACAATCAGACCAGAGACCCCAACCACAATCAGACCAGAGGTGGGAGAGTTTTCACCGTCTTACGAATACATAGATAGATTAACAAATAAAGATAAAGAAATCGATAAAAAAGTGCTGACTCAGTGAAATCTCTCGAAATTACATAACGAATCGCGTATCTCACTAATTATATTTTATCTAACCACAGGTGCTGTTTTCGTGTATTCAGCCTATCTATCAATAAGCCTATCAAACTTCAACCTTCTCAAACTAATGGTGTTCGGTGGGTGAAGGATATGCCTTTACCCCCCCCCCCTCCCCCCACCTGGCAACATGTAATTTGTGAAGAGTAACATTAGGAGAACGCACGTGTCATCCACTACCACCAACACCACCACCTTCCCGTTCCCGCCAAGACCGCCACACTATTCCTGCAGTTGTGAGTCATCCGCAGCAAGGTTCATTCCCCCACACATGCCTTACAAGTACCCTGGCTCACACTGCGTCTCTAATAGAGGTACTTGTATGTCTCTCCACACACATGCCCCTAAACCATGTGCCGAGGAGCGACCACATCCTGGCCTGGCGCCGCCCTTCAGCGAAACCTATGGCTTGGTATTTATGTGAGGATTATAATAGCTTGAATCTGACGGAAGACTCTCTGGCCAGCTTGTGGTGATGTTGTTTTGTTGTTGACAGTCAGCCTTTGTTGTCATACAGGTTGTGATCGTGATACATTTTGTGTACGGACTCAGCTGTATTTTGGTGGCTAAAATGGGTATACTGGTACAGCGGTACAACAAAGGCTGAGTAGAGGGTGGTGGTGGTGATGGCGACGTGGTACAAGTGGGATGTTGGTAAGGATCAAGGTGACCAGCAAAATTGTGAGGCGGGGAGGAGTCATCCCTGGTGAGGTCGTCCTATACCGCACCTCTACGGATGGAATCTTGGGGAGGGCCACAGCCATGATCTAAGGAGTAGCTGCTCCTTAGATCATGGCCACAGGCTCACAGTCAATGCAAGAGTGATATACGCCAACCGCTATGGCGGTCTTGGTTTGGCTAAGACCTTGGGACCTTGGGTTTGGCCGCTTGCTAGCTGAGCAAGCGCCCGAGACAGACAAAGGAACCAACGGGACGCTATGGTTAAGGCTGGTTCACACTGTCAAAGAATTGATGATTTTACTTCGACTTTTTTTCCGCCAGCAGACAAAAATTCGAGAGAAAACTACCGCAATCATAGACAACCGATCGCTCGGCATTTTTTTTTTCTTTATCGTAATCGTACGTTTTTACTCGCCCGTATGAAAGAAGGCTCCAAACATAACGTCTTGTTTTTCAATGGTGGGAATCTGTATATCACAGCATGTGATGGTGTTGTGCCTTGTCCAGTGAAATCCGTTCATTCAAGGTTTGGGAGTCTTCCAGACTCAGCTCCCTCACCAGTCTGTGGTAAACTCTTTTCGCCTTCTGGCTATCCAAGACAGACGCGAGATGGGAACTCAGCCTCCAAAGCTAAGAAAAGTGTAGCAGTAACCAAAGACTACTCTATACAGTAGTCTTTGCAGTAACATAAGAACATGAGGAAGCTACAAGAGGCCGTGAGACCTACACGTGGTAGTTCCTGTTACTTAACACTACCTACATCCACCTTTCATCCCCACCCATAAAATTGTCAAGCCTCCTTTTAAAACTTCCTATTGACTCCGCACTAACTACTTGATGACTGAGTTCATTCCAATATTTACTACCCTATTTGTGAACCAGTTTCTCCCTATTTCTTTTTTAAATCTACACTTTTCCAGTTTGAATCCGTTACTTCTTGTTCTACCCTGTTTACTAACCGTAAGAACTTTTCCTACATCGCCTTTATCATATCCCTTTAACCACTTAAAAACTTCTATCATATCGCCCCTTACTCTACGCCCCTCGAGTGAGTGTACATTTAATAGCTTCACTCTCCTCTCATAACTAAAGTCTACGCATTCCCAACATCTAAAACGGTTGTGGCGATCCGTTGTGGTTGAATGTACACTGTTATAATTTCACCCACGGCGGAGCTAATACATAATAATTATATGTAGACATATTTTCGGAAGACTACCTCTTTCTACCGAAAATCTAAGTGGAGAAAACCGATTGTTTCATCCGTGTGACCAACCATGAAGTTGATGACTCCCAAAGAGATGGAAGATCGGTGTCACCCTCACTGCTAGGATATTAAATTAAGTTACTTCGTGTACAGTAAGTACATTGCAATATCCATGAACAGTGTGACGGATGGTGTTGTCATTGACGCAGATGTCTTCAATTTCATAATCATTTCATTCTCACAAAGAATGTGATGGCGTTTTATAAATCCCAACAGGCTAAACAACAACAAAGACATTTTTATTCCCTCAGTGAGCGCCACGAGCGGCTCCATGGATGAAGAACACCTTGCAGTAGTAGTTCACCACTTGACTACGAGTACAATACCTGTTTTTTTTCCCCTTTTTACTTACTATTTTAGGAGTGAAATTATAATTATATCACGAATACTGATATTTTTCTCGTAGGAGCTGTCTTTCATTTCCATGGTGATAAAGAGTTGTGACAGTGGCATTGATTGTTGGTGATGAGGATAATGATGATTAATTGATTGGTCATGATTGTCGCTGTAGTTACGGTGTTGGCAGCGTTAGCGGCACAAAAGTATGATTCTGCTAAATGATGCTTTTGTAATAATTGTTGTTGTTGATGGCGGCAGTAGTGGTGGTGGTTGTGGAGGCAGCGACAATAGTATCACTCATGAGACTCGCTAGTTGCAATATTTACCTGGCAGGGTGTCAGTGCAGGGGCGGTGGACTACTGTGCCCGCGTGTCGGTCATGCGGTGTGCGCGGGTCCCATGGGGTGAAGAGGGGGTGAGCGGATGGATACCTTGGTTTCTTTCCCGGGGACAGATGTATTTTTCTAATTTAAAGTGTGTCTCAAATCAGCTGGCAAACGCTGCTTTGTCTTGGTGCCTTTGTCTTGGTGCCTGTGAGGGGGTGCGAAAGTTTGTCTTTTTTTTATAGTACCACTGTGTGTGTCATTCGCTGTTTTGGGTTGTGTCCAAGGATATCTGTATATTATCCTTGATTGTGTCTGTGGTATGTTGCTTTTCAAATAGGACGCGAGGCACTGTCTTGCTCTTTGTGGCGAACCTCGTACTTGTGGTGATTCTTCCTCTTCTCATCCACTGTTTGTCACTATTTTCGTACAAATGAATTTATGAGGTATAGCAATAGTTCTGCTCGTAATCACAGAGAAAATCCACCGGCTTGGTACCACAATTTGCACCTGTCAGCAGATTGTAAATGTTCAGAGATTACAGTTGTCACGAGGGAGTTTCAAGTGTCTGGGAGGGAAGGCTAGGAGACGTGAGTGTTCTTTGAGGCAGGTGCACGGGCAGAGTGTTGCACCTTACCTCCACCACTGCCATGCCTTGACTGCTGCTGCTGCTCGCCTCACGCCTCTCCCACCTCTCCTGCTTATCCCTTGACACTCCAACCAACCCTGCCCCTCCCTGCCCTACCTTCCCCCCCCCTGCCCTACCTTCCCCCCCCTCCCCATCACCACCCTCCACTCACGTGCTGAAGTTGACCACTGCTTCTGTTTTTACTTCTTCCACCCTCCCTTTGCCTCTGTCATTATTTAACACATCACGTCACCTCTACATGTTGTGTCAGTTCCGTTTTTTTCATGTTTCTACCTTATCCTCCCCCCCCCCTCTCTCTCTCTCTCTCTCTTCTCTCTTCTCTCTCTCTCTTCTTCTCTCTCTCTCTCCTCTCTCTCTCTCTCTCTCTCTCTCTCTCTCCCCTCTCTCTCTCTCTCTCTCTTCTCTCTCTCTCCTCTCTCTCCTCTCTCTCTCTCTCTCTCTCTCTCTCTCTCTCTCTCTCATCTCTCTCTCTCTCTCTGGGGTGACTGCCACATGACGCTTTTTGCCTTGGTGGAGTGTTGCAGTCTATAGGCCCATAGGGTTTCCGAGCATCAGAAAGAAGACTGATCTAACGCCTCGTCAGTGCTTGTAGGGGAAGCATGTTGGGGCATGTAGTACCATTTCCTACCACTTGTATCACCTACCATTTGATTACAGAGTCTTGTAGTTTTTATCAATATTCATGGTGTTTTTTTGTGCTTATCATTGTTTTACGTAACTTCTCACCAATGAACTATTAACCCCTTCACGTCCAGATTTTTCCTTTGCTATAAAAAATTGTGTTTTCGAGCCATATAATTACGAAAAGTAACTGAATATACCAAATTGATTAGTCGACAAGGATACTAAACAAGTCATATCTATAAAATATTGCATGTATTCACTAAAAATCGTCTAATTTTTTGTTTTTGTTTTTTGTTTGAAGAATTTCGTCAGTTATCGACGCAGCTGAGATGGATCTCCACTGTAACCAGACAGCTCTCTCTCCTCCTTGGATGAGAGAGAGCTGTCTGCTAGTGCTTATAGTGTTGGCCGAAGCCAGCACCCCGGGAGGGGGGTCACAAACCCCCGGCTAACACCCGGAACCCATTCACTGCTGGGTGGACAGGGGCTCGGGTTTTAAGGAAACAGCCCAACTGTTTCCGCTCCGCCCGGGGATCGAACCCGGAACTTCTCGGTTGTGAACCGAGCGTGCTACCCCTACACTACGGAGTACCCTAATGGTAGCCAAATTACAAAGGAAATTACGTTCTGGGTTTCAAGGGGTTAACTGTGCTACAATCGTCTTTGGTTGCTGATGACAATAACCTCAGTCGTTCTGTCACCTTCACCCCAATCATCTAATCTAATCGCTTAAATGAAGAGATACCCTTCCTCTTGTCTTGCCCCTCCAATGCTTTCAGACTTGCTGATACAGCGCCCTTGCCCTTGGGGAGCTCCGTCTGTCTGGGCAGCATCAGGCGCAGGTCTGAGCTTCCTTCCTGCTGGTGCTTGGGGAAGGGGGGCGAGGGAGGGGCCCTTTAATGTGCACAAGCTTCCGCAAAGATTTCTTATTGTATCTTTCTCAATGTTCGTTCTTTTTTCCTATTCAATGTTCGTTATTTTTTCCTAATAACAATGTCTGCATTTAAAAAAAAATCTATGTTTGCAGCGTTTTTATAGGCTTATCAATGTTTGTTGTGGTACATATTACTAATTATTAGTTTTTAGGTACATTTCTTAATATTAATATTTGAAGGTTGCGTTTAAGGCCATTAAAAAATTACATAACGCTTTTTTGTGTCATTTTTCACACCCCTCTTCCCCTTGTCTAACATGTCCAGACACACACACCCTAAAAATTATGTAACACAAGCTATATAGTACCTCGCCCCCCAAAAAAAAGTAGGCTTCCATTTTTCAAAATACAATAATATAGGCCTAAGTCTAGCCTAAATACCGGCAAATTATCTATAGGCTTTTCTCTAAAAAATCTGAAAATGTTACGTAACACCCCCTCCCCCCCACTGTCACACTCATAACACTTCACCATGCCCCCCTCCCCCCCTTAAGCGTCACGTAACTTTTGAACGGTCCCTTTTAACTATATTCAGTATAATTTTCGATACATCTGTCTAAATAGTAGTAAATACTGTTACAAACATGGATTTAAACATGTTAAAACCAGTGTTCACAACAGATGTTTGAGCACACGTGTGGAGGCGCCCACTACTAACTAGCACGTAATAGACGTAAGTACCCACATCATTATTGGTGGTCATTGGGGCGGGGTGCTGGCTCAAGGCTCTCTTATTTTTCTTATCTTTATTCTATCTTCTCATCCTTATCCTTTTCCTCTCTCTGATACTACTGCTACTATAGCTACTACTACTACTACTACTATTACTACTACTACTACTACTACTATTACTATTACAACCACTACTGTATTATATCATCTATATATTCTATATTATGTCACCATATTTTCTGCATATTCTGTGGGAACCTATTTTTCTCTTTCAGTATCTCTCAAACTATTTTCTCTATACTCCGCCTCTCTAATTAGTCTCTCTACTCCTCTAACTATTCCTTAGTCTCTGTTCGTAAGCCATCCTGCTTTATCGCCAAAGAGAGTTGGCAGCCTGCAGCAGAAGTGTAACAGTGAACAACTAGGGGGGGGGGGGGGGGCACTCAGTAGAGCGCATACCTCCGCCTGATGTATGCGCTCTAAAACAAAACAGTTGTGAATCGATTTCATCTAAAATTAAATCTGTTCTTCCTTCTACCAAATAGACTTGGTATACCAAGTTTGGTCTAAATTTATTCGTAACTTTTCGAGAAATCCTGTACACTAACAAACAAACAAACAGACAGACAGATCGGGGTGAAAACATAACCTCCCTCCAACTTCGTTGGCGGAGGTAATAAACTCAAGAGGTTCAGTACTCTCTCTCTCTCTCTCTCTCTCTTTACAAACAACTGTGATAAATTAATTTCTGATTCATATGTTATAATAATATGTTATATGATTATACAATATTAATTCAAAACTTACCAGAAAAAATTTGTTTCGTCCACCAAAGGAAGTTCGGTGTTCATCTGGAAATTTACCGAATTTGATTGTGCGCGATTGCCCAGGTGGTTGGCGCCGCCAACTCCCGCGGAATATTTACCATACATAGCTACATACATAGATAGAGAGATAGAGAGATAAATAGAAAGGAAGATAGATAAATAGATAAATGGGGTGAATACTGCCTACTGTAGATTTATAATTAAATGCAATAATGCAGAGACAGAAAAATGGTATTATAATAGACGAGAATGAAGCAATCCCATGCAGGTGGTTCAATCAGTGGTCAAAAAAATTATACATGAGGTTCAGTTTTTCGGGAAATATAGACTAAGGCAGAATTTGCAAGTTGTGTTTGTATTTCTCAGCGCCTATATACGTTTATGCGTGTAGTGTCAGTCATTGTAATAATCCTGTCAAATAAATTTTTCAGGGTCATTCTTGATTACTTGGTCGCCTCAAACAAATAAGAAAATAGATAAAGTTTCGTGGATGAATAGAAATCAAATTTTTGAAACGTTCGTCGTGGTTTTGGTGTCTTGTTGCTGCGATGAAGACTGACCGATCGGGAGTGTTGAGTCTTGCAATGATAGTAAATGATAGTAAAGATAGAGGAAGGAAGGCTGGAATATCTGTCATGATCACATATTATTATGGAGGTAAAAATGTCTGCTCATCATTTTATTATACCCTGATAACCTTTTAGTGAAATTGGATTACTTTACTGTAGATAACACTATCGTCGCCACCTGCACTAATGTCGCCAGGAGCCATATATTACGAATTATAGCATCACTACTGATTTGTATGTGCCACTGAAGATGATACACAGTAGTTTATATCATGACTGTATGTATAATTTCTACCCTGTTGCAGCGTTGTTTTATACTTTGTATCTGCAAGTATATACGGTTTCAAATTTCGCTACCCGTTTTTTTTTCGGGCCACGACGACGGCGGGAGGACACTCAGAACATAAACACTAGCTGGCGATCTTAGTGTAGGTCGCCACTCGGGTGATATTTTTATAATTTGTTCATTTATAGCCATAATATGACACAGATGAAGACACAAAATGACTCTCCAGATAGCCCCTTCTAACTTTCCTGAAATCATGGATGTAGAAATGTAAGTATTAACGCCCCCAGACGTCTGTAAATCGAAAAAAACGTTGTCCTGGCGACTTTAGTGTTATCTACGGTAATGATATCGTGTACTACGTATATACATTTCTCTTAAATAGCGACGGGTCTCCTGAGATCTGTTCTTATTGTGTAATTCTGCACGTAAATAGTCTAAAGCTAGTACTGTGGTGGAGTTTGTTTTCCCGAAACCATGGAGCACAAAAGGAAGCAAGCGTAAGGTGGTGGTGGTGGTGACGAGGGTTCGCAANCCCCCACTTTGAAAAAAGTATTTCTAGAAACTGTACATTGGGGCAAGCATGTGGAAATTAGCATAAAAATGTTTGTCTCAAATTCGTCTGTTTGGGCGGCCATTGTTGTTGTCATGACGTCACACCTCGCAGAGCGCCCAAGGTTTTGGCTTGGGCGCTCGGTGGCAACTCGAACGGCCCGCCCGAGTCGCGCACAGGCGTTTGAGAGAGAGTTTGAGCGGCTCGCACCACTCAAATTCTTCCTCTCAAACTCACCCCAGAGAAAGGAAGGGGGGGGGGGAGAGAGAGAGAGAGAGAGAGAGAGAGAGAGGGGAGAGAGAGAGATGAGGAGAGAGAGAGAGAGAGAGAGAGAAAGAGAGAGAGAGAGAGAGTGAGAGAGAGAGAGAGCAGGGAAAGGAAGGGGAGAGTATCTGAGTGAATCTGCTCGCGGGGAGAGCGCTGCCTTTTGCTACGTCACCGAGCCTGAACTTGAGTTGGCCGCATTGTCTGGAGTGTTTTGAGAACTCGGGGAATTTGCAGATTTTGATTGCAGATTATTTAAAAACGGCTGACTGGATGCAAAAAGTGACGACGTATTGTTGATATACTCGTTAATGGCTATGATTTGATTGCATTAAATCAGGAATGATGAAATGGTCTGGACGATTACTTTAAGGTCTGATATAAGAATGATGCCCATGTTTGCCTGATATTATGGTTAACTATGATAGAATACAACTGAAATTTAGAAGAAGCGTAGTATTCCCTTCTCCTGGCATCAAATATCAGTCAGTAAGTAGCAAGAGGTCAGGATTTTTCACTTCGTAAAAAACAACAGTATATAGTGAGTGAGAGGAAATCGGTGACTGTGTTCTTTAATGCTGATTGCCACACATGTATCCATTCCTCTGTTGTTGGTTTTGCCTTTTATATTACGTATGTTCTCTTGTTCTTATCCTAACCTAATTCTGGATGGGTGTGGGGTGATGGGTAATGGGTGAGTGAATGGGTGTAGTGTGATGGGTAATGGTTGAGTGAATGGGTCCGGGGTGATGGGTAATGGGTGAGTGAATGGGTGGGGGTGATGGGTGAGTGAATGGGTGTGGGGTGATGGGTAATGGGTGAGTGAATGGGTGTGGGGTGATGGGTAATGGGTGAGTGAGTGGGTGGGGGAAGATGGGTAACGCGTGTGGGGTAATGGGTGAGTGAATGGGTGGGGGAAGATGGGTAACGCGTGAGTGGAGGAATTCCTTCCCTGCTTTGATTCCTTATTTCTTTCGAATTCCTCGTCAGTTCCTCTTCTGACTCTTCATCCCTCCAATTTCTTCCTTACTCCTTATTCCTCCTTTCCTTCTCTCATATCTCCTTCCTTCCCTCTCTCCCACCTTCCATTATCACCCCATCATCACCAAAAGGAGATGAGATTCCCCCTCTTTTTGCACGGGCGACTGTCAGATTTCCCCTTGCTGCCGCTAGGATCGCTCCCCGCCATAAATTTTCAAAATGGCGCCCCCATTTTAAATCCCCGAGGACACCTCTCGGAGGGGGCCCCTTGGTTGTTTTCAGCTCCAAAAAGGTTTAGGAAATTGCTTCCCCCAAACCAAAAACCACGTGTACCCTACAAAAAAGTCAAGATTCACGAGGAATAGGAGGGCTGCGGCGTTTCAAAAAGCCACAGTATCATGGCGTTACCCCACAACATTGGGATCAATATTGTGAGTATTTAAATCAATGTATTTAAATACTCAAAAAGTTTTTAAAAAATCCCTGTATTTAAAAAACATGACAACAAAGGTATTTAAAAAATACATTTACAAATACACAAAGTATTTAAATACAAATGTATTTAAATACTCCCCCAGCTCTGGTTATCATTATCATCATTTCATTACCATCATTATCTTTTTATTAATTTTATCATAACACCAGATGGGATGTTCTCCGTTCAGAACGTTAACTAACTTATAACTAACAAAAAGAAGGTAAGATAGGATAGTTTAAAAAAGTTTGATAAATATAATAATATATGCGAGTTTTGTTTCGTCAAAACCAAACAGCAGAAAAAAAGGGGGGAACATTAATATATTTATGGGACGGAAAACGCCGGGTAAACCCTATTTTCAAAACGACGTAAATAATCTCAGAAACGTACATCTATAAATAATGGAACCCAAAAAGAAAAAAACCAGAATAGGTATACGGGTTTTTTTTTTGCAATTGAAATTTTAATTTTAGGTTCCCGACCCCCTCTCATGTAAAAACCCAAACCTCCCCCTTTCCCGGGGTATTTTTTTTAAATTTTGGGAAATGTTTTTTTTATGCTTTTTCTTTTTGTTTTCCCCTCCTCTCTCTTCTCTCTCTCTCTTTTCTCTCTCTCTCTCTCTCTCTCTCTCTCTCTCTCTCTCTCTCTCTCTCTCTCTTTCATTTTTTAACATGGCTTTTTCCCCTTTTTTTTTTCATTTCCCATTTTTTTTATCGGAATTTTTTTCACGTTTTCCCTCAGTTGCCTGGGTTTTTTTTTCTTGTTAAAGACAATAAAACCCTTGGGGGCTTTAGCCGGGGGTCGCGTCGCCTCCCCCCACCCTAGGGAAGCCACCCCGGGGGTCACCACGCGCGAGTTCCCATGCCAGGCCCCTTTTCCCAAATCCCAAGAGCTCTGGGACAAGAACAAAAAAATTTCCCCCGCCACGAGCCTTGGGGCGCCCCCTTGGCCTCCTCCAGGGCGGATTGTCTTTAACAGATACAACCCGAGGGGAAAGGATGGGTTTTTTAGGGTAGCGTGCCACATGCCCACATAGCCGAAGTTGGCGCTGAGGGAAAATTGCAGGTAATGGGCCCCTCGTTTCAGTCCCCCGGTGCAATCTTTGATTTGACACGAAATCCCCCAGCGATACCCCATGTTTCGCGAAGAAAACTTATTCCCGAAGGCTTTGATTCGTCTCTTCAAGTCACTTTTAGTGTCCCATGTCTCACAACCATAGAGAAAGACGGGGGATCACAAGCGACTTGAAAAACCGGATCTTTTTTCCTTCTGCACGGGGTACCGACAACCCCAAATTTTACCCCCCGCTGAGCGAGTCCAAACCGTGGGCTATGCCAATCCGCCGTAAGATTTCTTGACATGACCCGCCGCCCATTAGGGGACTGCGCTCCAAGGTATGTAAAATTTCCCAAAGGATCTCAATCCCCTCCCCAAACACGGGGTTTGAACGGGAATTACTGTTTCCCATCTAGTAAGTTTTCCAAAAACACCTGGATTGGGTCTTAAAGCCAGGAGACCTCAAGCCCCAAAAGGTTTTGCCCCCTCGGAAAGCGCCTCGGGGGCCCAAATCCCCCAAGACCCCCAAAGCGACCCACAAAGTTACTGCATACGGCAAAAACAAGACAGTGATTTTTGGGGGTTGCCGACGGATGCTCCACAATCACTTTGATCTAAAAAACCTTGCCAAAAACCCAGCCTTTACAAGCTTTTTGAAAAGTAGGGGGAAAGGGACGCCCCCTTGGCCTCACCCCCGTATACAGGAAAGAAGGGGAAAATTAAACCTCCCCCACATTTTCACACCCCACTCCCCCAGTCCCAGAATCCCGGGCCCAGTTATAAAACCCAATAGTCCCTTGCAGGAACCCCTCAAAGTCGCGGGAAGACCCCAAAAGGGGGATAAAACGGATCCCTGAGTCAAACGCCTTTTTGAGATCAACATAGGCGGCAAAGCAAGATAAAGAGACAAAAAGGTAACGTAAAACCTCCCCGGGGCGTCAAGGCAAAATCAGTCCTTTTTTTGGCGCATGACTTTCAAGGGGTTTATCGCCCCAAGGGGGCGCCACCGTTCAAAATTTTATGGCCTCACTCAGGCCTCAACCCCCGAACCCCACACCTGACACGCCGGGCACCTCCCACCATATCTCTCTCTCTCTCCTTTTCCTCTCTCTTTTCTCCCCTCTCTCTCTCCCCTCCCCCAAACCAACCCCTATTCTTTACCCTTGATCGGGGGATTGGTTTTTTACGAGGGGAGAGAGAGAGAGAGAGAGAGAGAGAGAGAGGGGGAGAGAAAAGATACACAAGAGAGGAGCTTTGCAAAAACAAAACTGGGGACGAGGGCCCTTTGCTTTTGCCCCTGTTGTCTCTTAGCGGGGGCAAGCAAAAATTTTATTTTTCCCCCCTGACATGCCCAAACCCCTGCCTTTTTTTTCTTATGTTTTTAATTCTTATGTTCATTTTCCTTCTCCCCTTTCCCTTTTTCCCCCCCTTTTCCCCCCTCCTACCCCTTCCCCTACCTCCTCCTCCCCCTCCCCCCCATCTTTCTTTTCACTCTCCCCCCTCCTCCGGGTCTCTTAATCCTTTTTGGGCGTTTAATTCCCCCCGCGCGGCAAAAGGGAGGTGCGTTACCTTCTGTCTCTTTAAATTGGGGGTGCAAGCATCCCCTGTCGAAACTCACGTGGGGTTCCACCGGAAAAGTCGTTTTAAAACAGCTTATATTATTTCTTTTACTTCCCCCCTTTGATTTTACGTGTAGGGATTTTCCTTTACCTTTAGTTTTGGGAGCCGTTTAAATTTTTTTTCCCTTTCACTTTTTTCTCCCTTTCAGCATTTTTTTTATCCTCAGTTTAGCCTACCCCTTGTTTCTCATCACTTTTTTTTTACTTTTACTCTTCTTTTTTTAAACCCCCCTGTCAGTTCTCCCTTCCCCCTCTAAACCTCCATTTACTTGTTTTACTCCGGGGAAAGTTTATTCCTTCCCCTCCCCCCCACGCATGTTTAGAAATAAAACAATTTATACTCGCGTTCTCTCATGGAATTTAAACCCTCTAAGGGAAAACCGAAAGTATTGATAACAAATAAGATAAAATTTTAAAACCCGACCTGTATGAAATTTTATACTATAGTGAAAATCAATTCAATCGAAAATTTCATCCAGTGATAAAGGTTTTTTTAAATAAAAAAGGGAAACTTGAGAATTTGTTGATTGATAAGGAAATAAATCAAGGCTTGGGACAGACTTTCTGTAATAAAACAATATATACATATATATATAATATATATATAATATATAATATATATATATATATATATATATAATATATATATATATATATATGTTTTGGGTTTTTGTGTGTAGTGTGTCGATAGCTCCCATACAAAGTACCTTAATTAACGTAATCTAGGTGACAAACGGGGGCAATCTTTTTTTTGGCCCGCTTTTTGGGGAAATTTTGGGAGATAGTGCATGAGGGACAGGTATGTGAGAGATCATAAGTGGAGGGAGGTTTAATGGGATTGGGGGTTTATCGAGGGGAAAAAAATATGTTCCCCCCGCAATTAAAGGGTGGATCACGGGAAAAAGCCCCCCTGCCCAAACCTATGTTTAAAGGGGTTGAAAAGGTTCTATCACTCGTATTAATTAAAGACACTACTATGCACATCACATCATCGTCACAGCGATAAATTTCTTATAAAAAGTGATCAATAAACCGGGAACTTTGAACCCATCAAAGTACTAATTTCTTCCTCTACTAAAATTTTATCCACCAACAAAAGTTCATTAAATGAAAAAGCAGGCAAGCGTGCGACCCCCGGCAGAGAGAATGAAAGAAATATCATCAGAAAGTGCCTGAGGGCGTCCACCCCAAATATTTTTTCTTTTTGATATCATCAAAAAACACGTAGGGAATACTTATTTAGTATCTCTCAAAACTTTGAGTTTCACTTCACTAACCTTGGAAAATGCTGTCGAGACGAACGATAACGTTATCAAAAGCCAGGCGACATGCCGTACTTGCCCCATTGTGGATGGAACGTACACACCCACTGACGACTGGGGCATCACTGACCACAGTCAGTCAGTGTTGCCAAACCAGCGCGAAACGCGCTAGTTCTGACGCATTGGCATCACAAACAGCGCGTACATTTTGTGTTTTGCACATAGCGCGTTTTTCAGTGCATTTTATTCAATCTGGTGCATGTTCTACCCGCATTTTTCCTAGCGCCCTGGTTAAAAGCAAAAACTGCCATTTATGCTATGGATGTGGTCACTGTGGTGAGGCCGGCCCAGGTCAAGCCTCGGTATTTCCGGATTATCTCTTCTGTGACCTGGCATGAAGGTGAGAAGTTTAAGGATTAGTGGAGGGGAGAAGCAGGTGGCCATGGGAGGAAGGGGAGTTAGGAGAGGGTGGTCCGCGAAATTCGCCTTTATCGTCCGCTAGACGGAGAGAGAGCCTTAATTGCAATTCCCATGAGATAAACTCCCTTTTCACACCAGGGCAGACATTCAGAAAGAGTTAAAGGGCACGGTGTTTAGCTTAACTAACTTCCTCTATTTGTACAACCCGGAAGTCGCGGGGATTCTGGTACGAGATATGGCAGTGGCGCTACGGTGTCACTATGGGTGATCTTTTCCGCTTGATAATCTCTCTATTCGTAACTGGTCTTCCTGCCATTTGGGGGAAGCAACCACCCCGGGAGGCGGGTCACAAACCCCGGCTAACACCCGATACCCATCACGGCTGGATGGACAAGGGCTTGGGGTTTTATTAAGGAAAAAGGAGCCATTATACCTTCAGTCTGATGCGTGGCGGTTAGTGGCAGCTACCCGCCGGGCTGGTGAAGCGAGGTGGTCTCGGTCAGGGTCTCGGTGAGGTGCCGCCGTTCACCACTCGGCCCATCACCCCATAATAAACTCACCACGAGTGTAGGAGATAGGTTTAAGGCCTAATTTCATTTGTATACTTGCCCTGTTCAGTTCTTGAGTCAGAAAACATCATATATACTCAATTTATGAGTATTTTTTATGTATATTGCGTGCTCTACAACTGCCTAGAGGCAGTTGCCTGGTTTTAGACAGCCTCAACGTCTTAAATACGTCATACAATCTGCTCCAGCAGAATGCCCAAAAAGTAAGTCCCAGAGACAGCTGTCGCGAAGTCGCTAGGTCGTGCCAGATCGGAAGTAAGCTCCTAACTGCAATGTAGCCCCAGCGCATGGACCGAAACCTTGGCGTCCTTCACCTCATGATCGATAGAAGCATGCATCGGTCACGGCTGAGCCAGACTTGCCCCCCCCAAACAACATGCCACACAGTACAAACACACACTGACACACCACACTTACAAAACACCACACACGTAGTGCACCAAACACACACACACACCCCCCCACCCATGCACACACACATGCCACACACAGCACATTCATACGTACGTCACAGCATCACAACTCACATTTACACACACACCACACACACACACACACACACACACACACAGTTTGATTGTTGCTGATGCTACAGATCACCTGTTATACAGTTTTGTTCGTGTATGAGTGCACTATCTAATTTTTTTTCTCTGTGAACTTATGAATAAGAGTCTGACTAAGAAAAAAAAAAAATCAACAAGATGGCTTGGGATGGGACCGTGAGAACTGGGAAGGAAGAGTGCAGTGCTTAATCTCACCGGATCAAGAGGCGGAGTCTGACCTCATAAACTGATGCTAGACCAAAATTAATTTTGACGTTAGCATATATATAGGGTCAGGGCTCGTCTGATTTTTATCGTCTAATATTTATATCTATTACATATATATACATATACATATACATATGCACATACATACACATACACATACATATCAATCAATCAATCATTGGGGGCATACGCCGGGGGGCGCGTCGCCTCGCCCACCCCACGACGCCACTCCCGGGGGTCACCACGCGCGAGTTCCCATGCAGGCTCCTTTCCCATACCAAGCAGCTCTCGACAAGAAACATCAACTTGCCCCAGCCACGAGCCTTGTGGGCGCCCCCTTGGCCTCCTCCACGCCGGATTGTCTCTTACAGATACAACCCGATGGGAAGGATCGGTTTTAGGGTAGCGTGCCACATGCCCATATAGCCGAAGTTGGCGCTGACGGACTATGCAGGTAATAGGCCTCGATTCAGTCTCACGGTGCAATCGCTGATTTGACACGTAATCATCCCAGCGATACCCCATGATTCTGCGAAGACACTTATTACCAAAGGCATTGATTCGTCTCTTCAAGTCACTATTTAGTGTCCATGTCTCACAACCATAGAGTAAGACAGGGATCACAAGCGACTTGAAGATCCGGATCTTTGTCCTCCTGCACAGGTACCGACAACGCCAAATACTCCCGCTGAGCGAGTCCATAACACCGTGGGCTATGCCAATCCGCCGTAAGACTTCTTGACGTGACCCGCCGTCATTATGGACTGCGCTACCAAGGTATGTAAAACTTTCCAAGATCTCAATGTCCTCGCCACACGCATGAACAGACTGTTACTGCTTCATCTAGTAAGTCTCCAAATACCTGGACCTTGGTCTTGAGCCAGGAGACCTCAAGTCCCAAAGGCTTTGCCTCCTCGTGCAGCGCCTCGAGAGCCATCACCAGGACCTCCAGCGACTCAGCAAAGATTACTGCATCATCGGCAAAAACAAGATCAGTGATCTTGGTGTTGCCGACGGATGCTCCACAATCACTTTGATCTACAACCTTGTCCAATACCCAGTCCATACAAGCGTTGAAAAGTGATGGGGCAAGGACGCACCCTTGCCTCACTCCTGTATTCACAGGAAAGAAGCTGGATACACCTGCCCCACACTTCACAGCACTCTCAGTCCCAGAATACAGACCATTTATCAAACCAATAGTCCTTGCAGGAATCCCTCGAAGTCGCAGAAGATCCCAGAGTGACTCACGATGCACTGAGTCAAACGCCTTCTTGAGATCAACATAGGCTGCAAGCATCCCCTGTCGAAACTCACGTCGGCGTTCCACCAGGACACGAAGCGCTAGGATACGGTCCGTTGTTGACTTACCAGGCGTGAACCCAGACTGCTGAGGTCTCTGATGCTTCACCATATGACTGCGAATTCGTGTCAGCAATAGATGGGCAAGCACCTTGCCTGGTACGCTGAGCAGTGTAATACCGCGGTAATTGTTGCAGTCCTGACGGTCCCCTTTCCCTTTCCAGATAGGGACGACCAGCCCCCTTTTCCAGTCAGGAGGAATGGTACCTGATTGCCACACGGCAGTCAGGACAGCATGCAACCCGCGGATCATGGCCTCACCGCCAGCTTTGAGTAGCTCCGCACTGATATTACAAACACCAGCTGCCTTTCCACCCTTCAACTTTGCTACAGCCTCTCTGACTTCGTCAAGAGAGGGTGCGGTTTCGTCAATGGGAGGATCGGCATCCACTGCCTGTAACCCAGTGGTGTGAAGCTGCTCAGTTGGAGGGTCCACCGTGAACAACTGCCAAAGTACTCAGCCAACGAGCCATCTGCCCATCCATGTCCGACACGAGGCGCCCATCTGCTGTTCGAATAGCACTCGCCCGAGAAGGAGACTTGGAACGGAGCTTCTTCAGGGCTCGGTAGGCGGGTCGGAGGTCATTAGCGTTCAAATGACCCTCGACATCCTCAGCGAGACTCCTGACATACCTCTCCTTGTCTCTCCTCAGGAGGGTTCTAGTCCGGCGTGACAGAGCCCTGTGCTGATCCCGGTTCCCAGCCAGCCTGGCAGCGCGACTCTCCTCGATTTTCTCCAGCGTCTCCGTAGAGACAAAACCACGCCTTGACCTCGGGCGCTCCCCAATACACTCCTTGGCAGCCTGTAGAGTTTCACGTTTGAAGGTATCCCACAGTTCTACAGGATCCCCGAGAGCACCGAGCACATCAAACCGATTTGAGACTGCCACCGCATACTCATGAGCACATGTCAAGTCCTTCAGTTTCTCAAGATGAAACACAGTATGGTTACCTCTTGAGATTCTTCTGGACTTGACATGAAGCTTAAGTGTAGCAACAACAAGTCTGTGATCTGTTCCAAAGAACTCAGCACTCCGGTAAACCCTGCAGTTCTGGAGGATCCTCCAACGAGTACTAACGAGGATGTGGTCGATCTCCTTAGCTACCCCTCCGGCATTACTATACCATGTCCAGCGGTGCAGCTCTGGTCTCTGATACCAAGAACCTGCAATTCTCAACCTTCTGGACCTTGCAAAGTTCAGAAGCAGAGAACTGTTGGTGTTTCTGGTACCGGAGCCATGGGGACCAACACACAACTCGTAGCCATCTCACATACATACATACATACATACATCTCACATACAACACATACATACATACATAAAAAAGGCGTGAGGTCACTGAGGTGAGGAGACGAAAACTTTTCTAGCGCATTTCTAGCGCATTTCATACCTCAATCCAGCGCTTTTACGTCCGGCACATTTGGCAACACTGCAGTCAGTCAAGCGGCTATCACACGGTGCGTTTCGTCGGACTTGCCATTTGGTTGGACTGTTTGGTCGAACTTCGAGGGTCATTTCGCCGAACATGTTCGATGAAATGCTTTTGTGAATTTATACAAAATGTTGCACATACGTCGAACATACTCTGGGGTCAAAATAAGTCTATACTTTTTCTGTAAGTTATAAATAGTGTTAGCAATTATTAAGCATTGAAATGAACACCATCATATAATACGTTACAGTAAAATTAATACAGATCGGTCTATATTATATATGTGATAGATTTTCAGAAATATAAAGCTGATTTGACGGGTTTACAATTTGCGGTAGAATGATTACTAGTAGAATATGAGATCTGAAAAGTATAACGGGGAGAGAATGGAAATGATGCATGTGGTTTTCACTGAAATGGGATGTGAAATGAAAGAGGTGGTTGAAAGGACAGGAAGAGAATGGATGTTATTGCTGCTGGGACTGTGTGATGACTGGTGAGACAAGGGGACGGATAATTGAGACAGGGAAAGAGTTGGAGAGAATGTGGTGTTTGTTTGTTTGTTTAGAGGATAATTCCTCAGAGCCATAGTGAGCTCCCGCTCGTGCTTAGTGTTGGCCGAAGCCACCACCCCGGGAGGGGGGTTACAACCCCCCGGCTA
>JACEEZ010009390.1:0-10551 GCA_016584305.1 Chionoecetes opilio | reverse complement strand
TAGGTGGTGATCCATGGGCAAAGAGTGGGAAAAGAAAACAGTGGTGCGGAGGTAGGGGGAAGAGACTGGGCAGTGGGAGATTTAAGGGGAAGGTGTTTACCACCCCTTGGAGGCGAGGTTGGTTTGGTTGGTGATTTTTGAGGGCGGCACACCAAGGCCATGCTCCCCAAATACACAGCAGCTTTCAACAGCCGCAGCATCAGAGAAGGGGTATCCCCGCCGCCACCTACACACACAATAAAATAAAAAAAAAAAAAAAAAAAAACCGAAAAGGGAGAAAAAAGCTGTAAGATAAAAAAAAACCACTTATCAACGAACGAATAATATTGATTCCTTATTATTTAGGGGGGTAGGTAAAACAACGGTAGCCTTAAAAAACCAAATGGGACAAAAAGGGAGAAAAAATTGTAAAAAAACATAACCAAACATTATCTACAAACTATAATGATTCCTATGTTTTTAGGTGGTAGCAAAAACAACATAGCTTTAAAAAATTCGAAAAAAAAAAAAAAATATGCTGGTACTTCCATGACTTTTTTTACTATTATTTTTCTGTATGGACGAAAACCAAAAAGTAAAAATCAAAATTGGAATGTTTTCCCACCTTTTGACTTCGTGATCTAAAACTTTCTTTATTATCTTCCCAATAACCATTACAACAACAAATATAATACTACTACTACTACACATACTACTACTATGATACAACTTTCTACTACTACACTACTATTACTACTATTTACTACACTATAAATTACCAAAGTTATACTACTACTTAGGCACTACTACTACTACTACTGCTTTTACTACTATTCTACTATACTACATCACTATACTAATACTACTAATATTTACTTACTTACTTTCTACTACTCTATACTTACTGTACTAACAACACAACAACTAAACAACCACAACAACACACAACAACAAACAACACAACAACTCTACTACTACTAATACTACACTCCCAAATTTACTAACTAAACTAACTATACTACTACTAACTATAACTACTACTACTTCCCCCCCCAACTGCTATATACTTAGCTAACTACTACTCTACTTCACCACTAAACCACTACTAACAAACTACTAAGTCCAAACACTACTCCTCTACTTCTAAAACTACTAACTACCTAACTTTTCCTAATTCTCTCCCTCCCCTCACTCTTAACCCATACCTCTATTCCCTTTAACCAAACCATATACAATCATTTTACTTCATAACCACATAATCTACCACTCCCTCACCTCTCCTTCTCCTCCATCTTCTAATAATCATTATACAAGTAAAAATTTTATATCATCAAACCCCCCTTCTAAATTTTTCCACTCACACACTTCCATTAAACAAGTCAACCCCCCCGAAACACAAAATGCCACCCCCTGATCCTTCCCTCCTCCCCGCCCAATTGACCTGCGGGAGCCCTTTCCAAATATAAAACTTGGTTTTCTCCATCATGACTCAAAAAAACCTCGCCTCCTTTTCTTCTCCACCTAAATTTTTAATACAAATTATCATTGAAATTTTTTTTTTACATAATTTTTAAAACCCCAACGGCCCGAATCTTTCCTTTGCTTAATAAATTGTCTGTTGTTAACCAAAAAGATTTACGAAAAGTACTGAATGTACCAAATTATTTAGTCGCAAGGAATAATTAAACGTCATATCTAAAAATTTCTTTATTCACTAAAAATCGTCTAATAGGAAGCCAAATTACAATGGAAATTACGTTGTTGGCCTCAAGGGGGTTAATATTATCATCATTTAAATTATTACTACCCATTGTTATTATTAATTACTATTTGTTATTCGCTAAATGGGGGACTGGATTTTAGAACGGGCATTTTCATTATATAGGGTGTTTGTCCATTATTAATATCATCATTATGTTATCATTATCAAATTATCATCAAAATTTATTTAGTGCTACATTTTAAATCATTATTATTATTATTACTATTTACTATTCGCTTAAATGGGGACTGGGGGCATTTTAAATCATACGTTTTGTTTCCCTGGTCTTAAACTAAACCCCTTATGATGTACGTAGAAAAAAAAAAAAAACTATAGCATTGTAACGTGTCATGTCCTTAAATCAAACTTCATTGTCATGTCCATTTTGTCATTTGTTATCAATGTTTTCAAGGTCCCAATAACTACATTGGGTAACTTGTCATGGTCCTTAATAGAAGCAAAAAGCCAAACGTAACCTGAAACGCCAAACAAACTCAGAAAAAGGGAATTCAATCAAAATCACGTCTTTTTCCTCACAACACACTTGCCTCAAAATTAATAGACATGCTATCATTAACTATCATACTATAATTTAAATCATCATACTATACTTTAAATAAATCATACAAATACTTTAAATCATCATACAATACTTTAAAATCATCATACAAATCTTTTAAGTCATCATACCAATTACTTTTAAAATTCCATCATACCCTACTTTTTTTTAAATCATCCATACAATACTTTTTTTAAATCATCAATACAATAACTTTTAAAATCATCATAAACAATAACTTTAAATCATCCATCACAAATAACTTTTTAAATTCATCTACTATACTTTTAAAATCATCAATACAATAAACTTTTAAAATTTTTTCAAATCCAAATAACTATAACGTTAAATCAAACCCTGACTATACCTTTTTAAATTCATCATACAATTTTACCTTTAAATCATCCATACCAATACATTAAAAATCATCATTCAATACTTTTTTTCAAAAATCCATCCCAATACATAAAACTTTTTAAATCATCATACTAATACTTTTAAATCCAATCATACAATACTTTTAAATCAGCAATAACCCAAATACTTTAAAAATCACTCATACAATAACTTTTAAATCATCCCCCATAACTATAACTTTTTAAAATCATCTACGAATACTTTAAATCATCATAAACAATACTTTTTAAAATCCACCATAACCAATACTTTTAAATCATCATACTATAAAACTTTTTTTAAATATCATCCATAAAATACTTAAAATCCAATCATAACAATTTAACTTTAAAGTCATTCCATACAATACTTTAATAATCATACTAATACTTTTAAATCCAATCATACTAGGCTTTTTAAATTCATCATACTTAATTACCTTTTTAAATCTCCCATACCCTCTTATACTTTTAAATCATCATAACAATAACTTAAAAATCACATTACAATACTTTAAATCATCCAATACCAATACCTTTAAATATCATAACAATTACCTTTTTAAATTCAATCATACTATGCCCGTTTTAAAATGTCATCCATACTATGAAAAAAAAACTTTTAAAATCACATCATAAACTAAAAAGCTTTTAAATTCTTCCCCATACTAATACTTTAAATCATCCATACCTATAAGCTTTAAATTCATCCAAATACAATACTTTAAAAGTCTAATAGATCTTTGGACCCTTTTTTGGCCCTGAACGTCCCCGGTAAATCCAGAAAGTGCACGAGCGGGCTTTTTGGTTTCCTAATGTGAATAAAAAACAAATTTTAAATGAATACTAAAGGATGACACGAAGCTTTTTTTGCCAAACCCCATGGTTACTTTTGAATGGAAGGGTTATGGTGGGCTGGGACAACGCCCTTGTTTCCTTGGTTTGCAAACCTTTGTAATGTATGTTGGTGTGGTTTTTGATTCTTATTTTTAAACCCATAAGAACCGGGCTTTAATCGAACGAAAGGCGATTGAAAAGGTGCCCGTAGAAACCCCGATAGCGGGAAATTTTTTTTGTCTGTTAGGACGCGACATAGGGATTTGAAATGGGGCTTTATCCAGATGGCGAAAGACCCGCTTGTCCAGCGGAAGCCCGGGATTCCCCCCAAAGAATATAAACCCCTCCCCCTGAAAGCGTTGACGGGTCGGGTAGGAGGTTCCCCCCCGGGTTCGGGCGGCCGCTCAAGAATGTGAGAAAAATCCCCGTATCCATTGGAGGACTCCTCGAGCGGCCTTTTTCCGCGGGCTCCGCTCCGTAATTTTAAGCCCTTGAAGGCCCAGAAACGTAAATTTTTCCACTGTAATTTTGACCACCATTTAGATGTGAATTTTTTAAAGTTTAATATAATCCAGGTTTTTTTTTCATAGAGATCACCTAATTTTTAAGGTAATCCTTGTCCCCCCCACTAACTAAATTTTTGGTTTTTTTAGTTAGTTTTACTTTTTTCGTAAATTTTTTAATGGCTCGACCAACCATACAATTTTTTTTTTTATGAGCAAAGGAAAATATCTTGGGCTGTGAAGGGGTTTTTAATTTAAAGCAACCGGCGACGCCTTAACGTGACCCCTTTGGACAGCAAGGTAAGGTTTTTGTGAGGCCCGATTCCGTGAGCGGGAAAGGAGAGGGTTGAGGGGACAGTAGCACGGGTATGGACCAAGGGGCTGTTTTTTTTCCCTTACTATAATATTCCTTTATAATAATTCCTTTTATATATCCCTTGCCTTAATATATGCGGAACTAACACGGTTTTGCACAGGGCCCCCCCGAAGCCAACCAAAGGGGGCCCCTTAACAGCTTGCCCCCCTTTTTTTTTTTTAAATTCCTTAGAATCCTTATTCCTCTTTTCCTCCCTAAAAGTGCACCAGAATTGACTGCAATTTAAAAATATTTTAAGAATGTGTCCCACGGAACCCACCTTTAGAGGGCTTTTGGAATCCACCCCCCAACCCATAAGTTGTATTTTTTTTAACAAAATAGGCCCCCAAAAAACAGCATTTACCCCCCTAGGGGGGTATTGCCAAACGAACTAGAACGGCCCACTGACAACCATTCCCATGGGTTAGTGAAAAGGAAGGGAGAGTGGGCCCCTAAGCCAGGCACGCGAGTGATGAAAAAAATACATGGGGGACGCCTACAATAAATTTAGAAAACGGATTATTATTACGGGGCAAATGCAAAGATAAACCAGCGAAATTCGAAACATGGAAAACAATAAGAACAGAAGAAAATAAGGGAGCTACAAGAGACTCCCAACACGAGACCTTTCATGGAACAAAATTGCCCAAAGACCGGAGATTGAGGGAAAAAAATAACTGACCTAGACCCGCCAACAATGAAAATTTAGAAAAACGGTAAAATTATTATTAAATTAAGCCCAAATTAAATAAGAATAAACAAAGGAGCGAAACATGAACCTCCCCCTAACATGAAAAGCATAGGAAGGGGAATGTTTTAAAAAATACTGACGTCCCACATGTAATTAGAAAAAAGGGAATATTATACCCCCCTCAATGCAGAAGTAACAGCGATCGAAACATGAAAAAGTGTCCCCCTACATGGAATTCAATACGGGCGGGACCCCACCTGCAGCGTGGCCGTGAACCTTATGCCAAATACTCGCTCTTTGTTTTGTTTGCTCCTGCACTTTGTGGTTTAAAAAATGTCCCCCCCCTTCACCGTAAAAAGTAAAACCGCCCCACGTATTCACACCATGACGGCCACCTTCTCCCCATAAGTGCAGAAGATGGTTAAAATACAGTACAAAACAAAAAGAGGAACATAGAGTTTTTGTAGTTTTTTAAAAAATGTAGTAAAAAAGGTAAAAGCCTTACCTACATTAATGAGAACCTCTATAAAAAACGAGGAATGTCCTAACTTTTGTTTATGCCCTCCTAATTTAAAACGTGGAGAAAAAAAGGTAGGCATGTTTTGTTAAATTGAATCTGTCCTTCCTCTGAAAATTATCAAGATAGTAAATAGAGATGGAAAAATAAAGAGACCCCTTTTATAAATAAAATTCCTCTGTTCTGTTTCTGTCCCACTGTCCTCCTCTTCTCCCTTTTTTCTTCTCTTCCTCTCTCCTCCTCTCACTTGTGCCCTGCCCCCCTTCGCTCATAAAGTGGGTAGCCTACAAGTGCAAATTTATTTTTTTTTAAAGGCCCCTCGCCCAAGATGTTAAAATAAGTTTTGAAAAAACCCATAGAAACCCACGTAATTTTTGACGAAATATATTTTTTTTTTTAAGCAGAATTTAAATAGAAAAAATTTTGAACGAGTTTTGATATGTGTTTTTGATCGTCGTTGCCAAATTTTGTCCCATCTTTTTTTTTCCCAGACTTAATTTTAACCACTGGTCTGTTCCTGGTGTATCCCCTTACGTATCCTTGCGTCCCCCCCATTTTATATTATATATGTTCATCCTAGACTCAATAAGCTAATGTACGCCCAACCCAACAACATTTTTGCCCTCCGTACATCCTGTTTTTTTTGACAACACACCACACGTGCAACACACACCACACACAACGGTACCCCCCCCCCCCCTCTGGGGGGTCCCACCCCATCAAGGCAATCAAATAGGGTTTTTTTTTTGTTAACAAACAACCCGTCCCCCCCCCCCCCCTTTACCGTCACAGCTGTACCCAAAGGCACAGGTGGAAAGCAACAGTGAACAACAAGCTTTTCCAAGTAGGCCGTCCCCCCCCCCCCCCCCCCCCAAGGCAAGATATTCAAAGACCACGCAATCAACAAAACGTCCACCGCATCGCACCCACTAAGGAACTGAATGGAAACACGATTTTTAAAAAAAGTTGTTTTTTTATTAATCGGGCCGGCAAGGGTTGGCAGCAGGAGCGGTTGGTTTGAAGGGTGCCCTAAATGTACCCCCCTGCATCAATACTGGGCCCCGCCGCGAGTTTTTTCCAGAGGCAAAAGGCAAGGAGCAGCAACAGCAGCAGGGTTGTCCGCGCAAGGCCCCCCGTCCGAATCAGGCAGCTTTATTTTAAATACACCTCCCTCCACAATTTTCTTAACCTAGGTAAAATCGCACATCCTACCAGTGGCCCGTTTCCCTAGTCCCTTTTTTGTGGCCCCATGCCGAAATGCCCTTGTTTTTGGGGGCCCTATTATTTTTTTGTCAAAAACTATGGGTGGGGGGGATTTCCCGAAGCCCCTCTAGGTGGGTCCGGGTGGCCAAACGTCCCCCCCCCCATTTAATATTTTAAATGGGCATCAATTCCTGGTGGCACTTTAAAGAGGAAAAAGACTAGAATTTAAAGGAAAAGTCAAATAATGGCAGCTTGGGGTGGCCCCCCCTTGGTGGGGTTTCGGGGGCCCATATATGCAACCGCCGTAGTTTTTCGCCAATATTTGTAAGAAAGCGGTCCCTGCAATGAAATCCCCTCACGTTTAACTTCCCAAACTAATAAATCCCCAACATAAAAATACCAATAAAAAAATGATCTAACCGAAATTTTTTATAGGAAGTTTTGCAGTTCCAAACCATACAGCATATTCCCCGTGTTATCTTTTTTTATCATTTTTCAAATTCAGACTCCATCTCATTCTACCGTTGGAGAAAAGGCTAGATCCAATTGACCCTTTTTAACTTTTTTAAATTGATAGAATGAATAGTTTAGTATTTGGAGAAAAAAAGGGCCCTGACACTGATATAAAAAAAAATAAAAGAAAATTTTTTTTAGACAGCCGCACCCAAAAACATGTGCATTGTGCAGTGACCCCCTTAATACAATAGCTAATAGGATCTGTATATATTTCATTTTAACCCCTTTGAGCCCCCCAAAAAAAAAACCGTAATTTCCATTGTAATTTGGCTCCCCCAATTAGACAATTTTTAGTGAATAAAAAGCAATATGTATTTATGAAAAAAAAAAAAAATTTTTTTTTATTTTATCCTTGTCGACTAGCTTTTTTTGGGTATTATTAACCCTTTTTTTCCCTAAAATTTTATGGCCAAAAAAAACATACGAATTTTTTTTTTTTATAGCAAAGGAAAGATTGGGTGTGAAGGGGATAAGAGCATAAAAACGGAAAACATTTATTGAGCACGCGCCCTAAAAAATGCCAGAGGGTAAAAAAAAAAATGCCTATATTTGATTTAAAAAAAAAGTGCAGGCACAAACGCCGGGCAAGGCGAACGGACCGCAAAAAGCAAGATAAAAAAAAACTTTTAATAGCCATGTCTATTTTAAGTTTGTTTTTTAAAATCTTGCCATAAGGACCGTGGGGGGACGAAAAAAAAATAATAAAGGAAAAAAAAGGCAAAGATTTTCCCCAACCCCTTTGACATTTTTTTTTTTTAATGTAAAAACGGTTGCCTTCTCTCTCGTCTCTGTGCCCTCGGGGGTTTTTTTGTGTGTCTTGTGCCCCCTGTGTTTCCGGTCTTGTCTTGCCCCTCTGTTTTTCCCCGGGGTTTCTCTCCTTTTTTCTCCCCCTTTTCCCGTCCTTTTTTCCCTTCCTTTCTTTTTCTCTTTCTCTTTTCTTTTCTTCCTGGTTCCTTTTCTCTCCCTCCTTCCCCTCTTCCCCTCTGTTTTTTCCCTCTTTTTCTCTCTTCTTCTCTTTTTCTTTTCCCCCCTCTCTCTCTCTCTCTTTGCCCCTTTTTCTCTCTGTCCGTTTTCTCTTTCTCCCCCCTCTCCTCTCTCTTCTTTTCCCTCTCCCCTCCCCTCTTTCTCTCCTTTCTTTCTCTGCCCCTTCCCCTCTCCCTCTCTCTCTCCCCCCCTCCTTTCTCTCCCCTCCTCTCCTCTCTTCCCCCTCTCTCTCTTTTCCTCCTTTCCCCCTTTTTTCCCCCTCTTCTCTTCTTTTTCTCTCTCTCTCCTCTCTCTCTCCCCTCTCTCTCTCCCCTCCCCTCTCCCAAAATTTGGAAATTTTTGATATTTTTACTGAAAAAAAATAAAAAGGGACTCTTTTCATTCCCTCATTTACCAACACTTTATGAGATCGGGAAACAGGGGATGGGGGGGGGAGGAAATAAAAAAAGTATAGAGGGGGATAAGACTGTCATTTTAAAATCGTGGGTATCAGCCAGCTCGTCCCCCTGTAGCCATCAGTGCAAGGCCATAGCCAATGTCACACCATTTTTTGTAAAAGGTCACAACCTTATTAATAGACTTGGGTATAGGAGGGAGTGAGAGTGAAGGGGAGAGGGGGGAGGAAAAAAGGGGGGACTGTATTTTAGAGTGAAGGGGAGAGGGGAGGAAGGGTTGACCTGTTATATAGAGTGAAGGGGAAGGGGGAGGAAGGGAAAAACTGTATATAGAGGGAAGGGGAAAGAGGGGGGGGGAAAAAGTTGAACTGTATACAGGGTTAAACGAGTTTCCCCAAATATTTGAGACTGATGATTTTATTCGTATAATTCTAAAGTAGAAATGCTCCTATACACATATGCTTTTTGAAGCTTCCTCTAGACGTGGAGAAATTTAAAAAAAATCACGGCGGCCGCTTTTTTGTCCAAACAGCGATGCAACGTATGGAGGTGCGTCGTCTCTGAGTGGTGGGGGAGGTAGTGAACTCGCCTTTCCCCCCCCCCAGAGTCCTCCCTTCCCTTCCTCCTTCCCCCTCCCCCGCTCCAACATTTTGTCAAGTAGCCTTTTACAGTATTGCTTTTTTTACAGCCATGCTGTTCGCATGTAACTGGCTTATTTGGTAAAAAAAACAAGTCCGTTAATACCAATTGTGTTGTTAAAAGCTAAATTAATGTTCCATTTCAAGAAAAAAAATTTATAATTAAAAAAATTCAAAAATTTCAACCGAGGGGGAAAAAAACGCGAATGCACCTCCTTTACGGTTGCATCGCTGTTGACGCGGCCGGCCGTGATTTTTTACAACTCCATCTCACGCGCCCTAAAGGAAGCTTCAAAAAGGCATATGGGGTATAGAGCATTTTCTACTTAGAATTATACGATATATCATCAGTCTCAATATTTGGCAGAAACTCGTGTTCCCACCCTGTATAGAGTAAAGGGGAGAGGGGGGAGGAAAGGGTGACTGTATGGCCTAGAATGAAGGGGAGAGGGGGAAGGAGGGGGATGTATTAAGTGAAGGGGAGGGGGGAGGAAGGGGGACGTATATAGGTGAAGGGGGGGGAGGGGAGGAAGGGGGGGACGTATGGCTAGAATGAAGGGGAGAGGGGGAGGAAGGGTGACTGTAAAGAGGAAGGGGGAGAGGGGGGGGAAGGGTGACCCTTTATATAAAGTGAAGGGGGGAGGGGAAGGAAGGGTTTGACTGTATGGTAGAATGAAGGGAGAGGGGAGGAAGGGACTGTATATAGAGTGAAGGGAAGGGGGAGGAGGGTGACCGTTTTAGAGGGGGGGAGGGGAAGGAAGGGTGACTTTTTGGCTAGAATGAAGGGGGAGGGGGGAAAGGGGGGACTGTATGGCTAAAGAGGGGGAGGGGTTGGAAAAGGGGGGAATATTTTGGATAGAGTGAGGGGAAAAACGAGGGGGTTGGTGTGTTATATATATCACATTTTTATCCGTATTTTTTTTTTTTTTTTTTTTGTACTGGAAAACTAAAACCCATTTCATTACCTATATATTACATTTTATTTTTTCATTATTATTTTTTTTTCATCACAAAGGACTGGCCAAGGGTGAAAAAACGAGGTAACAAAAAGCCCGCCTATTTTGCCAGTCCCCATAAAGAAGACAGTAAAAAAGGAATTAAATAGGAAGGCTGGGCCAATTAGTTGGGGAAGGTGTCTTGTTACTCCCCCTCTTAAAAAAATATCTAAGTCGTAGGAATTAGGTGAAAAGGAAAATTTAAAATAGAAAAAATTAAGA
>JACEEZ010009389.1:0-23666 GCA_016584305.1 Chionoecetes opilio | reverse complement strand
AAAATTTTTTTGATTGCGGATTTTTTTAAAAAGGCTGACTGGATACAAAAGTGACGACGTATTGTTGATATACTCGTTAATGGCTATGATTTGATTGCATTAAATCAGGAATGATGAAATGGTCTGGACGATTACTTTAAGCGCAAAATATTGATCATCACTGCGCGGCATGCAAGCCTCAGGTAATTCGCGACCACTCAGTTGCAACTCTCATAATTTTATACTGATAATGATGATAGCAATGATGATTGAAACTATTAGCGTTATTATCATTATCATACAAAAAAAAACTACCATAATATGAAATACTCAAAATGTTTTGTAAGACGTAATCGTCATCATTTCAAAATTCATATACATGTATGGCCGGAAAATACTTATCCGATAATTACAAAAGTATGCTGGGTTATCGCTTCGGATTAGGTACGATGGCCTATCATTACTTACTTTTAAGATTATAATAATCTAATTTCACTTGTAATATAGCATAAATTGCCACCAGTAGTTTTGTATTTGTTAGTATTGATGAATAATTATGGTATCTTGTGGTTGGTGCGGCTCTTTCAGTGAATGTGTAAAATGAGTGACTCCCTTTCAATATTCATTGAATAGGGAGCCTACACGCTTTTTGCGTATTCATTTTTTCGTTGTTTCTGTCATCATCGTAATGTAATTATACCAGTAAGACGCCTTAATCGGCGAAGGACGAGCGAGCCGAGCACGTGCGCACGTGCGGCGTCACCCGGAGCTTGACCTGTGTGACATTGCTAGTGTGTGGTCTCAAACCACACACCAAATTTCAACTTTGTCGGTACAGCCGTTTCTCAGCTGTAGCAAGATAACGTTGTCTGACAACCCCTCACGCGGCACGCGCCACGCGCCATGCTGACCCCTCGCGTGAGATAAAACATGTCAAGCACAAATAGGGATTGAATGGGATGGATGGGATGGTGATGGGATGAATGGGATGAATATCAGATGGCGAAGACCGCTGTCAATCGGAAGCGGGATTCCAAAGATATAAGCTCCTGAAAAGCGTGATGGTCGGTCGGTCGGTCGGTCGGTCGGTCGGTCGGTCGGTCGGTCGGTCGGTCGGTCGGGTCGGTCGGTCGGTCGGGTCGGCCGCTAGATGTGAGAAAAATCCCGTATCCAGTGAGGACTCGCGAGCGCTTCGCGCTCGCTCGTAATTACGTTTTTTCATTAATAATCTCCAAGTTAATTTGTCTATAATCCTAAACATTACATTTTGATTAGCAATAACATAAAGATGTTTGGTAAAAATATTAATGGAAACAAGTAAGTTAACATTTTTTCTTCTCAAATATAAATAAATTAAGAACTAGAACAATAACAGCACTCTAGAGAGATACAGACCCACGCATGTAGTACCCTAATATCAGATAATACAGCATTAAGTGAGTACAGTAAATCTACTTGGAAGTAAACCTAACCTAATTTCTTCAATTTTAGGTGTTCTGGTGTCATATTTTGAAAAGTTGTTTCCTTGACTGAGGATAGATGAGGGAAGATACTTTGATACTATCTAAACAATTAGCATGTATCAACGATGAGGTTATTGACGATGCAAATTACTACCACGCCAGGATGAACCTAAGTGGCAGTAGGTGGGATTCAAAGTTACTGATTTTACTTATAATATAAGTAACTTTGTGGGATCAAATGCAGGAACGCTGCTCGCAATCCCACGTCCCAACCAATGAACTACCCGTGACGGGCCTTTTAACTATGGAAACTCTTATCAAAATATGCAATATAACATCTAAAATGTAGGTAGTAAAGCTAGACTAACGTCCTCAATTTCTTTTGATCTGTTGCCATAATTCTGACCCTACCAATCTTCAAGTTCAAAGTCAAAATAATTTTGTCCCTGTGGAGTATCACATTTCAAAATCAAAATTAATTACTTGGTTAAATTTTCGTCGAAAGAGAGACAAACACACCCAAAACAGGTACTTAGCGAAGGTTACAATACAACTAGAAATTTCATGAAGCCTCTTTCTGCTTGAATTTGCAGTGTTTTCATGAAAAAGACGATTTTTAAAGATGAAATGTAACAAGTATTCTTTGTTTTGCCAATATTTTCATCCCGTACACAAAAAGAAAATGATAAACTACATTTTAATTAAGAACCGTTTCAGTTATTGCATTGAAGTGTAATTCTGATATGCTTGAAGAAGCACAGAGCATTTAGGGTTAATTGATAGATCATTCAGGCTTCAAAGTGCAGAAGAAGTGACAGCGCTAGAGAACATCTGGTGGGCGTTAAGCTTTTTAGAATTGTCCCCATTGACTATGACCCGGTTTAACCAGTAATGCCACTCCTGGGTTTTTTTTACTAGATCAGTTTTTTTTCCCTGTGACCTTTGCTTCTGACGTTTTTTTTATATAAAAGGACATGAATCTGGGTTTTTTTTCAATGGTTATATACATGTCTTTTTACAAATTTTATTGCAAGTATATTTTTCGCCCATTTTCCTTGTGGCAATGTGTAGGATTATATATTTCAGCCATTCTAGAGAGGGGGTTTTATGTGTCACATAAGCACAATCACTTTGCAGTTCAAAAATGAACTATATCACACCTAATAACCCACGTAGCTCAATGTGAAGTTTTATAGTAGAGTTAGTAATATTTTTAAATATGCAGTAAGATGCGAAGACGTCACCGGACTGCGTCCCCGTTCTGACACGTGTTAAATGTCCCATCTGTGTGGGAGCGGCGGCGCGTTCGTGCACGTTGTTCCCAGCATTTTAGCCCCGTGTTGCTCATCATGGCTTCTCCAGAAACCAAGAAGTTTCATCGCCCGAATTCATCGACCATACGTTTCTTAATACGGTAGAGGAGATTGACTATAAGAGTTGAGTTCGTGAATTCCCTCCCTAGAGCCCGGGCTGATCATGTAAAATAACAAACGGAATATCTGCCATTCATGCTGCCACTCACTTGATTTTTCGCGATGCCAGACGTACGAATCATAATAAACAAAGGCAGCATGATACATTCAAGACAATTTCTACGAGAAAAACCAACTTAAATATGACCATACATGTAATTTAGGTAGTTCCGTACCATAAGCTATTAAAGTTTTTTTTTATCTGGGTTATTTCACGGAATCTGGGCGTGTTTGGCTACCCATCTGGGTCTTCCGTATTTGCGAGTGGCAATACTGGTTTAATAACACTCAACCCTGGGCAAAGCCGGGGAAACATTTCATACGTATAAGCAGTGTTGTCAGACCCCAAACACAGAATAAGTGTACAGTGATCTTAAAATTAGGGAAATTTTACACCAAAATGATCACACATTTTTATTTACACACCACACACGCGCGCGCGCGCGCCTGCGCGCATGCGCAGTTCACGTTAAATTTTTTTAGTAAAACAAAGGTGGACTGCACCGCATACACAAAATGCTATGCAGGCGATGAGGCGACATGGTAGTATGATTATACTACTAGTGCTAATGCTATACTACTAGTATCCCGGGGGCATATTCCCCTTTGCGTTGCGCCATTTCGGCAGCTGGCTGCCCTCTAACGCATGGATGTAGCTCCGAAATAACCACAGGATTTTCTTGAAATAAACCTCTTTGTGATTCCCACACAAAGTTCCCGAGAAGAACAGTAAACTTTAACCTAACCTAACCTAACCTAACCTAACCTAACCTAGCGGTCTGCCGAAAAGGGCGAGCACCTGGAGAATATGCATCCCGGGGGCCGCGGGTGATAAAGGGAGGAGTCGGGAGACTAAAAGTTTAGATTTGTTTGTGTTTTGCTTGCGTGTGGGTATCGGCTTTATGCCCCACGTATTTTCACGAGTGGTGTTTTCTTACATTCTTTTTCTTTTTTCATAATCTATTTTCACACCTACGAGGTCATAAGGTAAAGTAAAGATGGGGCATACGCTAAAACTGCGCGTGGCATTCGGTGCTCATCTTCGTGGCATTAGCCCTTAGAGCAGTGGTTTTAACCTTTTCAGAGGCACCAAACCCTAACGGAAAAACCTCCGCACACTGGCCGAACCCCCCAAAAAAGTGATGGTTTTTTTTTTAAGAATTGTTCCAAAATTCAAGAAATATTTGGATAAGAAGAAGAATACATTGTGATTTAATTGATGCAAATATTAGAGAAAAATTGCCTCCAAAATTCAAGTGTCTATTTTGATAATAAGAAGGAAGGAAGGAAGGACTCTGAAGCCCGTTGGGGATATATAGGTCCTCGGAAAGGGGGGGCAAGAGGTGAATCCCGGATTGTTTTAAGACGGGGGTTTGGGCGAGCGAAGTGAGCCTCTGCAGCTGGGGGGTCTGATAAAGGGGGCAGGATTTTTTTGAAAATCAAGCATTTTTAGGGTCATTTGAGGCCTAAGGAGGGATATTGCACTAATTTGATATTCAATGGGCCAAACGAGGCCGTGCCCCCCCCCCCCCCTATACGTATACATCACTGTTCGGAAGTGAGAGAGGCGGGCGACCACGCGCACTTATACACACCCACACATGACTCCCTTCATCGGCTGCTTAAATTTACGTTCATTTCGCGTATCTTTTACTTTGGTGAATAATCTTGAATTATAAACAATAGGAAAATTGCAATGTTTCAGAGGGCTCCGCCGAACCCCTGAGACTGGCTCACCCCGAACCCCTGGGGTTCGATCGAACCCAGGTTAAGAACCACTGCCTTAGAGCCTGTGGTGGATGAAACCCGTTACCCCGGAACACAAGGCTAGTTTTGACTCCCAGGTTACCACAGTTACCTTCCCCAGGTTACCCTAGGTACCCATTTATCAACCCCGAAAGGAAGGTAGAACAGCTGTTTAGGCTGGTCCACCGACTTGCCCTGGCCCGGGATCGAACCAAGGCACGCAGACTCGTAGCCAGGCCCGCTAGCCACTGCACCACGGAGGCGACACCTTCCCAGGTCTATGCTCAACGCTATTTTTGCAAGTATATTTTTTCGCCCATTTTCCTTGTGGCAATGTGTAGGATTATATATTTCAGCCATTCTAGAGAGGGGGTTTATGTGTCACATAAGCACAATAAACTTTCCCAGTTCAAAAATGAGCTATATCACAATGCGTCGACTGTATTGTATCATAGACTTTGTTTGGAGTGAGGAAAGGGAATTCTGACTACAATATTATTAGTCATCAACCGATATTGCAATTGCAATTTTTCTATAAGATAACTTGATTTGTGTGCTGGGTCAGGAGGTGAAAGGTTGTTATTAATGTTTTCCCTTTATTTCAAAATTGGCTGTGCAATGATAGGGAGGTCAGTTAAGGGAATTAGATATGATAAGCCATATCTGGTGGAAGCTGTGCAGGGCATATTTGATATGAAACATAACCCTTCACGCCCAGATCTTCCTTGCTATAAAAAAATCGTCTGTTGTTAGCCATAAAATTACGAAAAGAAAACTGAATATACCAAATTAGTTAGTTGACAAGGATACTAAATAGGTCATGTCGATAACATATTGCCTATAATCGCTAAAAATCGTTTTAATGGTGGCTATTAAATGAAAAATTACGTTATGGGTCTTAAAGGTTTAAGAAGGCTGTGTGATAGCTGTGTAATAAGGCTGTGTGATAGCTTTGGTAAATTGTGATAGGGAGCCTAGGCAGTGTGATATCTTATGTCAGTCGTATCATCACGGGGTGCAGGCGCTCGTAACCACTCAGTTTCAGTTCTCAGAAAATAATGGTGATGATAATGATATATATTATATGATTATAAGAGAAATAATGATTATAATGATAATGATATTAATAAGTTTAAAATATATAATAATGATACTAAAAATAAGAAGAATAAGCATTTGGTATCTGTAATATAACCCAATATGTCGTAAGGGTGGATTGATAGTTTTTAGATTCAGTTAGTAAAAGGGGAAACATCCAGTGTAGGTGCAGCACAAGTACCGAGTGCCAAGGACCATAGGTTAGTTAGGCTTTCATTAGGTACGTACTAGTGATAATACATACAATTTATATTGTTACCATGTCAATTTTCTTTAGTGATGCTATATTGCAGCACCCATTGCAGTATTTATCAATTAGTTGGGGTATCTAATGGTAGGTTGTTCTGATTTGAGGCACGTTACTGAAGTGACTCCCTTTAAAACACTAAAGAATATAACTAGTCTAAACCATATTTTTGTAGATTTGACACAAACGTCGATTTCAAAGTCGACAAACGTCGTCAACGTATGTAGCTATATGTTTTTCATATATTGCCCCTTCTTCATTAGTTTTCCCCTTATTTCTTTATCTTCAAGTATTATCATATGTATTAATTTTGATGGTAATTTTATCATTATTAGTATTTTCCTTTATTATTATTGGTGGTTTTTTTTACATTTATGCCTAGCGCCGTAGGCAGTTTTGATCTCCAGTACTCGGATGGTAGGTCCTGGAGGTTAAATAATTTTGAGGGCTGTAATGGTTTGGTTCTTGCCCGGGTTGAGCAGGCAGGATTTTTATAGTGGCGCCTGTGATTAGACTTTTGATTAGGTTTGATGACTGGTCTGTACTCTGGGACTGAGAGTGCTGTGAAGTGTGGGGAGGTGTAACCAGTTCTTTCCTGTGAATACAGAAGTGAGGCAAGGGTGCGTCCATGCCCCATCACTTTTCAACACTTGTATGGACTGGGTATTTGGGCAAAGTTTTTAGATCAAAGTGATTGTGGAGCACACTCGGTAACACCAAGAACACTGATCTTGTTTTTGCCGATGATGCAGTAATCTTTGCTGAGGCTTTTGGGGGTCCTGGTGATGGTTCTCGTGGCGCTGCACGAGGAGGCAAAGCCTTTATAACTTGAGGTCTCCTGGCTCAAGAGCAAGGTCCAGGCATTTATCCAGAGGCTTTCTAGATGAAACAGTTTCAGTCTGTTCATGCGTGCGGCGACGACAATGATATCTTGGAAAGTCTTACATACCTTGGTTTGCGCATCCATAATAAAGGTTGGTCACGTCAAGAAGTCTTACGGCGGATTGGCATAACCCACGGTGTTATGGATCGTCAGCTCAGGATCTTCCATGGTTGTATCTGAAGAGACAATCCGGCGTGGAGGAGGCAAGGGGGTGGGAGTGTGCAACAAGGCTCTGGCTGGGACAGTTGATGTTTTTGTCGAGAGGCTTGGTATGGGGAGGGAGCCTGCATGGGGGGCTCGCGCGTGGTGACCCCCGGAAATGGCGTCTTTGGGTGGGCGAGGCGACGCGACCCCCGGGCGTATGCCCCCAATGATTGATTGATTGTTTGTGATTAGAGGCTCATGCAGCCCTCTGTCCCCTCCGATGCACTCCCCGTCAAAGTTAGAGTTAATGGGCAGCCTTCTTGGCACCCCAAGTTGGTTTTAACCCTTGGCACCCTTGGTTTTTAGCAACCCTATGGGATCGAACTCGGACACACCGAGTACGCCAATTGCAGGTGCTAACCACTTGCCCACCGCAAGTAGTAGTAGTAGTAGTAGTACCTTATTGTTATTATTTGTTTTTATACATTTATTATATTATTATTACCATTATTATTGTTATCATAGTATTATTATTATTATTATTTTATTATTAAATTTTTACAATTCATTACTATAATTAACATTATAATGTTTTGTTTTATCATTTTGTTGTGACTCATCCATAAGAATATCAGTCATTTTCTTAATCTTTATGTTGTCATAAATCTGGATAAATATAAGAACAAATAAAAGTAAGATAATAACAACATGAGTAATAGCAATGATAATGATAATAATCATACTATATATTTTATAATACCTAACGCCTGTTTGTTTTGTCGCTCCGTGGTGTAGTGGCTAGCGCGTCTAGTACGAGTCTGCGGGCCCTGGTTCGAATCTGGCCCAGGGCAAGTTGGCGGCCAGCCCAATAGCTGTTCATCCTTCCTTTAGGGGATGGTCAATAAAGGGGTACCGTGGAAACCTGGGGAAGGTAACCTGTGGTAGCTAGGATGCTACGCTAGCCCAGTATCCTGGGATAACGGGTTCTCACCTACCACAGCAGGCTCACGGACTAATTTCAACGGAGATGAGCACCGAGGGCCCCGCGCAGCATAGCGATGCCCCCATCTTTTCCTAACGCCTGTTTTACCATCATTCGGAGTGTTGGTGTGTAGACTATTTCTATTTTTACGACAAAATCCCTTTTTTCAGACACAATAACCACAGGGGGACTCCACCCTTTACACGGAGTGAAAAAGGAGTACCCCCCTCCTTTTTTTTTTTTTTTTATTTAAATCACAGGGAACTGGCCAAGGCACAAAAAAAATGGGGGGAAAAAAGCCGCTTTGTTGCCAGTCCCCCATAAAGAAAACAGTAGGGGGAAAAATAAAAAAAAAAGGGGGAGGCCAATTTAGTTGGGGGGTGTCTTTTTCTTCTTTTGAAAAGATTTAAGTCATAGGAAAAAGGAAAAAAAGAAAAAAGGAAGAGAGTTCCCGAGTTTACCGTGAAAGGGAAAAGAGTAAGATATGATTAACCTTGATTAGGGAAAATGGACAGAATAGGGAGGGAATGGTGAAAAAATTTTGCACAGGGCCCCGGGGTGGGGGAGGGGTGCAGTTTGCAAAGTTCAGAAGAGCAGTGAGCATGAAAAAAACGTAGAAGAGAGCAAGAGAAGCAACATTGCGGGGGTGATTTAAAGATTGAAGACAGTCAGTCAGAGGGAGGATTTAAGAGACGAAAAACTTTTGACTCAACCGTTGGAGGTTTTGGGGGATCCTTTCCCCCAACTGTGAGAAAAACCAAAATAGGGGGAAAGGCCCCGTGAACAACATTGGGGGGGGAGAAAAAAAGGGGCCCACCACATTAATTTTTAAAAAAGCGTTTTAGAAAAAAGAGAGGAATTCCCCCGTTCAGATTTTAGTAAAGGTAATCCTAGAATGTTCATTAGAAGAAGGGGGACAGTTTGAAAATGTCATTTAAAAAGAGGGGAAGTTATCTGGAGGTTTTTTCGGTAGGGGAGGAAGAAGGGGGGTTTTTAGGCATTTTAAAAAAAAAGGGTTTTCTTTTCCCCCAANGAGGGAACCCCCTTTTTCTCTTACTAGCCTCCTTTCTCCACCCATCTATTCTTCTCCCTGTCCCACTTCCCCATCTCTGCTTTCTCTTTTTATATTCTGTTCTGTTCAAGTCACATTTTCACAAAATGAATTTCACGCGTTACATATTTTTATAGCTTAGGTTCGTTGGTTCCATCTGCACTTGATGTGTTGTCATTTAAAACGTCTTTGTACATCGTTTTCAACAAAGCATATGAATATTACAGTAAGACTACACCAATATTTAGATAATTGAAGGCAAGTAAACTACTATAAAAAAATGTATAAACATTTTGTCTTATTTTTTTTTGCTTCAAGCAAAAAGAGCAAGACAAAATAATACACTATTTTACTTTCCTTCAATTATCTTAATATTGGTGTAGTCTTACCGTAATTTATGTATGCTCATGATATGCAGCAACGTATCATGAACACGATGGTAGGCTATAGTAGCATAGTAGTAATCTCAGTCCTTTGTCTAAAACTTATAAGTTATTACTTACATCATACATCACTACATTGCTCTAGTACTTAAGTTAACTCCTTATCTTGTTATTGTTGCCTTTTTGTTTGTCTGTATGCCAGCAGGCGATAATAAAATTATTATTATTATTATTATTATTACTACAGCAGAGGCGACCAATCACAGCGAGGGATTCGTCAGCCATATCACGTGCTCGAGCCAGAAGACTCAGAGGTGACGGCTGCTGCAAATGGACCAATCAGCGCGCTCCATTCCGCGGCGACCTGTAACGTGATCCGCCCAGAGGTTATAAATACAAGTGCATCGAAATAATTCTTTCATTGACGTCTTGCTTTCTCGCTCCTCTGAACCTGCGCTCTGATTAGGCTACTCTCCCGGGTGCATAATATCGGTCTGTTAAAATCTCCTCCCTGTGTAGAGACGCTTGGCTGTTGCAACGAAACTAGCCATAGGAACAGTAATAAAAGCAGCAATAACCTCATCAAACAATAGAAATTAGATCTAGAATAACAGAAAACAAAACAAATGGGCGGCCGTTACAGGAAAGTTAACATCTAATTTGATTTGAAAATACCCTCATTGTGATTCCCAGACAGTTTCTCGATAACTGACGTAAATATAACCTTACTGTAACCTAGCCTGACGTGTTCAAGAGTGAAATAAGCGATCCTTTCCTGAACATAAGAAAGCTACAAGAGGCCGTGAGATCTACACGAGGTAGTTACTGTAAATGACTTCCTGACGGGATTAGAGAACAATCATTAAAATACGGGAGTTTTGGCGCCAAGTGATTGTTTTGTGTTGCCGTGCAGAGGAAGCGGGAGTTTTGGCGCTAAGTGATTGATTTGTGTTGCCGTGCAGATGCGAGGAACCATGAACAACCAGGCTATGTCCAGGACTCGGAAGGTGAGTGAAATTAGTGAAAAAGTAAGAAAACTAGTGAAAGTGAGAATGAAGGCGTGAAATGTAATTAAGAAAGCTGGAGAAAATATAACACTTAAGAAAATGAGTGAGAAAGTACCGTAAGTGTGAGAGAGCTACGTAGAGAAAGTGAGACATGAAATAGTGTGAAAAACAATGAAATAGTGAAAGTAAGAAAATTAGCGAAAGTGAGAAACAATGAAATAGTGAAATAAAAGTAAAAAAATAAAAGAAAGCTGGAAAATATAACTGAAAACTTTTTATAATAATTTTTTTTAACAATTTATAATAGAAAATGAGCGAGAACGTAGGAAAGCTAAAAGTGAGAAATAGTGAAAGTAAGAAAACTAGCGAAAGTGAGTAACTAAGTGAAAAAGAGTTATTGAGAACAGTAAGAAAGCTATAGAGAGTGAGAAACTTAGAAAGTGAGAGAACTTTGTGAGAAACTTAAGAAAGTGAATTAAGAAAATGAGGAAGAGCGAGAGAAAGTGATAAATAAAATAGGAAGTTATTAAAATTAGTGAGAAACTTAAGTAAAATATAAAATGAAACCATTTTGGATGAAAAGAAAATATACCACTACGCCCACCGCCCATCCACCACGCCCATCCACACCATATCGTCCGCAGACCATCCATCACCACCACAATCTACCAACACCCAAGTTCGCCGTAAGGTAGATGCGAGTTTAATTAAAAGTTTATAAAGTGGGTAATCCTTCCTTTCTTTACGCACACACACACACAGTCACACATGTACTGTACTCATTTAAATCGCACAACACACACACACACACACACACACACATGTACAGTATTCATTCAAAGAAATCTACTCTTTTCTTCATGTAAAATTTCTAAAAATTATTCCCCCTTTTTTTTGGATCATTTGTGTTGTTGTTGTGTTTTTGTGTTGTTGGGTTTTGCAGGTGATGGGGGTTTTTTGCACTTGAGTCACAGCCCCCCCGCGCGGACGACAGACGGGGAGAAAGCGATTTGGGGGACCAAAAAACCCCCCCTAGTGGGTTTACCACATGATATAGGACAGATGGTAGGGACTATAGGATTTCGGCACAGTTCCGAAAACCAATTTTCACGCGGGGGTTTTCCCCAATTTTTGGGCGACATTTCCCATAAACCCAATTTTCCGGGGTTTGGTTTTCCAATTTTCGGCGAAAAGTTCCATAAAAATTTTTCACGTCGGGGTGTTCAATTTTCGGCGACAGTCCAAAAAACTCCAAATTTTTCACGCGGCGGGTTTTCCCAATTTTCGGGACAGTTCCATAAACCCCAATTTTTAGTCGGGGGTGTTCCAATTTTCGGCAAAAGTTCCAAAAACCCCCAATTTTTCACGTCGGGGGGGTTTTCCCAATTTCGCGACGTTCCAAAAACCCCAAATTTTTACGTCTGCGGGGTTCCAATTTTCGGCGACAGTTTCAAAACCCCCAATTTTTCACGTCCCCGGGTGTTCCAATTTTCGGCGACAGTTCCAAAACCCCAATTTTTCACGTCTGCGGGGTTCCCAATTTTCGGGACAGTTCCATTTCTAGATATTACGTACCCAATATACCTTTAAATAAGCTTTTCCCCGTGTTTTGCCCCGGGATTAAAACCCTTGGGGACCCAGAACTTTAATTTCCCATTGAAATTTTGGTACTTTGGGGACGTTTAAATTAATATAAGAAAATATTTGATAGATCGCCCCTGTTTATAGTCCTTTTCACTTAACCCGGGGTTTTCCGGGGCGGGGAGCGCTCGCTGCCTAGCCGATTTTTTAAAGGGGGACGTCGCTGTTTGGCGATAGATCGGGGTGGGTGGTGATGGTGGGGTACTTGCCTTTCGCAAACCAAAACCCCTTTGGGGTTTCCTCAGAAAAAAATTCATATTTCTTGGCTTTATCATCTCTTACACAAAAAAGGGCCCATTTTGTTTGCATCAGTAAATCAGGCAGTGATGTTTAACAAAAAAACGCCCTTCATAATCAAAAGGGTAAAAAAAAAAAGTCATGACTGACTATCACAAGAGTAGGCGGACTTTTGGGTTTTCAGTGCATTGAAATGTTGTACCCCTACCCGATATAACCAAGCTACCAGATAATAGTTATGAAAGCTGAGCCTACCATCGTGTTCAAAAATACATTGCTGCAATATCATGAGCAATAAAAAAATTACAGTAAGACTTCACTAATATTAAGATAATTAAAGGAAAGTAAAAAGAGTGTAAAACATTATTTCTTGCTTATTTTGCTTCAACTCGCTCTAACTTCCATATTTTTTGGTCACATTCAATTTTCAAAACGTTTCAAAATCCTTATACTTTTCCGTTCCTGTGGTAGGGTAGCACGTACCAATAAGGAAAAGAGTAGGTGGTCAAAATGGCTAAGAAAGTTAAATGTTTCAAAACTGGTGCCGTGACGGGTGGAGCCTCTGATAGCTCTCCCGAAAACAGTCTCTCCTATATAGGGAGCAATGCTCACCCGTCACTGGCCAGTTTGCAGTAGTAGTTTTAACTTCTTAGCCATTTGACCACCTACTCTTTTCCTTATTGGTACGTGCTACATACCACAGGAAGCGGAGAAGTATAAGGATTTTAAAAACAGTTCTTGAAAATTGAATGTGACCAAAATTATGGAGTTAGAGCGATTTTGAAGCAAAATAAGCAAGAAATAATGTTTAACACTCTTTTACTTTCTTTTTAATTATCTTAATATTAGTGTCGCCCTTACTGTATTTTTTTTATGCTCATGATAGCAGCAATGTATATGAACACGATGGTAAACTCAGCTTTCAAAAATATTATCTGGTAGCTTGGTTATATCGGGTAGGAGTACAACTTTTCAATGCACTGAAAACCTAAAAGTCCGCTACTCTTTGATAGTCAGTCATGACTTTATTTTTTCCCCTATTGAGTTATGAATGGCGTGTTGTTGTTGAACCAATCACTGCCTGATTTACTGATGCAAACAAAATAGGCCATTTTGTGTAAGAGATGAGTAAAGCCAAGAATATGAATATTTTCTGAGGAAAACCCAAGGGTTTGGGTTGCGGCGAGGCAAGTACCACCACCATCGCCACCCTCCCCGAGGCTATCAGCCAATCAGCGACTTTTCCGTTACATACTCGCCTAGCATCGAGCCGCTCCGGAATCCAGCTTAATTTGAATAGACTATAGTATCTTTGTCGACTAGTACATTTGGTATATTAAGTTATTCTCGTTATTTTATGGCTAACAACAGGCGATTTTTTATAGCAAAGGAAAGATCTGGGCGTGAAGGGTTTAAATCCCCACAAAACTTGATAGCTAGGTTAGGCAGGTAACCAATTAATGCCCAGGTTAGGTTAGTGAACTAGCGGGGTGGGGGTTCTGGGGGGAGCAGCCACTCTAGTCAAGTCAGGTCACGAAACCCAAAGTCTATGTATTGTATTGAAGTGCATTTTTAATCCCTTTGAGGCCTATAACGTAAATTTTCATTGTAATATATCCCCATTCGACGATTTTAATGAACATATGAAATTTTTATATAGATATGACCTTTTAATGTCATAGTTATGACCTGTTTAATGTCCATTTGCTAATTTGGTTTATTTAGTTACTTTCGTAATTTTATGGTTAACATAATTTTTCATAGCCAAGAAAAGTTTTTTTTTTTTTTTTATTTTTTTATATTTTTTTTTTTTACATCACAAGGAACTGGCCAAGGGCACAACAAAAATGGGTAAACACAAAGCCCGCTTTGTTGCCAGTCCCTATAAAGAAGACAGTATGAGAATAAAATAAAAACAGAGGGGTGAGCAATTATTTTGTTCGGAGGTGTCTTGTTACTCTTCTTTTGAAAAGATTTAAGTCATAGGAAAGTGGAAAAATAGAAACAGGAAGAGAGTTCCCGAGTTTACCAGTGAAAGGGATGAAAGAGTAAAGATACTGATTAACTTTGCATTAGGAAGATGGACAGAATAGGGATGAGAATGAGTTTGAAAGTCTTGTGCAGCGAGGCCCCGGGAGTGGGGGAGGCATGCAGTTGCAAGTTCAGAAGAGCAGTGAGCATGAAAATAACGGTAGAAGAGGAGCAAGAGAAGCAACATTGCGGCGGTGATTTAAAGATTTAAGACAGTCAGTCAGAGGAGAGGAGTTGATGAGACGAAAAGCTTTTGACTCAACCCTGTTTAGGAGAGCTGTATGAGTGGATCCTCCCCAAAAAATGTGAGGCATACTCCATACATGGGCGGATAAGGCCCCTGTAGAGGGGCAAAACAATTGGGAGGGAGAAAAAAAAGGACGCAGACGCCCCAGGACCCTAACTTCTTAGAAACTGTTTTAGCAAGAGATGAAATGTGAGATTTCCAGTTCAGATTTTTTGTAAAGGATAGTCCTAGAATGTTCATTGTAGAAGAAGGAGACAGTTGAGTGTCATTGAAGAAGAGGGGATAGTTATCTGGTAGGTTTTGTCGAGTAGATAGGTGAAGAAATTGGGTTTTTGAGGATTGAAACAAACAAGGTTTGCTTTTCCCCAATCAGAAATTATAGAAAGATCAGAAATTAGGCGCTTGGTGGCATCTCTCGTGAATCACTTAGTTCCTGTTGAGTTGGACGTCTAATAAACGACGTTGAAAAATGCAGGGTAGAATCTCAGCGTAGGAGTGGATAGGGCTTTGAGTTAGACTTAGAAGATCATTAATGAATAGAAAGAGAGTGGGTGATAGGAAGAACCCTGGGGAACACCACTATTGATAGATTTAGGAGAAGAACAATGTCCGTTTTACAGTAGCTGCAATAGAACGGTTTGAAAGGAAACTTAAAATAAAGGTACAGAGAGAAGGATAGAAACCGAATGAGGGTAGTTTGGAAATTAAAGATTTGTGCCAGACTCTATCAAAAGCTTTTGATATGTCAAGGGCAACAGCAAAAGTTTCACCGAAACCCCTAAAGGAGGATGACCAAGATTCAGTTAGGAAAGCTAGAAGATAGCCAGTAGATCGCCCTTTACGGAAACCGTACTGACGATCAGATAGAAGATTGTGAGCAGATAGATGCTTAAGAATCTTATTAAGTATAGATTCAAAAACTTATCTTATCTTATCCCTGAACACAGAGGAGACAAAGATCAGAATATATATATCCTCCGGTGTGGGCACACGCCTTACTGCGTCGTGGTGACCTCTTATACGAGACTAGTGTATTTGTCCAAGTGCAGCGAGCGAGTTACGCGTGTATTCCTTTCAGGGCTCTACACGCGCTCGGGTATGTTTTTTTAATTTTTTTTTTTATACATCTGCCTATAGCGCCTGTAGGCAGTGGTGACCCAGGGATCGGATGGTAGGCTCTGGAGGTTCACTTGAGGGTTCTGATGGTTGGTCCTCGCCCGTTGTTGGCGCAGGCAGGATTCTTATAGTGACGCCTGTGAGGCTCATGCCGCCCCCCTGTGTCCTCCGATGCACTCGCAGTCGAAGGTAGAGTTGATAGGCAGAGCATGTGGGTGTTTTTTAGGCCACTCGACGGTGCAAAAAAAGTTTTGGGTTTCTTCGGGGATCGAACTCGGGTCACCGAGAACGCCAGTCGGAGACTAACCGCTCCGCTACCGCCTCCCCCTGTGGCTGAGTTCCACTCTGCGCGCCTGCCAACACACGCCGCGCCCTTCATTACCCGACGCCCCCAACGCCCGCCGCTCCGCTCGTCCCCCGGGGCAGGTGCCGCTCACCTCCACGATGCCCCGAAGTCCTGCCAGAGCACCTGTCCCTGTGTTTCTCCTGGGCCCCTGAGATGACTGGGCCACGGCGGGGCAACCAAGGAGCGCCCCGCATGGCCCCACGGGGCGGGAAGTGCAACTCTACGGTGCCACGACGTCCTACAACACTGCCTGCCCCTGTGGCTTCTCGTCAGGACCACTGGGCATTGGGCGAGACACTAGCGGCGGGCTAGGGGCGGAGGTGAAACTCTACGCTGCTACGACGCCCTGCTAAACATCGGCCCCTGAGGCTTCCCCTGGGTTCCCCCTGGGACCCGGGGCATGGCGGGGACACTCGCAGCAGGGTCTTAGGACCCATTGAGCATCACAGGTCCTCCAGGAGGCTACGTAGCAGATGGTGATGTATTAATTACAGTGCATGACGGCAGGCGATTAAGGATGCCCCCGGGGTAACTAAGCAAACCAGGGACCTCGGGGGGGACAGGGAGGGTCGCCCCCCCGGCAATGCCGGGGCGTTTACCAGCCTGGGGAGGCAAGCTCCCCGTATTTCCGACGCGAGGGGGCACTGCCCCGGTTAATGAGCAAAGTAATTACCTCGGTACCAAGGAGATATGCCCAACCTGGCACCCTACAAGTAGGGGTGCTGGGGATTAGTTGTCATGCCACGTCAGCGACCGATTGGATAGAACCGTAGTGGGTTGCGGGGCCGCTAACAGGAGCATCACCCCCCGTTGAGCCCCCGCACTCCCCCCAAAGTGCGTGGGGCTTAACAGCTGTTAGTAATATAGCAAAGAGCAGCCATTCCCTCCCTACTTAACGAGATACTGATGCTGAGATACTAAACAATAGCGGGTTAGGTTAGGATAGGTTGGATATGTTCAACAAATCGTAGCTACATCATGCCTTGTCACGTATATCAGCGCTTTGCCATTAAATAAAAAAAAAAATAGGGAAAAACTTGTTCACAAATAGTGTGGTGAATGATTGGAATGGACTCAGTAGACAGGTAGTTAGTGCGGAGTCATTGGGGAGCTTTAAAGAGGGGCTGGACAGGTTCATGGATGGGGATGAAAGGTGGATGTAGGTAGTGTTAGGTATCAGGAACTATCACGTGTAGGTCTCACGGCCTCTTGTAGCTTCCTTATATTATTATGTTCTTATGTTCTTATTGTCCAAGCTCGCTTCGCTCGCTTGGACACCTATTTCAGCCGAAATCAGGTGTCATAGGCTTGTAAAATGTTTCCACGAATTTTTCTTGTGACTTGTAGGCAACGAGGATACAGGCGCAAAGGAAGAAATTTGGCACAGAAAGTTATATTTCGTCTCTTAACTCATTGTCCAAGCGAGCGAAGCGAGTTTTTAGCATTTATGCTAAAATTCTTAATATATTGTGCCTGGCGATATTAGTGCAGTGGCGAAAGTAGTGCATTAGTGACAGGGGAAATAAAATGTGTTCGACCCGTAGCCCTCACAATAAAAAGTGTCTGAGCCGGGGTGGCGGGCCCGCTTGTGTTAGGCCTCATATATCCACTATAACTCGTGTTTTTAATGCCGTTATAGGTGTTATTTAGGGTTAGCGTGGTGTTATATACGTGGTAGGGTGTGTGTGAGGTATTAAATATGCCATTTCAGCCGTGGGTACAGAGAGGAGGAAGAAAATGTAATAAGTATAAACCCGTGTTATTGTCCAAGCGAGGGAAGGGAGCTTCAACATTCGCATATAACAATTATGAAATACCACCACCACCAATACCACCACCACCACCACCACCACCACCCTCACTATCACCCACCACCACCACACCTCACTATCACACCACTCACCCACCACCATCACCCCCCCATCACCATCACCACCACTATCACCACACCACACACTATCACCACACCACACCACTATCACCACCACCACCACCAAAACCACCACCACCACTACCACATCACCATCACCATCACCACCACCACCACCATAACCACCACCATCACCACCATAACCACCACCATCACCACCACCATAACCACCACACCACCGCCATCACCACCATTTTTTTTAGAACTTTTTTTAGAACTTTTTTAAAGAACTTTTCGAGAACAATTTAGCACTTTTCTTTTCTTTTGTAAAAAGTAAAGAAAATCAAAATAGGGGATGGTGAAGGTTAGGTTGTAATAGAAGTATTTTAAGGTGAGGGTATTTAAGAAATTGACTTTAGCCTGTGCGAGCTTGGACACGTTCCACATCTTTAGTGTGGACGTCTATTTCCTAGTTAATTAACCCCATCACGCCCAGATCTTTCCTGTGCTATATCAATAATCGTCTGTTGTCGAGTCATTAGATTACGAAAAGTAACTGAATATACCAAATTAGTTAGTCGACAAGGATACTTAACTGGTCATAGCTATAAAATATTGCTTATATACACTAAAAGTCGTCTAATGGCACCCAAATTACAATGGAAATTACGTTCTGGGTCTCAAGGGGTTATTGGTAGCAGACAGCACCTCCTGGACCATCCCATCAATGGAGATTTTGTAGGACCAGAGGCTCTTCATTGCCCTTATTTCCTATTGAGTGGCAAAACTTGTAGTAAACCAAATAATTCACGAAATCCGTAAAGGACACGCAGGGCCATTTCCCCACATCACTAAAAATTAGCCTTATCTACACTATAGGGATATATTCCCTATTACATATATCTTTTCTTACATCTATTTGCCGAAACTCCGCTTTTAAATGTTTGTTCTCTAAATCCCATCAGTCAGGAAGTCAGGATAGGATTGCTTACTTCACTCTTGAACACGTCGGGTTAGGCTACGGTTAGGATAAATATACGCCACTGTTATCGAGAAACTGGGAATCACAATGAGGGTATTTTCGAGAGCATCCTATGGCTAGTTTCATTTTCGTTTGCTGCAACCTCCGGCAGCTTTTGAAAATATGCTGAATAGGCCATATTTGTAGCCATCTTTGGCTTCGCCGAACTTTGTTGGTCCTCCACAAAAAAATTTAAACAAAATCAGAGCGCAGAGCAGAGACAAGAATAAGAACAAGAAAATAAGGAAGGAAGCTACAAGAGGCCGTGAGACCTACGCGAGGTAGTTCCTCTGGACAATTATTGTGACGTCAGTGCAAGGAACCTATCAGCGCTCCCAGATCTCCTCCACACAGGTGAGGTTCATGGACTGATTGACGTGTTTTTTTAAAACACATTTTTACTGTGTACTTTGTTACTTTGTTTGCTACTTTGTGTACTTTGCTACAAATCACTTCATTGTTTTTCTTGCTGGAAATTTCAACCAGTGACATATACTACTACCGCAAATGTGTCTATATTCTATTTCATATTTACATTTTTCAGCTAATTTTACTAAGAGTGTGTTGTTTCCCAAGCAATATATATATATATAATATATATATATATATATATATATGTATATATGTATATTATGTAATATGTATATGTATATATATATATATATATGTATATATAGTATATGTATTATATAAAGTATATATGTATATAAAGTATTTTATGTATGTATATAGTATAAAATGTATATATGTATATATATATGTATATATGTATATATGTATATATATATGTATATATGTATATATGTATATATGTATATATGTATATATGTATGTATATATGTATATATGTATATATGTATATGTATGTATATATGTATATATGTATATATGTATGTATGTATGTGTATGTATGTATATATGTATATATGTATATATGTATGTAGGTATGTATGTATGTATATATGTATTTATGTATTTAGTATGTATGTATGTATGTATGTATGTATGTATGTATGTATGTATGATATATATGTATATATGTATATATGTATATATGTGTATATATGTGTATATATGTGTATATATGTGTATATATGTATATATATGTGTATATATGTATATATGTATATATGTATATATATTATATACAACGCTCAGACAGACAGACAGACTAACAGACAGACAGACAGACAGTGGTCACCCATCCAAAAGCTACCCTGAACTGAGTCATACAAAAAAGATTGAAAGATAGCAAGATGGGATAGAAGGAAGTAGTAGGGGGAGGAAGAGAAGATATTGGTAGGAGAAGAGACAGTCACGCAGGCTTAACTTAAGGATACGCGCTGTGTTTGGCCGAAAACGTAGGGAAGTGAGACGTGCTGAATGTGTGCCTACGCTGTGATTGGCCGAGAGCAAGGAAGGCAATGTGTTGATATAAGTGGTGATTAGAGTGGTACCTCCCTGGGAGAGAGTGGAAAGTGTGTTAAAAAAGTGCCTGCGCGCTGGTGAGCCTCCTAGTGAACCAAGAGTCAGGTGGTATCCTCATGTTTGGAGGTTGTGGTCTTGGCTTGATATGGAAGGTTTGGGTTATGAGAGGGGATTGGGAAAGGGAAGGTAGGATGGGGGAGGTTTTGGGGGGAAGGGGAATGGGAAATGGAGGGGGAGAAGGACAGGGATGGGAGGTTGTGGCGGGAAGGAGAGGCGGATGCTGGCGCGTCATTGGCTGGCGAGGAGACAGGCGGAGCGGCGGTGCTGGAGGCAGTGGGAGGGGTGAGATTGCCGCCTCTGGGGGCGCATTCAGAGACGCTTACCTCCATGGACAGCTTAACAACTGTTATGAGCTGTTTTGACATTCACAGATTAGATTGATGACGGCAGAGTTGTTGTTAACACGACAACTGCCTATAGGGTGGGTTTTAAGGAAGCTACGTAATAAAAATCCTCATAAATTAAGTATATAATTATGATTTTTTCTGACTCAAGAACTGAACAGGGCAAGTATACAAACGAAATTAGGCCATATAACAAACCCAGCCGCTTGTGGTGATTATGTTCTGTGGTGATGTGCCAAGAGTGGTGAGCGCGGCATCTCTACCCGAGTATCGATGCCAGACACCACGCATGGCTCCGGTAGACTGCAGGTATAGTGAGTGTGTGCCCTTTTTCCTTAATTAAAAACCCGAGCCCTTGTCCATCAAGCAGTGAATGGGTATCGGGTGTTAGCGGGGGTGTGGCAGGGAAAGAAGGAATGATGGAATAGCTGGAGAATACAAGGAATTGAACCACAGTTGCGTTGTGTGGGGGGTGGGAACAGGTGTTGCCGAAGCGACGGAGGTGAGGCAGGGAAAGAAGGAATCATGGAATGACTTACTTTTGAAAATTTAAGTACGGACAGCTGATTTTGGTGTGGACGATAAAGTTGTAAACAGCTGAGAGCGTGGAAGCCTTGTGATTGCTGAAACTTTTTGAGAAATACTATGTGATTCGCTGGCGAGACTGTGACGTCTTTGTAGTCGCTCAGCCATCATCTATCAGCAACCATGTCCGCCACTGCCATGTCTCGTCTGTGAATACCCGTTAACACCGGGGGTAGACATAGAGGGATGTTGTTAAGCTAACAACTAGTGGTCTTTAACTCTCTGAATCCCTGCCCTGAGATAAGTGAGATTTGAATTTCGGAAGTGCGTTCGTTGTCTTTTAGGATCTTCGGAAATAACTTTGCAATAAAGTTCAATGTTGCCTTTGCTAAGTGTGTTGGCAGCCGCAAAGCAGGCAAGGACCTTAGCGCTCATTACGGAAGAGGCTGGAAGCGTGGGTGTGGAGAGGAGAGGGGAGGAGGTGGAAGGGATTGAGGAACGGAGGAGAAAGGTCTTGTTATGTAGGAACAGGGCTAGTATAGTATATGTGTGCTTCAGATTGTCTCGCTCAGAGAGACAATATGAGCACCACCGCCGTCTACTAACCCCGGCGCTACACACGTCTGCCACACATATACTTCGCCGTATAGGCTGGAAAGGGGTGCTAAGCTCTCTGGAAATTCACAGCTTTCTTGCTGCACCCAATACAGGAGCAAATATTATGCCATATCGAAAAAAATATAATATCAGAAACACCCAAAATCTTCAAGTACTATATTTTTTCTGATCTACGTGTATTTGATATGGCTGGGCTGGGGGAGGCTGCCTGCTGTGACGTCACCAAGCATGTTTTCCCGGCCACGGCTGGCATAGGGGCTGTTGGTATTCCGCGCTTTTTACAAAAGTAAGTTTTTTAGGGAAACTTAGCGTGGAAATACTAGCTTTTTGTGGATTTAGGTATTTTTAATGAAATTCAAACATAATATGGCCAAGAAAAAATGGGGCTGGACGATACTGTAATACCTTACATGTTCTACAGTAAACCCCCCCAAAAACTTTTTCCATGATTTCAGGAAAGTTAGTGGGGATATCGAGGAGTCTGTCATTTTGTGTCTTCATCTTTGTTCATATTATGGCCTATTGTGAGGGCTGAAAACGTGAGAATGGGGAATCGAAGGGAAAGGAGAATAAAATGGGGAAGAGAAGGAGGAAGAGAAGGAGGAAGAGGCAGAGGTTTACTGATGACGGGGGTAGATAGGGAAAGACGCAATGATGTTTGTGCTTACAAACACCCTTCCTTAATCAGCCCTCCGAAGGGGTGTGCCGGGAGAAAGTGAGAGAGAAAAGTGGAGAGAAGGTGAGGGAGGAGGTGTTGAGAAGGTGAGGGAGAGTGTGGAGAGAGTGAGAAGGAGGACGAGTGCCTGAATCTTCCTCCCTCCATTCACGCATCAATTCACACTTATGTCCGCACTGAAATTAACCTTTGGACATGTACCCACCACACGCCTGGGCCTGGCCTATCCGCGGAACACAGAGGAGGAAGAGGAGGAGATTCTTATTCTTTTACATCCTCGAGTGTGGCCACACGTCTTATTGACGTCGCGGTGATATCTTACGAGACTATAGTCTATTCACTTAAGTGGATTCTTGGGAGCTGCTCGCGCCTAGACGAGTTCGTGCTTGATTGGCTGATAGAATCGGGCTGGGTGCGATGGTGGTGGTACTTGCCTCGCCGCAACCCAAAACCCTTGCCTTGCCTTAGAAAAATATTCATATTCTGCTTTACTCATCTCTTACACAAGATAGGCCCTATTTTGGTTGGCATCAGTGAATAGGCAGTGATTGTTCCCAACAGCACGCCCTTCATAACTCAATATAGTCCGGCGCTTAGTGAAGATGGGGACATGCCGGAGAAAAGCACCAAAATTTTTTCAGGCACCTACAGGTCTCAGCATGATTTTGAGAGGGGAGACAAATGATCCCATCACTCAGATGGTATAAGAACGCTTCTTTATATTTTGACATTTCCGCATGTGGAAATAGGGTAAATGGTTTTTTAAAGAATAGTCATAAGGATAAGTTTATTGGATGCAAGTTATCTTATATTATTATTTTAAATAACTCCAGAACAAAAATATTTCCAATATGGCTGTCAAAAAAACATAAATTTCAATATTTATTCGACCTTTAAACTCCCAGCGGACATCGCGAAATGCCATGTAGTTTATTAGCAGAACACGAATTAAAACATAATCCTTGCAATCAAAAATGACAGGGTTAATCTACTGACGGGCATTATGAAAATAAGTATCATTAAGTCTTATACAACAATCATGTTCTTCCTG
>JACEEZ010009388.1:0-40000 GCA_016584305.1 Chionoecetes opilio | reverse complement strand
TTATATTGCATTCTAAAGCAAGATTTCACTTTAAATTAACTTCTAAAAATCTATTTATGTAAAAGTAATCCATAAAAACAATAATATTTGCAAAACACACATTTCTGAGACTCTTTCTTCGACTAGGTACCACGAACGCAAGCACTACTATTATCTTCTTTGGTAATGGCTGCGTTCGTTTACCAATCTAATGTGTATAATAAGCTTTTGGGAGATAACTTGAGCTATTATAATGCTTAAGGATGAATGGAAAGTATTAATTATGCCCATAAGTAGGTAAGTTAAGGTTGAAGTCAAAGCCAAGAGAACGGACATGATGTTAATATCATACATATCATCATAATTAAAGTCATCTATGTTTATACAAAAGTTAATGTGGGTTATCGCAGGTATACATATACGTATACTTTAAAAGGCCTCTTCCATTTGTGCCCAAGTTGCATGAACCAGTTCTTTCAGTTCAGGGTTGGGTTCGCGTGTCACAAATGGAACGCAAAAACCCCGTTTTTGTTTACAAACATACTCAGCTGGCGAGGCAATTTAAGAGAGAGAGAGAGAGAGAGAGAGAGAGAGAGAGAGAGAGAGAGAGAGAGAGAGAGAGAGAGAGAGAGAGAGAGAGAGAGAGAGAGAGATAACGAGAGATAACGAGAGATAACGATAGAGATAACGAGAGAGAGATAACGAGAGAGAGAGAGAGAGAGAGAGAGAGAGAGAGATCAGTCCAAAACATCGCAAACAATATCACAAAGCAGTATAACACACATTTCAGCAAGTGTTATTGGGGTGGTCTTCGTAATCCAAGACGGTGCTTGGACGACAAAAACACGGCTCATGTTGTTACTCTTTTCTATCTTATTTACAGGTAACAGGGATCAAGCCAAGTCACTTACAATACTTATACATTACTTAAACCAGCAAGCCTTACTTAAAACCGCTCGACTACATTCATTATTACCACATTTGACGTGTACCTTCCGATCTTCTTTAGGGACATGGTATCCTTTTCCAACTGTCCTCTTACATGTAGTTTGATAGTTAGTGGTATGTAGTTCAGCAGATACCCTCGTTATAGACCAATAGCTAGCCTGGTATCTGTTATTCCTATGTATTCCTATGTAGTTCAGCAGATATCCTCGTTATAGACCAATAGCTAGCCTGGTATCTGTTATTCCTATGTATTCCTATGTAGTTCAGCAGATACCCTCGTTATGGACCAATAGCTAGCCTGGTATCTGTTCTTCCTATGTATTCCTATGTAGTTCAGCAGATACCCTCGTTATGGACCAATAGCTAGCCTGGTGTCTGTTATTCCTATGTATTCCTATGTAGTTCAGCAGATACCCTCGTTATGGACCAATAGCTAGCCTGGTATCTGTTATTCCTATGTATTCCTATGTAGTTCAGCAGATACCCTCGTTATGGACCAATAGCTAGCCTGGTGTCTGTTATTCCTATGTATTCCTATGTAGTTCAGCAGATATCCTCGTTATAGACCAATAGCTAGCCTGGTGTCTGTTATTCCTATGTATTCCTATGTAGTTCAGCAGATACCTCGTTATAGACCAATAGCTAGCCTGGGTCCCTTGTAGTCGTCGTTATATTTCGCTATTAGTATTCCTATGTAGTTCAGCAGATACCCTCGTTATAGACCAATAGCTAGCCTGGTGTCTGTTATTCCTATGTATTCCTATGTAGTTCAGCAGATACCCTCGTTATAGACCAATAGCTAGCCTGGTGTCTGTTATTCCTATGTATTCCTATGTAGTTCAGCAGATATCCTCGTTATAGACCAATAGCTAGCCTGGTGTCTGTTCTTCCGATGTATTCCTATGTATTCCTATGTATTCCCGCCCAGTGGCCTGACAGACTTGGAGAGGATTGATGAAAAAACAGATAGATACTACTGACGATAAGGTGATGTGAGTGTGTGTGTGTGTGTGTGTGTGTGTGTGTGTGTGTGTGTGTGTGTGTGTGTGTGTGTGTGTGTGTGTGTGTGTGTGTGTGTGTGTGTGTGTGTGAAGGTATTCTGACATTAATCTACACTAACAATACTTTATTAGCATTTTTATTATCAGCATTATCTTACGTCTCTCTCTCTCTCTCTCTCTCTCTCTCTCTCTCTCTCTCTCTCTCTCTCTCTCTCTCTCTATCTCTTCATCTCTTCTTCGATAATACATATTTTGTATTTACTATGATTTACAAAATTCTAATATCTATAATAATATAAGCGAAAGTGTGTGTGTGTGGTGGTGTGTGTGTGTGTTGTGTGTGTGTGTGTGTGTGTGTGTGTCCGCGATAGGTGCCGCCCCCAGTGCCCCAATCCCATCATATGGCATATTTTTGGAACCGGGTCGACCAGGGGCACATTTTAAGCCCACGTATGAGATGATCTGATCAATTTTTTTTTTTTTTTTTTTTTTTTTTTAATTTTAGCAGCCTATTAGCGAGAATTGTGAAAAAAAAGTGGGTTGCGAGAATTGAGAAAACCTTGATGTAGGGTGATGGGTAATGGGTGAGTGAATGGGTGGGGTGATGGGTAATGGGCGTGGGGTGATGGGTGAGTGAATGGGTGGGGGGTGATGGGTTGGGGGTGAGTGAGGGTGATGGGTGAGGGAATAGGTGGGGGGTGATGGGTAATGGGTGAGTGAATGGGTGGGGGTGATGGGTAATGGGTGAATGAATGGGTGGGGGGTGATGGGTAATGGGTGAGTGAATGGGTTGGGGCTGATGTGAATGGGTTGGCGTTAATACATACATTTCTACATCCATGATTTCAGGAAAGTTTGAAGGGGCTATCTGGAGAGTCTGTGTTTGGTGGGCCGAAGGCCCACCAATAGCCCTCCGCAGGAGCTAGCCAAAAAGTCCGCCCGGAGGGCGGCTTTGCGGGTAGTAAATTTATATAATCGATTTACGAAATTTACAAAATACAAAAGATTGTAAGTAAGAGGAGGAGAAGGAGGCATATGAGAAGAGGAGGAAGGAGGAAGAAGAGGAGGAGGAGAAGGAGGCATATGAGAAGAGGAGGAAGGAGGAAGAAGAGGAGGAGGAGAAGGAGGAGAAGGAGGAAGGAGGAAGAAGAAGAGGAGGAGAAGGAGGAAGGAGAAAGAAAAGGAGGAGAAGGAGGCATATGAGAAGAGGAGGAAGGAAAAAAAAGTAAGAGAAGGCAGGAGAGAAAAAAAAGTAAATGGAGGCATGAGAAGGAAGGAGAGAAGGAGGCATATGAGAAAGGGGGAAGGAGAAGAAAAGTAAGAGGGTAGGAAGGATCATTTAAAAGAAGAAATATGAGGGGCGAGTTACCAGCCCTCCTTACAGGCTGACGTGTGTTGTGTTTACCTCTCATCACTGTCCCTTCAATAAACGCCACTTCTCTCAACGCCGGCTCTCTAACCTACCAAGACGTAACCACTAAAGGCTCCAACTATAACTTCTACAGTAGTAAGAGAGTAGTAAGTAAGGGGGCGAGAAGAGCTAAGCTAAGGGGGGCTAGGGGCAAGAGGAGCTAAGGGGGGTGCGAGTAAGGGGTGAGAAGAGCTAATGGGGGGCGAGAGGAGCTAAGGGGTGCTAAGGGGGGGCGAGGCAAGCGTCCCAGTCCGGCCAGAGTGTTGTCTTGATCCTCTCGACGTAGGCGACGAGGGTTGGGAAGTCGTCTGTGAGAAAAGAAAAAAAAATTGAAAAAAAAGTAAATAAATAAATAAATAAATAAAGAAAGAAAGAAGAAAGAGGAAAAGAGAGAGAGAGAGAGAGAGAGAGAGAGAGAGAGAGAGAGAGAGAGAGAGAGAGAGAGAGAGAGAGAGAGAGAGAGAGAGAGAGAGAGAGAGAGAGAGAGAGAGAGAGAGAGAGAGAGAGAGAGAGAGAGAGAGAGAGAGAGAGAGAGAGAGAGAGGTCAAATAAAACGTAAACTATAAAATTGCAGTGATTAACAAAACAACAAGAAGTAATAGTGATAACAACAACAACAATGTTATAACTATCAATAAAGATAATAATAATAATAATAAAATAATACAGACACAACAATAAATATAATAAGATAAAAATGAACAGCATAACAGCAGCAGTAAGAACATAACACATCATACATACATACTACATACTACTATACATACATACATACTACATACATGTATTTATGGGGAGGCGGTAGCGGAGGGGTTAGCGTCTCCGACTGGCGTTCTCGGATCCCCGAAGAAAACCAAAACCTTTCTGCACCGTCGAGTGGCCTAAGAACACCCACATGCCCATCAACTCTACAGACTTCGATTGCGAGTGCATCGGAGGACACAGGAGGGCGGCATGAGCCTCTAATCACAGGCGTCACTACATACATACATACTTACATAGATACCACATACATACATACACTAGAACACGTATACATGCATGCCAATGTGTGTGTGTGCGTGTGCGCGCGTTACCTGTCAGCATAGCGTGGTAGGGCGACCTCTTATAGTTGTACAGAATATTAGCCATCTGGGCGAACACCGAACAGTCCACCTCCGTCATCTCCCCGCCACACAGGTAAGGCTTCTCACCTGCAATTCGGAACCCAGGTAGCAAAAACATAATTAACCCCTTCACGCCCAGATTTTCCTTTGCTATAAAAAATTGTCTGTTGTCGAGCCATAAAATTAAGAAAAGTAACTGAATATACCAAATTAGTTAGTGGACAAAGATATAAACAGGTCATTATCTATAAAATATTGCTTAGAGTCACTAAAAATCGTCTAATGGTACCCAAATTACAATGGAAATTACGTTCTGGCCCTCAAGGGGTTAAGAACATAAGGAAGCTACAAGAGGCTGGGAGACCTACACTTATTACACAGACATTTCACACTATCTACATCCACCTTTCATCCCTACCCATATATTAATGGAGTCTCCTTTTAAAGCTCCCTAATGACTCTGCACTAACTAAGAACATAAGAAAATAAGGAAGCTACAAGAGGCCGTGAGACCTACACGTGGTAGTTCCTGTTACCTAACACTACCTACATCCACCTTTCATCCCCATCCATAACACTGTCCAGCCTCCTTTTAAAGCTCCCTAATGACTCCGCACTAACTACCTGTCTACTGAGTCCATGCCAATCATTTACCACCCTATTTGTTAACCAGTTTCTCACTATTTATATATTTTCATTATATTTTTCCAGTTTATACGGGAAATATTTTTTTTCAATGCGTTTTTTCAATTATATGGGAAACGTTGTGGCGCCAAAGTATTATTTCTCATTAAAATTATACTTCCATGTAATAGGATACGGCATTTTCTATACATAAATTAAAAAAAGAAATAGGGAAAAACTGGTTCACAAATAGGGTGGTAAATGATTGGAATGGACTCAGTAGACAGGTAGTTAGTGTGGAGTAAATAGGGAGCTTTAAAAGGAGGCTGGATAAATTCATGGATGGGGATGAAAGGTGGATGTAGGTAGTGTTAAGTAACAGGAACTACCACGTGTAAGTCTCCCGGCCTCTTGTAGCTTCCTTATTTTTTTATGTTCTTATGTTCTTATAGTCTATTTTCTTTAACGAGGCGAAAATTCTATTCTATCTTAAGGTCTCATGCTTAAAATGATGCCTCTGTTTACCTGATAATATGGTTAACTATGATAAAATACCGCTGAAATTTAAAAGAAGCGTAGTATTCCCTTCTCCTGGCATATATCCATTCTATCTTAAGGTCTCCTGGTTAAAATGATGCCTGTGTTTACCTGATACTAGGGTTAACTATGATCAAATACAGCTGAAATTTAGAAGAAGCGTGGTATTCATAGTATTAGACTTCTTGTAGCTTCCTTATTTTCTTATGTATGTTCTTATATCACATTCTTATGTCTTATGTTCTTTATGTTCTTATGTTCCTATGTCACACACTCACCCAAGTAGTCAGAGATTGCCTCCAGATCCCGCCAGGCAAACTTTTGAACCTGCAGGTGGGAGAAACGTCCAATGCCCTGGTGGTAGAGGGTGAAGGTCCGCAGCCTCGCCAGCACCCGCACGCCAATGCGGGAGTACCAAGGGGGGCTTACGATACCCTCCAGCAGGTTACGGCCGGAGTCTATCTTGAAACGCCACTCTCGAAGACACCTTGTGGAGAGGAGGGGGGGGGGGGAGATAAGATAAGATACTTTGATCCTATCTAGACACTTTGCAAGTACCAACTACAAGGTTATTGACTATACAAAGCGCCACCACGCCAGGACGAACTTGGTGGACTCGAACCGCTGACCGAATGCAGGGAGGACTCTGCATGCGAATCCGTGATTCTACCAACCGCGCCACCCTGGCGGGTAAGAGAGAGAGAGAGAGAGAGAGAGAGAGAGAGAGAGAGAGAGAGAGAGAGAGAGAGAGAGAGAGAGAGAGAACTACATAAGGAAAATAGTAGTTAATAGGAGACCCTTTCCTACTTACATACCCAGAATATGTTAGAACAATCGTAAGCAAATAGATATTATAATTTAGGATCTCTTGACTATCACACACCACCATCACCACCACACACCACCACCACCACACACACACACAGCACACACCACCACACACACCACACACCACCATCGCTACCACACACCACACACCACACTCACCAACACAGATGTTCCTCCACCATCACAGTGAACGCTCTCGCCACCGCCTTCTCCTCCACAGTGAGACTCGAACCCACGTCCAGGTTACGTCGACGTCTCAACTCTTCCACCACCACCCCGGAGTCGCCCACCTCCTCCCCGTCCTCCAGAGTGACCCAGGGCGTGAGCCAAGACGCCCCTAGAGGCTCAGAGTGGTCCAGCTGCAAGGAGGGAAGGGTTAATAATAATAATAATAATAATAATAATAATAATAATAATAATAATAATAATAATAATGATAATAATGATAATAATGATAATAATGATAATAGTAATAATAATAATAATAATAATAATAATAATAATAATAATAATAATAATAATAATAATAGTAATAATAATAATAATAATAATAATAATAATAATAATAGTAATAATAATAATAATAATAATAATAATAATAATAATAATAATAATAATAATAAAATAATAATAATAATAATAATAGTAATAATAATAATAATAATAATAATAATAATAATAATAATAATAATAATAATAATAATAATAATAATAATAATAATAATAATAATAATAATAAATAATAATAATAATAATGATAATAGGGGGTAGAAGGGGTTAAGGAGAGACTGTGGAATGGAGTGAAAGGAGTTAGGAGAAGGTGGATGAGGAGCGAGAGAGAGAGAGAGAGAGAGAGAGAGAGAGAGAGAGAGAGAGAGAGAGAGAGAGAGAGAGAGAGAGAGAGATAAGATAAGATAAGATTTTCATCCTATCTAGACACTTTGCAAGTACCAACTACAAGGTTATTGACTATACAAAGCGCCGCCACGTCAGCACGAACTAGGCGGACTCGAACCGCTGACCGAATGCACAGGGACGCTGCACATTGCGAGCTCACGTCTCTACCAATCTTGCCATCCTGACGGGCTTTAGAGAGAGAGAGAGAGAGAGAGAGAGAGAGAGAGAGAGAGAGAGAGAGAGAGAGAGAGAGAGAGAGAGAGAGAGAGAGAGAGAGAGTAGGCTACTACCTCTTTCATTGTTTTTTTTTCTCCTTTTATCCCTTCGTTCCCCTTGCATTCCTCCTCCTCCTTCCCTTCCATACTTCCAAACACCCATCTCACATCCCCGTAGAGACCCTCCCTTACCCTTCCCCTCCCCCAACACCTCCCCTACCTCTACCCCCTACAGCGTCATCTACACAAATTCTGGCCTTTTATCTTCTCGCTATACACATTCCTTAACATAAAACGGCCTGTCCTTCAAAATTATGCAAGTTACGTGTCATACAAACAAATATGTAACCTCAGAATACTTACTAATAACCCCCCAACACCTCTCCTACCGTAACTCCCCCCCAACACACATGTACTGTACTGTAGGTGTCCTCTCTCCAATTACTGTCTTAGCACTTTCTTTCTACATTCTCTTTGAACTACGCCGACTAGGCAGCTGTAAAGAGGAATTTTCCTACTAGTGTCCCGCCCCCTAGATCAGGCGTCAGGTGTCTCTCTACTGTAGGTAGGATATATGGAAACACTCATGTATTACTCCGCGCTCCTTGACCTGTCTATAAATAGGGTAGACGTGATGAGGGCCATGACGCGGCTTAACGCCGGTGCCACCTTCTCTGTCCTCCGCCTGTACTACGTGCAGGCGGTGCGCTCCCTGGTGGATTATTGCGCCCCTGTACTCATCGCGCTCTCCCCCAGTCAGCAGGAGCGGCTCGAGGTGCTCCAGAACAACGCCATGAGGACCATGCTGGGGGCTCCGAGATGGTCCAGCGCCTGCGTAATGCAGAGCGAGACCAGATTGGTGCCCCTCGCCACCAGGATGCAATGCATCATGGCCTGTCGCGTGGCCAGAGTCTTCCGCCGCGACGTGGAGGGTGTGGCGCAGAGGAGACTCAGGCTGGCCATGACGCAGGGCATCGAGTGCCTGCGCGGCAGCACGTGGCTCATTAACACCTCGCTAGCCACCCACAGCCTCATTCACGCGGGGATCACCGGACCGTGGCGGGAGGCCGATGTCCCCGCCCCCACCTACTATGCCCCGCCCCCGTGGGGGCCCCCCGCCGCAGAGTTCACCGCCACGCAGTTGCCTGCCTGTAAAGCCATGTGCAACACCCGGGAGCTGCGGCAGCACGCGCTGATGGCCATGGCCCAGGTCGTCGAGCGGGACAGCCGCGTATACTTCACTGACGGCTCGGTCGACCCGGATAGTGGCAGAACAGGTGCCGCGTTCGTCACGGGTAGGACAGAGCTGTCTTGGCGGACGTCTGACAACTGCTCCACCCTCCAGACTGAGCTGGTGGCCATCCAGCACGCCCTCGAACATGCCCTGCACCGCCGGGAGGCAACCGTGGTAATACACACCGACTCCTGGACGGGGCTGCAGGCCCTCCAACAGCCGCATCCCAAGGACAACGTGAGGCTCATCACCACCATCCTGGGCAGCCTACAGAGCCTTGGCGCGCAGGGAAGGCGTGTCAGGCTCAACTGGATCCCCAGCCACGTAGGGGTCCGAGGTAACGAGGCGGCGGACGTGGCCGCCAAGCGAGCCGCCAGCGGCCCCAGCGTCACCATGCACGTGCCTCCCAGCCAGCTTACAGCAGCTCAAGGCGCAGGCGAGGCGGGCCGCAGCACACCGCGCTCACCAGACACACCGAGAGCTGGAGACCAGGAAGAGGCAGGCGGCCTGGTACGCCGCAGCCACTGACTACCACCCACTGGACGCCACCCAGCAACAACCCAGGGCAGATGGCGCACTACTGCAGCGTGTGCGTCTGGGCTACTGCACCAGGGAGGAGCTGCAGGAGGACTTCGAGGGGCAAGAGTGCGATCACTGCGAGAAGCACACCCGTCGTCCACTGGTGCACTACCTCCTGTCCTGCCCCGCCACCGCCCCCCTGAGGCCCGGCCCGGCCCCCGCCGCCCAGCCTGCAGGTGGGGGGTGCTGAGTGGGCGTGAAGGCAGGGCCGCCCTCATGGTCCGCCACACCCCGAGAGACGTGATGCTGAGGGTGCTGCGAGCAACGGCCCCTCCCCGCTGACACATCACGTACCCACACCCCGCCGCGCCCGGCAGGGTGACCAGTGACGCAGGTGACTCACCGTCACCACGCCCCCACGCGACCCTCCCGTAGCCTGACGGGATACCCTCCTCACTGGCGGGCTGATGCCCGCTTTGTACTTCTTTGCTCCTGCATATGCATTTCTGTACATGCTTGTATTGTGTGTGTATGTCCTGTATGCTTAATTGTATAATAAACCTTTACAAATCAATCTGCCATGGATAGAAGAGATCAGATCATCAGACCACACTCAACTCGACACTCACTCTTCACTCATAGATCACGCATAAGGCTTCGTCTCGTCGGGGGCGGCCACGTGTGCCGCCCACGCACAACATATTCCACTGTTCCTGTATTCCACTTCTGCTGAGAAATATATTCATCTTCTGTCTACAAGTTGGTAATTATTCCTCATACCCATGCACGCATATTTTAAGAGACACTCGGTAAACATACACAGACCTCAGAACAAGTGTTGACCACACCACTCTTCTGAGCCTGCCGCTCGTGCCGACGCTACCAAAACCGACGCTACCCACCGCCACTCGCTCATCTCATGTTCCGGTTCCTGCCCTGCTGCCTCTACTCATCATATTCAAGTTATGTACCACACTTCCCGGTACACACACACCTGCCTCTCCCCCCTACCCCAACACCCCCCCCCCCTCCCCCCCACCCAAACACCCCTCCCCCCAACACCCCCCCTTCCCCCCAACACACACACCCGCCTCTCCCCCTCTAACCCCTCTCGCCCCCTTCCCCTCCACCCCTGCCCCCACCTGGTAGGGTATGCGGGCCAGCCTCAGGAAGGTCAGGAGCTTCATGACGAAGGGCGAGATCGAGGGTGTCAGCGACCCCGGGGAAGGACAGTGCACCACCACGCAGCGCGCCTCAGCCCACGCACGCCTGTTGGGGAAGTAGTAGTAGTAGTAGTAGTAGTAGTAGTAGTAGTGGTAGTGGTGAGGTGAGGTGGTAGTAGTAGTAGTAGTAGTAGTGGTGGTGGTAGTAGTTGTAGTAATAGTCGTAGTAGTAGTAGTAGCAGTAGTAGTAGAAGTAGTAGTAGTAATAGTAGTACATCTTTTTAGTAGTAGTAGTAGTAGTAGTAGTAGTAGTAGTAGTGGTAGTAGTAGTAGTAGTAGTAGTAGTAGTAGTAGTAGTAGTATATCTTTTATTAATTAAGGGTAAGGTTTGGTTAGTTTTTTTATTTATTTATTGAAGAAGGTGATCTATTTTTAGATATTTTGGGTGTGCAGATATGTGATAGCCTTTACGTGTGTGTGTGTGTGTGTGTGTGTGTGTGTGTGTGTGTTGTGTGTGTGTGTGTGTGTGTGTGTGTGTGGTTCATCTCTCCGTCTGTCTGTCTGTCTGTCTGTTTTGAGTGTAGTAGTACTGTAGTGGTCTTCTCTATTCATGCTACCACAATATACCACTCACCTCCTCACAACAACCATTACTCCTCTCTCTCTCTCTCTCTCTCTCTCTCTCTCTCTCTCTCTCTCTCTCTCTCTCTTCTACAATTTTATTTCTTCTCATTCCTTCTATTTTCTATTTAGTTTTGTTTTGTTTCATTCTTCAACTCTTCTTTAATTACCTTCTCTCTCTCTCTCTCTCTCTCTCTCTCTCTCTCTCTCTCTCTCTCTCTCTCCTCTCTCTCTCTCTCTCTCTCTCTTTCTCTCTCTCTCTCTCTCTCTCTCTCTCCCCCTCCAATTTATTTCTTTTCATTCTCATTCTCATTCAACTCTTCTTTAATTACCTTCCTCTCTCTCTCTCTCTCTCTCTCTCTCTCTCTCTCTCTCTCTCTCTCTCTCTCTCTCTCTCTCTCTCTCTCACCTCCTCCTTCGCCTGGCCACGTACACACACACGTACACAGCAACGGCACACACTGCTACCAGGCTGGCCACGACGGGCGCCGCGGCCACCACACTACCGCCGCCACACACCATCTGCAACACACCATTATGCATGTACTACCTAGCTACTCGTGTTACCCTACTACTACTACTACTACTACTACTACTACTACTACTATACTAAACCCTAATGCATAGTAGTAGTAGTAGTAGTTAAACCAGATTAATTACTTCTGCCTCTACAGTTGCTTATCATCAAAATTCCTTGTATGTTTCAAAATTATTACTCTCTCTCCATCTTTTCTACACTCTTAGAAAAAAAGGGTAGGAAAAGGGTAGAAAAAGGGTGTTTGTAGTGATGAAATACTGCTACCCTTTTTCTACCCTTACAAATATACCCTTTCGGATCGACGCAAATATACCCTTTTGCAACCCTCTCGTCTAAAAAGGGTAGATAAAGGGTAGATGAAGGGTATAATCCGCAGCATCTACCCTCCAGCCTGGACATAGGGTTTAAAAAGGGTAGTGATGGTGCGATGTAACAATTCTACCCTTAATATACCCCTTATTTCTGAGAGTGCATGTACTACCTAGCTACTCGTGTTACCCTACTACTCCTACTACTACTACTACTAAACCCTAATGCATAGTAGTAGTAGTAGTTAAACCAGATGAAATACTTCTGCCTCTACAGCTGCGTATCATCAAAATTCCTTGTATGTTTCAGAATTATTACTCTCTCTCCATCGTAACACTAAGTATGCACGTAATTGTAATTTCTAATGTTATCATGACTCACACCTAATCAAATAGTGACCTAACCTTCATAATGTCCTAATCTCTATATTAATTAACCCCTTGAGACCCAGAACGTAATTTTCATTGTAATTTAGCCACCATTAGATGATTTTTAGTGAATATAAGCAATGTTTTAATAAATATAACCTGTTTAGTACCCTTGTCCACTAACTAATTTGGCATATTCAGTTATTTTCGTAATTTTATGGCTAACAACAAACGATTTTTTATAGCAAAGGAAAGATCTGGGCGTGAAGGGGTTAATGATGGCGTTATCACAGCATAATCATGAGCCACACTTCCCACCTGAAGCCAGCATCGCCTAATGGATACACACTCCTTCACTAGAGGCATAACAAACACGTCATTCAGAGGGTTCAGTCTCCGCTATGTGGTATGCAACAGCAGTCACTCGATTTGAACCATTCTTCCCGCCTTCTACGATGGATCCACGCACCGTCACCAGCCTGCATCGCCTTCGCCTGGGCTACCTCGGAACAACCCAAATGATGAATGAAGCGCCCAACCCATGCGAACATTGCCTAGAGGTGGAGGAATCACAACTACTACACTATGTCCTGCACTGCCCTGCCACCGCCTCTACCGTCACACAACTTACCCAAGGGAAGTCGGAACGGCAGCCTCAGTCCTGGGTGCTATCCCCCTAAATGTCCTTGCTGAAGTTGTCACCTCATACCCTCCACCCCGCTAACTACTGTGACATCTAGCTGCTTAACACTGACGGGCTCTTAGAAAGCCCGTGCCTTCCTACAATGGAAGTGCAATATTTAGAAAAAAAGAAGAAAAAAAAAGTCATTCATGCTATCCCAACACATTGAATATCACATCGTTCTTAACCATTGTGAGCCACACGCTATAAGAAGGCTTAAAGTAGTCGTCCAGACCCAAATTTTTTTTGCCGAATTATGTTGAATGTACATTCAAAACACCTAATCCACCAAAAATAATTGATTTCCAGGCCATATTTCCGTAAAAACACGACTTTTGTAAAAAGCGCGCGAAAAAAAAAATCTTCCCTCCAACAGGGCTACGACTGTTATTGATGACGTCAGAATAGGGACGCCCGCAGACACTCTGTCTGACACCTGTCGGCAAATGTTATGATGAGCGATTGAACTTCGGTGTCAGACAGTGAATCTGTCGCTGTGACAGATCTAGAGTACGATGCTCAATCTGACACCGAAAGAAATGACGCTGGTCGCGTATACTATGAGGAAAACGAACCTCAGATTGTCATGGGATCCTATATGTTTGAGCCCGAGTACGAGGTGGATAAACAGGTGTTAGCAGAGCCTGAGGTTCAGCAGGAGGACCTGGCACTTCTCCAAAACATTGATTGGTAAATAAGGTTAAACCATGTGTGTGTGTGGGAATCACAATGAAGGTACTTTCGAGAAAAAATCCTATGGTTAGTTTTGGAGCTACAGTCAAACGTAATTCCTCGGAAACCACATACTAGCATTAACTACAGCATAGTTGGAAAATATGCGGGCGGGAAGGCAGAAAGTGTGACAGCCACACCACTACAGGGCACGCCCACGCCCACTCCACAACTGGTTTACTTGGTTTACTTGGTCTTGTTAAGAGGCAAAGCCTCACAGTCGTGGTGGTCCATCGCTACCCTCACTACACACCGTTTCTAAAACACAACTGTTCGCCCCAACACACTATAGGCGTGAATCACCACACGCCACTCCGCCACTCCACTCCTACACACGCCACTCCTTTCCGTGTGCAAACTTTTCTGGAAAGGCACAGCTGTCTTGCTGCACCCATAAAGGATGCATGCATGTGGCATATAGCAAAACAAATCTATCAGAAACACCCAAATATCTTCAAGTATTATATTTATCTCTGTGTTTACGTGCCTCTCTGATCAAGCGCGGGAAGATGAGCCTCCCTAATGGTACGTCACGGAGCCTGAGCCTGAGCGTCTGCAAACCTTAGGAGCGTTTTGAGAACTCGGGGAATTTGCAGATTTTGATTGCGGATTATTTAAAAACGGCTGACTGGATACAAAAAGTGACGACGTATTGTTGATATACTCGTCAATGGCTATGATTTGACTGCATTAAATCAGGAATGATGAAATGGTCTGGACGACTACTTTAACAATTTCTACTTACGACAGACGGTTCCTCGCTGTCACTATCCGCCTCTCAAGTGTGAGCGAAAGTGAAAGTGAGCGAGCGGTTCTCTGAGTCTGAGTGATCTTGGTCAGTACATATTATCTATTGTCTCTCTTTCCTCTCCCTCGAATTGTTTATCCTCTATTGTTGCAGCACAGGAGCACACGGTAAAAGGTTGACATGATGCGCAGATGACAAACTGTCCTGACTTCTTTGAGAGTTAGTAATAATGAGTAATGGTGGCTTGTATGCTGCCTCGCCGAGATCCAAACAGTAATAAAACCCTGCTATCTTTGGCGCGGGGACGACCTCTCAGCTCAGTGGCGATGTCGAACAGTGAAATTCATCCTTGTTAAATTTCTGACAAAATAGAGATGGACTCCCTCAAAACAGTTGCCTAGGTAAGACTAGTATAAATCAAGCTTTCCCAACCCGGCCGGGCGTAGTAAAACAACAGTCGGGGCCTTGAAAGGGGGAATTGACGAAAAGGGAAAAAAATAAAAGGGTGCCTTTGCTCTCATTTCAAGCCTCGTCTATTTTTCCTTTGCGGGAAATAAAACAACAATGTATTCTTTTCTGATACACTTTTATTAAGATCCATTTTTACCATTTATTTGTGTGTAGCCTATTGCTACGTTGAAATACTGCTTCTATGATGAAAAAACACCCAGGAATATTGACCGTACTTCAAAAAGCAGCCAAGCGCAAAGCAGTATTTTAGTGGGGATCCGGTTACTGACGGGACTATTAAAACATTCCTGGGGGAAACCCCGACCCATCTTTTTGCCGACGACCTTGTTACCATTTTTAACCCAGGATCAAGGGGTTCCCCTTGCCCCTGTTTGGTACCCCCCCCCACCCATGAAATCAAAAAATTATCCCCCTTTTTACGAAGCTTTCCCCCTTTTCACACCCAGATCTTTTTTTACTACAAAAAACTTTCTGTTGTCGACCCCAAAAAAATTACGAAAAGAAAATGAATATCCCAAAATTTAGTTGGTCGAAAAGGGGACACTAAAAGGTGTACCTAAGAAAAAGGGTTTTATATGGGACAAAAACAAAAGTCTAAGGGACCCCCCAAAATTACAGTGAAATTAAACTTTCGGGCCCTAAAGGGGTTAACCTTTTGGGACTGCACAAAGGGGCAATAGGCCCCGGTTTTACACAGGGGGGGTTTTCAAACTTTTTTTTCTTCTTTTCCCACGGGGGTTAGCTAAATGCACACGAAGCCGATTTCAACCCCACAGCGTCAAAGGGGAAAACGCCAGAGAGTAGCGTGGTAAACCCCCCCAAAACTGTCGGGGGATTTTGCAAAAACGTGATTTTTGAAAAACCCCTTTCGGGGTGTTGAAAAGGGTTGTTTAATTTAGTGTAGTTATCCATCCCCCCTTTTTAAAAAAAATTTTAGAAAGCATGAGTGAGGGGAAAACAAAAACAGTATTCCCAAGACATCGCATTGTTCCCCTTTTTTTCATAATTCAAAGACTTTTTGAGGGGTTAAGGGCGTTTTTTTTGCGGGGATCCGGGATGCGGGGATCCTCAAATTTCGATCCCTGTTCAACCTTTCCAGGGAAGAGTTTGGGCCCCGACCCGCAATATTTGTTGTTGTTGTGCCCTTTTCCCAACCAAAAAATTTTCCCGTTTAAAAACCCAAAAAACCCCCCCAAAAAATAAAGGCGTTTTCGCGGGGGATTTTGGTTGCAAAGGGGAAAATTTGGGTTTGCAAAAGGTAAAAAGCAACAACAACAACAAAGTTGGGGTTTGGGCCCAATCACCCTTCCCCGGATGGTTGAACGGGATCGAAATTTGAGAAACCGAAAAATTTTCGGTTGCTTTGGGGTTGAAATTCAGGGCCCCGAGAAAACCCCTTTAAGTTTTAATTAGTCTGTTTAAAATTTTTTGTGAACAAAAAAACGCTGAAATACGCGAGGTGTATTTTCTGTTTAATAAGAGTACCCATACACACTGAACAACGCTTCAAGTGCCAATACAACAAGAGGGAATTTTACATAATACATACATGACAATTTGTCCCACAGTGAGTTCCGTTAGCGTTGTTGGTGGGATTATCAAACAATGCTCCGGCCCTTGAGACTTCCCAGTGGAAGGTGGAAGGTCTTCCCAGCGGTGGGCGTGTATCAAAACATATATAATAATAACAAAAATAACAATAATGATAATAATGATAATAAAGATTTATTTCTTATAATTGGGCAATGGTTTAAAAATAGTAAAATTTTTAAAAATAATAATAATTTGGGAAAAAATAATAATGATTTAAAAATCTTATAATTTGTCTATAACATTAACAATGATAAAAAATAATAACTATGATGACGACAATGATAATGATGATGAGAATAATAATAATAATGATGATAATAATAACAATAGTAATAGTAATAATGATAACAAAAAATATCATTGTTTAAAAGTATACGGAGTTATTGAAACGTGGAAAAGCGTCACCGCAGAGTTTACAGCCACACTTTCTTCACTGTAGCCAACCGACTGTCTTCACTCACCCTCACAGCCACAGTCTAATACTAGTACTATTAGACTGTACTCACAGCGAGCTTCATGTTAAAGCGATGGCCGAGCTGAAGTTAAATCCTTGAATGTTTTTCCTTTTTCTCTCTTGCCTCACGCCCCCCTAGGCAATTACCCACGCCCCCCTAGGCAATTACCCACGCCCCCCTAGGCAATTACCCACGCCCCCCTAGGCAATTACCCACGCCCCCCTAGGCAAAAAATTTCCCCCCGCCCCTCTAGGCAATTACCCACGCCCCCCAGGCAATTAAAAAACGCCCCCCAGGCAATTACCCACGCCCCCCCCCAGGCAATTTCCCACGCCCCTTAGGGAATTTCCCACGCCCCCCTAGGGAATTACCCACGCCCCCCCCGGGCAATTACCCCCGCCCCCCCAGGCAATTACCCCCGCCCCCCCAGGCCCAAATTTCCCACGCCCCCCTTAAAGGGAAAATTTCCCCGCCCCTCTAGGCAATTACCCAACCCCCCCCCTAGGCAATTACCCCCCCCCCCTCTAGGCCCAATTTCCCACGCCCCCCCGGGGAAATTTCCACGCCCCTCTAGGCAATTACCCACGCCCCCCCTTTGGCCCCAAATTTCCCCCGCCCCCCTAGGCAATTTCCCACGCCCCCCTAGGGAAATTTCCCCCCGCCCCTCCCAGGCAATTTCCCACGCCCCCCCTTTGGGGAAAATTTCCCACGCCCCCCCAGGCAATTTTTCCCCCGCCCCCCTAGGCAATTACCCACGCCCCCTAGGCAATTTCCCACGCCCCCCCAGGCAAAATTTTCCCACCCCCCCCTAGGGAATTACCCAAAGCCCCCCCCAGGCAATTACCCACGCCCCCCTAGGCAATTACCCCCCGCCCCCCCAGGCAAATTACCCACGCCCCCCCAAGGGGAATTACCCACCCCCCCCCTAGGCAATTACCCACGCCCCCCTAGGGAATTACCCACCCCCCCCCTAGGCCCAAATTTCCCCCGCCCCCCCAGGCAATTTCCCAGCCCCCCTAGGCAATTTCCCCCGCCCCCCCTAGGGGTATTACCCCCGCCCCCCCCCAGGCAATTACCCACGCCCCCCAGGCAAATTTCCCACGCCCCATAGGCAATTTCCCCCCGCCCCCCCAGGGAATTCCCCCCGCCCCCCTAGGCAATTACCCACGCCCCCCTAGGCAATTACCCCCGCCCCCCTAGGCAATTTCCCCCCACCCCCCTAGGCCCAAATTTCCCACGCCCCCCTAGGAAAATTCCCCCCGCCCCTCGGGTTAAGAGCCGCCCCCCCTAGCCCAAACCCCCAAACAGCTAGACGGGAACCCTACGGGTTGAGCTGAACAGAGGGGCCCCAAAGCCCCCCTTCGTTTTTTGCGGGACCCCACAAGAGCCAGGCCCCTGATTATGGGTCAATCCCATTTTCCCAAAGGTGATAAATGGGAATAAAAAAGGTTTTGATCCCGAAGTCCCACCACCCCTAATACTACACTACTACTATTTCTACTACTTTTTTTTTTTCTTTTTTTCACTACTACACTACCCATACTACTTAAATACTACTATCGGTTTCTTGGGGCTACTACACTACCTACTACTTTCTACTACTGGTACCCTTTGGGAATTTCTTTTACTACTACTACTACTACTAATACTACTACTACTACTACTACACTACTACTACTACTACTTTGGGACTACTAATACTACTTTCTACTACTTTCTACATTACTACTACTACTATACTACTGGTACTTGGGTTTCCCACTACACACTACTACTACTACTATACTACTATACCCGGGACTTTGGGCTACCTACTACTTTCTTTAATAAAACTACTACTACTACTACTACTGGTCTGACTACTACTAATACTACTACTACTACTACAAACGTACTACTACTGGTCTTGGCTACTATATACTCTACGACTTGGCCTTTTATTGGCCCTATACTAATGGTACTTGTACTAATTTATCTTTTTACACATTGGTAACTGGACAAGGGTTTGGACTCATAACTAATAACTACAAACAAATGACTAAATATTAACTACACACTAACTGGTACTTGCTCCTTACTCAGTTTACTTACCTCTACTGGTACTTGGTCTGCTACAAACTACTACACTGGTTTTGGTTCTCAGTACATAGTAATTTCCTAACCTGATGGGGGGGGTATTGGCACTATACCACGGACTACTACTAACCGGCTTGACTACCATATACTACAACTACTACTCTTCTCTACTCGCTCGGGTACATATTCTCCTAACTCTATACTATTTCTGTGGTACTCCGTAACACGTCCTGGCCTCCTTACTCCGAAACTAAACCCAAAGATTTTTTCTCGAAAACACGTCATGTGTATCCACAATACAAAAAGTTACTTCTTGGTTACCATCAAAAATAAACTCACGAATTCCATACCCTAAGTGTAATGTAAGTTCCCTTCAAGAGTTGTAAATGAGTTTACTATTGCCAGAATATGTGAAAATCTCGTTTCCTGGGATCCTTGAAACAGCCTTCAAGATCTTCCCTTTATTACCTTCAAGTATGATGAGTACCTAGAGGGAATGAAGAATTTCAAAATGGTGATTACGGGTTTCCCATGGTGGTTAACGAAGTTTCCCTTTGGGAAACAGGGAAAACACAATGAAATTTTACTTCAAGGCGGGGGGGACTTCTCTTCCATTTCCACGTCGATTACCTTTGGTCTGCTACAAGTGATCCACGTCTGTTCCAGGAATGGACTCCAGCCTGCATGGGTGGCTCCAGTATGCATTTCCGGGGGACTCCAATGTCAGCTCCCGAGGTGTCTCTCTCATCCGTGGGACATACCAACTTGAGTCTGTTCCGAGGAAGACCCTCTGTATCTCCAAAGACTCCATAGTCATTCCGAAGTACCTCACTGTCATTCCGAGGTGACCCAGGATACCGAACTCCACTACCCATTCCCTAAGTGGAACTAACTGTCTTCAAGAGGAACCCACTTCATTCCGAGGGTGCGCTCCACTTGATTCCAGGTGCCCTTGCACGTTTAAAGGTGATCCACTGTCATTCTAGGGGGGTTGAACTTCTGGTGGGCACTCACTTTTCTCCAAGGTGGTTTCCCAAGTCTCCCATGGAACGGGACTCCACGGTATTCCACAGGTGAATTTCCCACTGTCATTCCGAGGTGACCCCACTGTCATTCCGAGGTGACTCCACTGTCATTCCGAGGTGACTCCTCTGTCATTCCGAGGTGACTCCACTGTCATTCCGAGGTGACTCCTCTGTCATTCCGAGGTGACTTCACTGTCATTCCGAGGTGACTTCACTGTCATTCCGAGGTGACTCCACTGTCATTCCGAGGTGACTCCTCTGTCATTCCGAGGTGACTCCACTGTCATTCCGAGGTGACCCCACTGTCATTCCGAGGTGACTCCACTGTCATTCCGAGGTGACTCCACGGGTTATTCCGAGGTGACTCCACTGTCATTCCGAGGTGACTCCACTGTCATTCCGAGGTGATCCTCTGTCATTCCGAGGTGACTCCACTGTCATTCCGAGGTGACTCCACTGTCATTCCGAGGTGACTCCACTGTTATTCCGAGGTGACTCCACTGTCATTCCGAGGTGACTCCACTGTCATTCCGAGGGAAACTCCACTGTTATTCCGAGGTGACTCCACTGTCATTCCGAGGTGACTTCACTGTCATTCCGAGGTGACTCCACTGTCATTCCGAGGTGACTCCACTGTCATTCCGAGGTGACTTCACTGTCATTCCGAGGTGACTCCACTGTCATTCCGAGGTGACTCCACTGTCATTCCGAGGTGACTTCACTGTCATTCCGAGGTGACTCCACTGTCATTCCGAGGTGACTCCACTGTCATTCCGAGGTGACTCCACTGTCATTCCGAGGTGACTCCACTGTCATTCCGAGGTGACTCCACTGTCATTCCGAGGTGACTCCACTGTCATTCCGAGGTGACTCCACTGTCATTCCGAGGTGACTCCACTGTCATTCCGAGGTGACTCCACTGTCATTCCGAGGTGACTCCACTGTCATTCCGAGGTGACTCCACTGTCATTCCGAGGTGACTCCACTGTCATTCCGAGATGACTCCACTGTCATTCCGAGGTGACTCCACTGTCATTCCGAGGTGACTCCACTGTCATTCCGAGGGACTCCACTGTCATTCCGAGGGGGACTCCACTGTTATTCCGAGGTGACTCCACTGTCATTCCGAGGTGACTCCACTGTCATTCCGAGGTAAACTCCACTGTCATTCCGAGGTGACTCCACTGTCTTTCCCGAGGTGACTCCACTGTCATTCCGAGGTGACTCCACTGTTATTCCGAGGTGACTCCACTGTCATTCCGAGGTGACTCCACTGTTATTCCGAGGTGACTCCACTGTCATTCCGAGGTGACTCCACTGTTATTCCGAGGTGACTCCACTGTCATTCCGAGGTGACTCCACTGTCATTCCGAGGGTGACTCCACTGTTATTCCGAGGTGACTCCACTGTCATTCCGAGGTGACTCCACTGTCATTCCGAGGTGACCCCAATGTCATTCCGAGGTGACTCCACTGTCATTCCGAGGTGACTCCACTGTTATTCCGAGGTGACTCCACTGTCATTCCGAGGTGACTTCACTGTCTTTCCGAGGTGACTCCACTGTCATTCCGAGGTGACTCCACTGTCATTCCGAGGTGACTCCACTGTTATTCCGAGGTGACTCCACTGTCATTCCGAGGTGGACTCCACTGTTATTCCGAGGTGACTCCACTGTCATTCCGAGGTGACTCCACTGCATTCCGAGGTGACTCCACTGTCATTCCGAGGTGACTCCACTGTCATTCCGAGGTGACTCCACTGTTATTCCGAGGTGACTCCACTGTCATTCCGAGGTGACTCCACTGTCATTCCGAGGTGACTCACTGTTATTCCGGGGTGACTCCACTGTCATTCCGAGGTGACTCCACTGTTATTCCGAGGTGACTCCACTGTCATTCCGAGGTGACTCCACTGTCATTCCGAGGTGACTCCACTGTCATTCCGAGGTGACTCCACTGTCATTCCGAGGTGACTCCACTGTCATTCCGAGGTGACTCCACTGTCAGGCCGAGGTGACTCCACTGTCAGGCCGAGGTGACTCCACTGTCAGGCCGAGGTGACTCCACTGTCAGGCCGAGGTGACTCCACTGTCAGGCCGAGGTGACTCCACTGTCATTCCGAGGTGACTCCACTGTCATTCCGAGGTGACTCCACTGTCAGGCCGAGGTGACTCCACTGTCAGGCCGGGGTGACTCCACTGTCAGGCCGGGGTGACTCCACTCTCAGGCCGGGGTGACTCCACTGTCAGGCCGGGGTGACTCCACTGTCAGGCCGAGGTGACTCCACTGTCTGAGGTGACTCCACTGTCAGGCCGAGATGACGCAGAGTGTTAAGAGTGTTACGCACCAGCGGCTCTTTGAACCTCAGAATGGAGTCATCCAGCACAGTGTGGTTCAGGAACAGGGGACACGTTTTACCCAGTTCTCCCTTGCAAGTATTACGGTAGTGCTGCAGATGCGCCAGCTCTGTCGGCATGTTTTCCGCGGAACAGCCCCCACCGATGCAGGATATTGGGAAGTGGTTGTGGAGAGTGAGGACTCGCTGTGGGTCGTGGAAACACTTGACGAAGCTGCCAGGTTTAGTGTAGTTGAAGGCGCGGTACAGGTGTTGCAGCATGTGCATGAAGGGGGGCACGTCCGCGGCCCAGCCATGCTCCTCCTGCATGGGGTCCAGGAAGTACACGTGGCGAGCAACGTACGAAGACTTGGGGTGAGCCTGTCCCGCCATGGTCTCCGGGGCCACCTGCCTCATCAAGGTCTCCCAGTCGGGCATTGTCCTCGGCATGATCACTTCGTCCGTGTCGAGCAAAACAATAAACTTGTATCGGTTTATACTCCTGTAGAGGCAATCGTTATACGGAATGACCTCATTTTGTCGTTTATGTGTCATCCTGGCCTTGAAATAAAGGTGTAGGAGGTCACGGTCATTGGGTTGATCCCCAGGCAATGTCAAGGTTCTCACGTCAACTTTTCCCTGATACTCGTAATGCCTGAACACTTTCAACATGTTAGGATGGACGCCCATTTCGTATAAGAACACTTTGTTGGCGCCAAGAAGGAACAGTAGCTCCAGCCACTCCACTATTCGGTGACTGTTGTCTTCTGGGCCACTCAAGCCCTTGACACAAACAGCAAAGTTCTCCTTCGTTCCAGCAGCCGCGGCATTGTAGTTAATGCGCAGGTTATTTTTGGGTTTATCACATTGACCTTCCACTAGAGACACAGACTGCGGGATTTGGTGGCTGTGATCATCGGGAACAATACACTGCAGGAGGTACGGCTGCAGGATGCCGTTTCTGTAATTCCCAAAAGCTCTGTACCAAATATAGCTGAATTTTGTGACCGCGGTGACTACAGGCTCTCTCTGGCCCTCATACCACAGTTGGCAGTGCGTGGCCACGGCCGGGGTGACGCGGTTGACCATGGCCAGGATGCGTATGGATGGTCTTTCAAGGGATGCTAAACGATCGTCGAAGTAGGCGCCGTAGAGGTAGAAAGTTCCGTTGGTGGTGTGAAGGACTTGCCAGTAAATGTTGCTGAACGACATATCAACGAGTGACGGGTATTTGGCACACTTCACGGCGCCGCCCACTGGCTTCGAGGCGTTGACCAGGCCGTAGTGCAAGGGCAGGTTGGGGATGCGGGCCACCACGTCTGCTAGTCGGTTGTTCTTCTGGCCGTCTTTTAAGGTCAAGGCGGCGAGGAAAACATTCGACTGAGGCGGCAAGGGCTGCATGAAGTCCCTGGCGATGGATTCAACAGCATTATGTTTTGACACGGGAGACAGATCAGATCATGACTTACATACATAATATATTACATTAGAAGAACATAAGAACATATCTTCTCAACGGAACACATAATCAGGCAATGCTTCTCAAAATGGTATATAAGAACATAAGGACATAAGAACATAAGGACATAAGAACATAAGGAAGCTACACGAGGCTGGGAAACCTACACGTGGTAGTTCCTGTTACTTAACACTACCTACATCCACCTTTCATTCCCATCCATGAAATTGTCTAGCCGTCTAATCTAAAAATAGGAGACATACATTTTAGGAGGCAACGTTTTCTATTCTTTTAACAAAACTGGAGATTTGTTTGCTATTTAAAGGGAAACTGAGAGGAGAGAGTCTTTCTTAACCCCTTCACGCCCAGATCTTTCCTTTGCTATAAAAAATCGTATGTTGTCGAGGCATAACATAACGAAAAGTAACTGAATATACCAAATTAGTTAGTGGTCAAGGATACTAAACAGGTCATATCTATAAAATATTGCTTATATTCACTAAAAATCGTCTAATGGTACCCAAATTACAATGGAAATTACGTTCTGGGCCTCAAGGGGTTAAGTACTTTCCCGCCAGGTTTTGCTCACCGTTGCTGCACGATGCCGCGTGCCTGGAGGCTCACCTGTACCTCCCGCACCGTCACCAACACCTGCATGCTGCAACAACAATAAACAATAAATAAACAACAACAATATAATACAATAAATAAACAACTACAACAACAACCTCCATCACTGTTCACCTAACACACACACACACACAGAATGGTCAAAAGCACACTGTGTATATAGCTCTCCGGTGCATAAGGGACACCCTATTATTTATGCACTTAATTGTCCTAGCCCGGTGCTTAATTGACTTCGAATAGCCTAATCTAACAACCTGACTGCCCGCCAAATCTCAGGCCGCCCGACGGATACCAGCATTCACCAACAGAATCCAACACGCATCGAGTGGCTGCGGCACAACACAACACTTCGCATCCACACTTCAGCTCTCTGGTGCATAAGGGACTGATGTAGCGGGTGGAGCGCCGTGCTGTCAGCTCCCCAGAGTGTGACGCCTGGTGCCTCGAGCTCAGACAATCCACCTTGCCAGGACACAAGTGACAACCGGACGCAGATTCCCGTTCTCTATGGGAGTCTGTGGTTTCTGAGTAAAGACGCTTGGCTGTAGCTCCGAAATTAACCATAGGATCTTCTCGAAAATACCTCATTGNTTTAGCAGTTATCATCGCAACCAGTAGCCAACGGCGTGAAGACATCACCACAGGAGGTAGAGCAAAAGCCGCCCTTATCCTTGCAGGGACTTACGGCTTTGCATTCTGTTGGTGTAATGCAAACATAGAGGTAATAATACGTCAACCTTAAACAATGGTGCTCAGTAATGGTGAAGGTATACGAGGACACGGTGCTTGGGTAACTGAGATCAAATTATAGCGAGGCAACATTATATTGTATTGGGGTAAGGGGTTGACCAGTTAGGTGTAGAGATAAATAGATATAAAGACAGACAGACACATGAGGGTAGATAGATATAAACGGAGACATGGCTACCAGGGCTTCATATGAATAAATGCCTCGATTAATATGCAAACAAACATTTATTGGTTAAGGTAATGCATGAAACATTTGGTATTAGATATTAGACATGTATAAGCCAAGTATCCGTGTTTTTGTTGCAATTGGTGTTTCTATTTCATGTAACTAAAAAATATGATCATGATGAAACTGAACTAGGCTGCCTTCATTCGAAAAAAGAATTGCTGTAATGTTGACAATTTGTGCTACAATAATAAGTAAAATTTGAAGCACTAAAGCTGGCCATCTCTTTCACTTAACCATAAATAAATAGTTTTTATGGTTACCACCCATTAGCATATGTAGTAATAACTAATACTATCAACCTACAATTGGTAAGCCCTTCCTTTCAATCCCATCGACCTTGCGTTGAATCTTTTTAAACTTGAAATAGCGTCTGTTTCATTATCACAATCAACAATACAAATAATTCCTTCTTCATCTTGCCTCGCAGCCTACTCCTGCCTCATAGCCTATTCCTGCCCCAGCCTACCTAACAGCCTGCTCCTGCCTCATACCCTATTCCTGCCTCAACCTACTCCTGCCTTACAACCTGCTCCTGCCTCATACTCTATTCCTGCCTCAGTGCCTCAGCCTACTCCTGCCTTACAGCCTGCTCTTTCCTCATAGCCTATTCCCTAAACACAACACAGTCTGCCTAGTCACACTGCCTCATAGCCTACCAAACCTGGCTTGTATATTAGTCCTACCTCACAGCCTTCTGCTTTATAGCCCAATCCTGCCTCACAGCCTTGTCCTGCCTCATAGCCTTGTCCTGTCTCCAGCAAGGAACTTATTTTCTTTTCCTTTCTTTTTAATCCCCCTCAAACCGCGAGAAACGCTGAGAATCGAGGAGGATGTCTGGAAGCCACAAATGCACCTCCATAAACTATGTTCATGCCTTTACCCACTGAATTATGGCGCTGAGCCGCACACAGGATTTTCTGGACAATACCCTCATTGTGATTCCCACACAAAGTTACGCTGTTGGGACCAGGAAAACCTAACTCACCCTATCCATACCCTAACGTAACTTAACTTGCCGTGTTCATGAGTAAACGCCACATACTCTTCCAGAAAACGGGAAAATGCGCTCGGGGCACCTTGAACAGCGTCAAGACCTTGCTGGACGCTTTGAAGTATGATGAGTACAGCTAGGAGGGTAATGAAGACTTCAAAATGGTGGCATTACTGGTGGTCTCCAAGGTGGTTTTACCCAAGTTTCCCATTGGGACAACAGGGACTACACGGGGTACTTCCACAGGCGGAGACTTCACTGTCATTCCGAGGTGACTCCACTGTCATTCCGAGGTGACTCCACTGTCATTCCGAGGTGACTCCACTGTCATTCCGAGGTGACTCCACTGTCAGGCCGAGGTGACTCCACTGTCATTCCGAGGTGACTCCACTGTCCGGCCGAGGTGACTCCACTGTCATTCCGAGGTGACTCCACTGTCATTCCGAGGTGACTCCACTGTCATTCCGAGGTGACTCCACTGTCAGGCCGAGGTGACTCCACTGTCAGGCCGGGGTGACTCCACTGTCAGGCCGAGGTGACTCCACTGTCTGAGGTGACTCCACTGTCAGGCCGAGGTGACGCAGAGTGTTAAGAGTGTTACGCACCAGCGGCTCTTTGAACCTCAGAATGGAGTCATCCAGCACAGTGTGGTTCAGGAACAGGGGACACGTTTTACGCAGTTCTCCCTTGCAAGTATTACGGTAGTGCTGCAGATGCGCCAGCTCTGTCGGCATGTTTTCCGCGGAACAGCCCCCACCGATGCAGGATATTGGGAAGTGGTTGTGGAGAGTGAGGACTCGCTGTGGGTCGTGGAAACACTTGACGAAGAAGCCAGGTTTAGTGTAGTTGAAGGCACGGTACAGGTGTTGCAGCATGTGCATGAAGGGGGGCACGTCCGCGGCCCAGCCATGCTCCTCCTGCATGGGGTCCAGGAAGTACACGTGGCGAGCAACGTACGAAGACTTGGGGTGAGCCTGTCCCGCCATGGTCTCCGGGGCCACCTGCCACATCAAAGTCTCCCAGTCGGGCATTGTCCTCGGCATGATCACTTCGTCCGTGTCTAGCAAAACAACAAACTTGTATCGGTTTATACTCCTGTAGAGGCAATCGTTATACGGAATGACCTCATTTTGTCGTTTATGTGTCATCCTGGCCTTGAAATAAAGGTGTAGGAGGTCACGGTCATTGGGTTGATCCCCAGGCAATGTCAAGGTTCTCACGTCAACTTTTCCCTGATACTCGTAATGCCTGAACACTTTCAACATGTTAGGATGGACGCCCATTTCGTATAAGAACACTTTGTTGGCGCCAAGAAGGAACAGTAGCTCCAGCCACTCCACTATTCGGTGACTGTTGTCTTCTGGGCCACTCAAGACCTTGACACAAACAGCAAAGTTCTCCTTCGTTCCAGCAGCCGCGGCATTGTAGTTAATGCGCAGGTTATTTTTGGGTTTATCACACTGACCTTCCACTAGAGACACAGACTGCGGGATTTGGTGGCTGTGATCATCGGGAACAATACACTGCAGGAGGTACGGCTGCAGGATGCCGTTTCTGTGATTCCCAAAAGCTCTGTACCAAATATAGCTGAATTTTGTGACCGCGGTGACTACAGGCTCTCTCTGGCCCTCATACCACAGTTGGCAGTGCGTGGCCACGGCCGGGGTGACGCGGTTGACCATGGCCAGGATGCGTATGGATGGTCTTTCAAGGGATGCTAAACGATCGTCGAAGTAGGCGCTGTAGAGGTAGAAAGTTCCGTTGGTGGTGTGAAGGACTTGCCAGTAAATGTTGCTGAACGACATATCAACGAGTGACGGGTATTTGGCACACTTCACGGCGCCGCCCACTGGCTTCGAGGCGTTGACCAGGCCGTAGTGCAAGGGCAGGTTGGGGATGCGGGCCACCACGTCTGCTAGTCGGTTGTTCTTCTGGCCGTCTTTTAAGGTCAAGGCGGCGAGGAAAACATTCGACTGAGGCGGCAAGGGCTGCATGAAGTCCCTGGCGATGGATTCAACAGCATTATGTTTTGACACGGGAGACAGATCAGATCATGACTTACGTACATAATATATTACATTAGAAGAACATAAGAACATATCTTCTCAACGGAACACATAATCAGGCAATGCTTCTCAAAATGGTATATAAGAACATAAGGACATAAGAACATAAGGACATAAGAACATAAGGAAGCTACACGAGGCTGTGAAACCTACACGTGGTAGTTCCTGTTACTTAACACTACCTACATCCACCTTTCATTGCACCATCCATGAAATTGTCTAGCCGTCTAATCTAAAAATAGGAGACATACATTTTAGGAGGCAATGTTTTCTATTCTTTTAACAAAACTGGAGATTTGTTTGCTATTTAAAGGGAAACTGAGAGGAGAGAGTCTTTCTTAACCCCTTCACGCCCAGATCTTTCCTTTGCTATAAAAAATCGTATGTTGTCGAAAAGTAACTGAGTATACCAAATTAGTTAGTGGTCAAGGATACTAAACAGGTCATAGCTATAAAATAGTTGTGCTTATATTCCATCTAAAAAGCGTCTAATGGTACCCAAGATTACAAATGAAATTAGTTTTGGGCCTCAGGTGCTAAGTACTTTCCCGCAGGTTTTGCTCACCGTTGTGCCCCCCCGATGCCCGCGTGCCTGGAGCGTCACTCACCTTTACTCCCGCACACCGTCACCAACACCTGCATGCTGCAACAACAATAAACATTAATAAACAACAAACATATAATACAATAAGTAAACCACTACAACAACAACCCGATCGCACTGTTCACCATAACACACACACACAACAGGAAGGTCCAAAAGCACACTGTGATATATAGATCTCCGTGCAAGAGGGACACCCATTAATTATTACTTAAAAAAAATTGTCCTAGCCCGGTGTTAATTGACTTATAGGAATTAGCCTAATCGTAACAACCTGACTGCCGCCAAATCTCAGGGCGCTCGAACGGATACCAGCATTCCACCAACAGAATCCACACGCCATCGAGGGGCCTGCGGCACAGCACACACTTCGCACACACTCAGCTCTCCGTGCATAGGGACTGATGTAGCGGGTGGAGCGCGTGCTAGTCAGCCTCTCCAGATGTGTGGACGCCAGCTTCTCGAGCTCAAAGACAATCCACCTGGCCAGAAAAATCTGGAGAGGCTGACAGCGCACGGCGCTCCACCCGCTACATTCAGTCCTTAGCCCGGAGAGCGAAGTGTGGATGCGAAGTGCGTTGTGTTGTGCCGCAAGCACTCGATGCGATGTTTGGATTCTGTTGGTGAATGCTGTATTCCGTCGGAGCGGCCTGAGATTTGGGCGGGCAGTCAGGTGTGATAGATTAGGCTATTCTAGTCAATATGCAGGGGCTAGGTCAATTAGAGACTGAGTAAAAATAATAGGAGGTGTCCCTTATGCCACCGCGAGGAAGAGCTAATAACACAGTGATGCTTTTGACCATTCTGTGGATGGGTATGTGTGAGCGTGAACAGTGATGAGTTGTTGTGTTCATATTGTGGTGCTGAAAAAAACCCGCCAGCCAGTGTTGTTGTTGTAAAGTTGTATTATGGGAATTATATTGTTGTTGGTTATTTATTGTTTATTGTTGTTGCCGCATGCCAGTGAGTTGGTGCACACGGTGCGGGAGGTACGAAGGTGAGCCTCGCAGGCACGCACACGGGCATAGTGACAGCACGGTGAGCAAAACTGGCGGGAAAGTTTTAGCCACTTGAGGCCCAGGAACGTAATTTCCATTGTAATTGGGTACCATAGACGATTTTTAGGAGATATAAGCAATTTTTGTATAAGGAAAAGATATGTCCGTTTATATCCTGAGCAACACTAACTAATTTGGTATATTCAGTTACTTTCGATTATGTTATGCCTCGCAACATACGATTTTTATAGCAGAAAGGAAAGGTCTGGGGCGTGAAGGGGTATAAGAAGGACTCTCTCCTCTCAGTTTCCCTTTAAAATAGCAAACGAAAATATCCAGTTTTGTTAAAAGTATAGAAAACATTGCCTCCTAAAAGTATGTCTCTATTTTTAGATTAGAGCGGCTAGACAATCTTCAGGGATGGGAGAGATGAAAGGTGGAATGTAGTAGTGTTAAGTAACCGGGAGAACTAGCCACGTGTAGGTTTCACAAGCCTCGGTAGCTTCCTTAAGTTCAGATATGGACGCTCATGTTCTTATGTCCTTATGTTCTTCCTTATTTACCATTTGAGAAGCATTGCCTGATTAACGTGTTCCGTTGAGAAGATATGTCGTCTGTCTTCGATGTAAGTATATGTATGTATGTAATTATGATCTGATCTGTTCCCGTGTAAAAACATGAATGCTGTGAATCCATCGCCAGGGACTTCATGGCAGCGAGCTTCGCCTCAGGTGCGAATGGTTTCTCGCCGCGTACTTGACCTTCAAAAGACGGCCAGAAGAACAACCGGACAGCAGACGTGGTGGCCGCATCCCCCAACCGCCCTTGCAACTACGGCCTGAGTCCACGCCTCGAAGCCAGTTGGGCGGCGACCGTGATGTGTGCCAAATACCGTCACTCGTTGCTAGTCGTTAAGCAAATTTACTGGCAAGCCTGACACCACCAACAGGAACTTTCTACGCTCTACCAGCACCCCGCCTACTTCGGAAGATCGTTTAGCATCCCTTGAAGACCCAGTCCATACGCATCCTGGCCGAATGTGGGTCCAACCGCGTCACCCGGCCGTCGGCAAGCACTGCCAACTGTGGCATGAGAGGCCAGAGAAGAAGCCTGTAGTCACCGCGGTCACAAATTTCAGCTATGATTCGGTACAGAGGTTTTGGGAGATATACAGAAAACGGCATCATGCAGCGTACCCACTGCAGGTTATCTGTTCCGATGATACACAGCAGATACCAGAATCCCGCGAGTCTGTGTCTCTCGTGGAAGGTCAGTGTGATAAACCCAAAAATACCTGCGATTAACTACAATGCGCGGCTGCTGGAGAAACGAGGAGGAACTTTGCTGTTTGTGTCAAGGGCTTGAGTGAGCCCAGGAAGGACAACAGTCACCGAATAGTGGAGTGGCGCGAGCTACGTTCCTTCTGGTCGCCCAACAAAGTGTTCTTATACGAAATGGCGTCCATCCTAACATGTTGAAAGTGTTCATGCATTACGAGTATCAGGGAAAGTGACGTGGAGAACCTCTGACAATTGCCTGGGATCAACCCAATGACCGTGACCTCCTAACCTTTATTTCCAAGGCCAGGATGACACATAAGCGACAAAATGAGGTCATTCCGTTTGTATAAACGACTGCCTCTACAGCGAATATAACCGATATAAGTTTTATTGTTTGCTCGACACGGACGAAGTGATCATGCGCGGACAATGCCCGACTGGGAGCCCTTGATGAGCAGGTGCCCCGGAGACAATGGCGGACAGGCTCACCCCAAGTCTTCGTACGTTGCTCGCCCGTGTACTCCTGGACCCCATGCAGGGGAGCCATGGCTGGGCCGCGGACCGGCCCCCCTTCATGCACATGCTGCGACACCCTGTCCGTGGCCTTCAACTACACTAAACCTGGCTTCTTCGTGCAAGTGTTCCACGACCCACAGAGGAGTCCTTCACTCTCCACCAACCACTTCCCAATATCCTGATCGGTGGGGGCTGTTCCGCGCGAAAAAACATGCCGACAGAGCTGGCGATCTGCGGCCACTACCGTAATAACTTGCAAGGGAAACTGCGTAAAACGTGTCCCGTTCCATGAACAACTGTGCTGTGTGACTCCATTCTGAGGTTCAAAGAGCCGTGGTGCGTAGAAAACACTCTAACACTCTGCGGCACTCGGAGCCCCCCCCCCCCAGCTGACAAGTGGGTCACTTTTCTTTTTTCTTCTGACAGTGGAGTCACCTCGGCCTGGACAGTGAGTCACCCCGCCCCCACGACGTGGAGTCACCTCAGTGGACAGTGGAGTTCAGTGGACAGCCGGCCTCATGTGACAGGCTCAGTGACCGATCAGTGGCAGTGGAGTTCGAGGTAAATAGGAATTTCCTGAAGCCTGATGGGTGGCGTCCAGTAATGGGCAGCTAATTCCAGGACCCTCCAAGCCGAGCTGCTCCATTATGACGACAAGAATCCGTCTCTTCTCTAGCTCGCTCGGGCACATATTCCCCAACTCTATGCAAGTCGGTGGTTTCCGAGTGAGACGCCGGCTGTAGCTCCGAAAACTAACATAGGATTTTCTCGGACAATACCCTCATGTTGATTCCCACACAAAGATTACGCTGTGGGTACCAGAAACCTAACTCACCTACCATACCCTAACGCAAACTTAACTTGCCGTGTTCAAGAGTGAACAACGCCACATACTCTTCCAGAAAACGGGAAAATGCGCGTCGGGGCACTTGAACAGCGTCAAGACCTTGCTGGACGCTTTGAAGTATGATGAGTACAGCCTAGGAGGGTAATGAAGACTTCAAAAATGTGCATTGACTGCGTGGTCCTCAAAGGTGGTTTTACCCAAGTTCCCCATTGGACAACAGGACTACACGGCGGTACTTCCACAGGGCGGAGACTTCACTGTCATGCGAGGTGACTCCACGGTCGCATTGCGAGTGACTCCACTGTGATTTCGAGGTGACTCCACTGTCATTCCGAGGTGACTCCCCTGTCCATTCCGAGGAGACGTACACTGCATTCCGAGGTGATCTCCACTGTCAGGCCGAGGGACTCACGCAACTGTCATTCCGAGGTGTACTCCATCGTCATTCCGAGGCTGATGGACTCACTGTCATTCCGGACAGGTGAGCCCACTGTCATTCCGAGCGTGACTCCACTGTTCATTCGAGGTGACTTCCCCTGTCATCCGAGATGAACTCCACTGTCATTGCGGGTGACTCCACTGTCATTTCCGAGGTGACTCCACTGTCATTGCTGAGGTGACTACCACTGTATTCCGAGGTGACTCCATGGTCATTCCCGAGGTGAACTCAGCTGTATCGAGGTAACTCCACTGTCATTCCGAGGTGACCTCCACTGTCATTCCGAGGTGGGATCCACTGTCATTGACGAGGGACGCACTGAGCAAGTTACCGAGGAGTGACGCCAGACTGTCAGATGTACGCAGAAGGTGACTGCCCCTGTCATTCGAGGTGATCCACTGTCAGGCCGAGGGTGACTCACTGTCATCCGAGTTGATCCCACTGTCATTCCGAGGTGGACTCCACTGTCGTTGCCGAGGTGGACTCCACTGTGCATGTCCGAGGTGACTCGCCAACTGTCATTCCGAGGTGACATCCACTGTCATTTCCGAGGTGACTCCATGTCATTCCGAGGTGACTTTCCACTGCACAATTCGAGAGTGACTCCACTGTCATTCACGAGGTTGACTCACTGTCATTCCGGGTGAACTCACGTCATCTCCACGTGTGACTCCAACTGTCATTCCGAGGTGACTCCACTGTCATTCCGAGGTGACTCCACTGTCATTCGAGGTAAGCTCCACTATGTCAGGCGGGGGTGAACTCCAGCTGTCATCCGAGGTGGACGCCACTGTCATTCCGAGGTGACTCCACGGTCATTCCGAGTGACCCACTGGCATTACACGAGGTGACCTCCACTGTCAGGTCGTGGAGGGTGATCCACTGTCATCCGAGGGGACTCCACTGTCATTCCGAGGTGATTCCCACTGTCATTCCGAAGGTGGACTCACTGTCAGGCGGGGTGACTCGCACTGTCAGGCCGGGTGTACTCCACTGGTCAGGGCGGGTGACAATCACACTGTCTGAGCTGACTCCACTGTCACGCCGAGGTGACGCAGAGTGTTAAGCAGAGTGTTACGACACAAGCGACTCTCCCCTCCCGCCTTGAACCTCAGAATGGAGCATCCAGCCACGAGGGGGTTCGCGGAACAGGGGGACAGCGTTTTACGCAGGTTCTCCACTCTGCAAGTATTACGGTAGTACTGCACCACTGAGCCGGTCACTTTGTAGCAGACACAAAGGTAATCTTGACGGTGAAGAAACTGGAAAGGAGCTACGTCCCGCCTCCTCTGACCTGAGTTAATATTTATTCATTTGTTGTTTTTCTGATTTTATGAGAATTCGAAACATTTTCCCGTTACCACATTGGAAACAAATAAATTTTAGAGTTACATCATGGTCCCAGAGGAAAGTTGATGGTAAAATAGGCAAGATCTGGATTTAGGCGATAAGTTAATTAAGCACGTAAGCCCAGGAACTAAAGGATTTGTTACATGATTATGGCACTATTATAATCTCATTTACACTACTCTTATTTGAAGTAACTTACATCTGAACCTCAACTCATAGAGCGTATTACATTCGTAACTTTTATTTGAGCTGTGATGAGTGAACCAATAGATTAAAGTATTTTTTTATTGATGGATGACTATCATTCCCTGCTCTTTGAAGAAAAAAAGCTTTGTTTCCAAGGTATTAGTAGTAGTAGTAGTAGTAGTAGTAGTAGTAGTTGATGATGTAATACGATGATGTACCAGTAGAAGTAGTAGTAGTAGTGGTAGTAGTAGTAGTAGTAGTCCAAGTACCAGTAGTAGTAGTAGTAGTAGTAGTAGTAGTAGTAGTAGTAGTAGTAGTAGTAGTAGTAGTCCAAGTACCAGTAGTAGTAGTAGTAGTAGTAGTAGTCTAAGTACCAGTAGTAGTAGTAGTAGTAGTAGTAGTAGTAGTAGTAGTAGTAGTAGTAGTCCAAGTACCAGTAGTAGTAGTAGTAGTAGTAGTAGTAGTAGTAGTAGTAGTAGTAGTAGTAGTCCAAGTACCAGTAGTAGTAGTAGTTCAGTAGTAGAGTCCAAATTACCAGGAGTAGCAGTAGTAGTAGTGTAGTAGTAGTAGTAGAGATAGAGTAGTCCAAGTACCCAGTAGGTAGTAGTAGTAGTAGTGTAGTAGTAGTAGTAGTAGTAGTAGTCGTACCAGTAGTAGTAGTAGTAGTAGTAGTAGTAGTAGTAGTAGTAGTAGTAGTAGTAGTAGTAGTAGTAGTAGTAGTAGTAGTGGTGGTGGGACTTCTGATCTAAACATTGTTATTACATTTATCACCTTTGGGAGAAATAGGATTGAGCTCATCATCAGCGGCCTAGCTCTTGTAGGTGCAGCAAAGACGAAGGTGGCGATGGGTCACTCTGTTCAGCTCAAGCGATAGGGTTGCCGTCTAGCTGATAGGGGATTGGCTAGTGCTGCGGCTCTTAACCCGAGGGGCGTGGGTAATTGCCTAGGGGGGCGTGAGGCAAGAGAGAAAAAGGAAAAAAACGACGCGCGCGAGGGAGGGATTTAAATTAAGCTCGGCCATCGCGTTTTTAACATGGAAGCTCGCAGCTGTGAGACAGTTAATAAGTACTAGTATTAGACTGTGGCTGTGAGGGTGAGTGAAGACAGTCGGTTGGCTACAGTGAAGAAAGTGTGGCTGTAAACTCTGCGGTGACGCTTTTCCACGTTTCAATAACTCCGTATACTTTTAAACAATTATATTTTTTGTTATCATTATTACTATTACTATTGTTATTATTTAGGCGATCAGCCTGGGGGGTTGGTCGGTATCAAATTAGGGCGAGAATGCTAATAGTGTTTTTTGGGAAGGTATAAATGCCTAGAGTTAGAAAACATGTGATAGCATTGGGCGTGCAGCTTTATGGGAGTTATCCCCCTTATTCCAAACATGTATATTATACTAATTATATAAAATACTATAATGGCCTTCTACGTGACTTCTCTTGAGGGAAAACTGGGATTTGCACATCACATGGCATTTTTAGAACTTGTGATACCCTGGTGTTTTGCCGCTACGATAAGATCAACTATGCCAGGTACATATCTGCATACTTTGTGAAATGACAAAATCTTCCGGAAAAAAAAATCCTGATTGTACATAGAGCCTACAGCAAGGTAATTTCTCAGTGCAGAGGTAGCAATAATCCGCTGTTGGGCGGATACCTGGAGAATCCGACAATTGAGGTTACGGTTAACAAGGGACCCTCAGACTCCTGGAGGCACGTCAGGGTTCAGCCCTAAAAGCAGGAGCCATCAAAATGGTACTAATAAGCAGCAGAGTACGCAGTGAATCTTGCGACACCTAAGAGACATGGATGCAGGTAACCAATCAAACTCAATCAGCTGATCTCCAGCAGCCAAGAATAAAATAAAGATGGAGGAAAAACAGCGTCGCGAGTCGCAGCCTTCATTCATAGCCTGGGCCAAACCATTCTCAGAGAGCAAGACCTCATGAAGCATTTTCTACTGCTAATCGGAACACGGAGACATTGCTTGATGTGGACCGGGTGTGGTGCCCTGATTAAAGCATGTGCTATTGGAGAGAAAGAGATGCCACTTTCCGCAATGAGAGAATGGGGAACGGACCCACCACAAAAACTATTTCACGATCCGATGAAAACTAACAAGCTGAAGACATTCACTAAAATGTTGTAAGAATAAAGTATTGAAAACAAGTGGAAGGACCTAATCTTGACAAGCTTACCGCCTGTCTCTGTTTGCGTCGCATCATAGTGATGGCACAAGGGCGCAATCTCAAGATGGAGGACATCCTATCGCACCCCGGGACCACTAACCTGGCTCTCTCTACCCCAGGACGGATTACTCAGCGAAAACAAACGAGAAGCTTCCTTAGCCACAACTTTGCCGAGAAGATGTGACAGTAGCAGACGAACTCCTAACAAAATCCGCTTCTTGTGATCGATGGAATGGAACTTAGTTCAAAGAGTACGGTTGCATCAGCTACGTTTGGGAGACATGCACTACAATCTGTCTATGGCATGCGTGAAGGAAGTTAAAAGTACCCGAATAGATGTGTGTTCGACACGTAATCGAAAGAATTCTATCAAGAACAGTGAGGATCGGCCACGGGGTGAGAGACCGGGAACAGCAGCGCAGGGTATCACAAGCGCACAGATCGTGAGGCAATGGAGAAGTTTCCTGACAGGGAATAACTAACAAACCAGTATGATTAGCTTCATTGTCAGTGGAATGGAGGAAGCCAGTGTACAGGGAGAAACTACATGAGAAGATTCTGTATACACTGTAGATGACAAATGCTACAAAATTACATCACGGGGCAGTGAAGAGGTACCAGATCTCCAGTGCCAGCAGGAAAGAAGCAGATGGGCCGCCTACTTTTCCATGCTGTCCATGCGTAGACGGGCTACCAGGCTGTTGTGATATGCGCAGAGGATACAGATGTCTTTATCCATGTTTGGATTACATGACAGATAGGGCCCCGTTATCAGAAATGTGGAATAGAACCAGAAACTAGATTAGGTTGACATCGGGAAAAAGTCGCTGCACCACTATCGGCATAGATGTCTGCCCAGAGCCTCTATCGGTTACATGCATACACTGGAGTGACACTAACCAGGGGTTCGCAGGCTAAAGGGAAGGCAAGTGCCTCTAAAATTCGTGACCAAAACAGGAAAGCAGGAACACATTTTACACAGTGGGCAGGAATGGGACCTCTCCTCAGACCTGATGGAACAAACTAGAGTCGTTTCAATGTCTCCTCTCCGTCCACAAAGCAGCATTCACTAGGTCAATGAAATCTCAGGTACCACTGTCTGTGTTAAGAAAGGTGAGATAGAGAGTACAGCTTACAACCGCAGGGACTGCTTAGTCAACATGCACAACAAGGGCAAACTCCAGGCTGGAATATGGAGAAGATGTCTTTGAGCAAAGACCCAGGGGTACAAGTCACATTGCAGAGGGTGGAAAATTGACATGGAGTTTAGCTGAGGAATAATTGTAGGGAATTGGATGGTGGTCGGCCAGCACCTGAGGCCCTATCTTGGCCCTAACTGGCCTGCCAAATGTTCAAGGATGTTACCACTGCCAAAGTGTGTCTGCTGGCAAATGGACTTAAGTGCACTGATATGTGCAAACTGTCAGATCTGCGAGAATGTTTCATCAGATGATGGGACGAGCACGGACGAGACGACGATGTTGATGATTAATTTCATAAAAGGTGTGTTCAATGTTTTAGGTCATAGCGGAGGTTATGTACATATATACATATATACAATATACATATGCTACATACTATGTATAGTAAATATTATCGTTGAAATTGGTATATGTATTAAAAGCGGATTATAAATACAATTTTATACTGATCATCTTCACGCGATTTACCACGTTTAGAAAATGACCCTAGGCCAGGGAAAGTGGTTCTTCCCCTAGATGGAAAAGCAGATTTGGGGCCGAAATATCGAATAGGGGAACAAAGAATTATGCCATACCTGAATCACCAGGAGAAAGCTCCTGAATGATAGGCCCATAAAACGAATTTAAAAATTTTATAATTATTGGTGATTTTGGCGGCCATTTGGAGGAAAAAGGGAGATGAACTCATAGAAAGCCCCCCCCCCCTTGCCAACCCCACATGCTATCACATGTTTTCAACTCTAGGCATTTATACCTTCTGTCAAAGAAACACTATGAGCATCTAGCGCGCTAATTGAGGAGTACCGGGAGCAAAATTTCGGACCGGGGCTGACGACTATTTATCATCATTATTATTATTATCTCGAGTCTCATTATCATTTGTCGTCATCATAGTTATATATTTTTTTATCATGTTAATGTTTAGACTGATATAAGTATTATTTATCATTATTATTATTAACTTGATTATTATTATTTTATCAAAACAGCTCATTATTTAAACATTGTCATTATAAATATTAATCTTTATTATTCATTATTATGATTATGTTATTTTTGTATTATTATATATTGTTTTGATGAACACGCCCACCGCACGGAAGATAACGCCGGGCAGCTATCTGGGAAGTCTCAAGGGCCGGAGCATTGTTTGATAGTCCCACCAACAACGTTAACGGAACTCACTGTGGGACAAATTGTCATTGATTTATTATGTAAATTCCCTCTGGTCCGGATGTATGTGTACCCTAGTCACCCTAAAACATTTCTGTGGAGTGAGATGTTGTGGTCCGTAAATTAAGCGAGCATGTGATGAGCTGATCGAAAGTGGAGCGAGGGTCTCTTTCGTTGGACAGCTGGTGTGTTAGGAGCTGGGCGGTGAAGCCCTCAGTGGATAGGCCACGTTTGTACTGAGTGTGGTAACAAGGGAAGTATATTGTGTGTTGGTATGTGCTTGAGTTGGTGATTGACTTGGTGTATGATTGGACTGGGTGTATGAGACTGATGGTGTAGGTGTGCGTGTGTCGCGAGGTGTAGCGTGAGCAGCACCAACAACTCACGCGGATGGTGGTTGTGTGGCAGGAGGTGTATGGCGTGAAGCAGCAGCCTCAGCTGATGGTGGTGGTGTTATCGGAGGTGTATGGCGTGAGCACAGCTGGTTGTGTGGAGGGTGTAGCCTGTGTGGTAGGTGTATGCAACAGCTGGCTGTGTGGAGGGTGTGTGGGTGTGTCGGAGGTGTGGTAGGCGTGAGCACGTAGCTGGTTGTGTGGAGGAGTGTAGGTGGTGTGTGGTTTGTGTATGTGTTGACTGGCGTGTAGCCTGATGGTGTGAGCAACAGCTGGTTGT